>CM045458.1:16100996-16429555 GCA_024666655.1 Dascyllus trimaculatus
TGCAATCTGGGAACAAAAAATGTCTATTTTTTAAACAATATCATGTAATTAAATGCTTCAAAATGAGACACCCTGTTCTGTGTGCTGGCTTACTGACACTTGTACTGAGCATGCGCAGTCGGTGCTAATAGGTTTTCCTGGTCCAAACTGTCACATGACAAGAGGGAAGTGTGGCTCTGGATGGCCAGCTCTACCCAAAATTTACTGATGGCAGTGTTATCCAGCTAACATGGCAGGTCAGTGTACACTTAGGGTTTTTCAATAAACACTTTTAAAATGAAGTTGCTGTTTCAGAAGGTTTCGTTTTTTTAGCCAACAACAGTAAAATACGCTGACTCGGTACGGTAGTTACCGCTAACGGTCTGGCCTAGCTTAAAGCTGCTCCGTCTGGATAACATTTATAACCGCTGCTTTAATATCCTCATGAATATGTTGTTAGTCGTTAGTAAAGTAACATTCCTGGTCCTAACTTTGAATACGTTTCGCTTCGCTTCTCCTCCAGGCCCAGTTGGGTAACTTGGCTAAACATGAGTCAGCATTTTAGCGTTAAACTTGCTGGCCAAGTTAAAGCGTTAACGTTGAAACCACTCTGCCTGCACTAAAGTACTTATCGTTCAGGTTTATTGTTTGCTACGTTAGCTCATTAAATGTAATCAGCTGTCTAGCTAATTCGTTGTCCTAGTCACTACAGTATTAGCAGGAGTGACTTACTTAGTTAACTAAATCAAAACTCCTTTATACTGAAGTCACACAAAAACATTAAAGAATGTTGTTTCCAGATCAGAGCTCCAGTTACAGCAGTGGAAGCATGTATAACGCTATTCATTATACATTTATTATCTATTTGAATTGGTACATTTTCGTTTAATGTACTTGAATGAGTACAAAGTCACATTCAAGTGTCCTGCTTGACAATGGGCTGCTTGACTGGGACATTTTCTGTTGCAGAAAAACAATAATATCACCTAAACAGATGAGGCAAAGTGTAATGAGACAATAAAAAACTGTTTTCTGGTTTACATAATCATAGAACTCCCTTTTTGTACATTTCAAGGTATTTCGGTAATGCCAAGAAGAACCATCTCCTATGTCTTTTTTTTAAATGTTCCACCAAGGATAATCTGTGCTCTGAAAATGTGTTTGGTGGCTGTGTTTAACACTGCTTGCTAAAATTGTTTAAAACTAAAATGAATCTACTGATCTATCAAATCAACTGTTTGTTCTATCAGTGTCGACTTAATGTCAGCAAATTGTGAAAGATGTACATCACACATCCAAATGTTCTTTTAAACGTCTGATTTCAACATAGAGCTGTTAGGATATCAAGGAGTAGTCCTGTTTTTGAAGTAGGAACCCATGGATTTCTGGCATTTTTTATTTGAAAACTGCTCAGTAACTTTTACAACCATTATCAAAATTGTCTCCAATTAATTGTTTGTCAGTAAACCAATAAAAAAATTACTATTTTTATTGGTTGCATTGCTGAAACCTGGTGTATTTTGACAAACCACATATTATGACTATGTTGATGCTTTTTTGACTACACCTTGCTCCTCTCATTATACAGGCTGAGCTTGTAAAGAACCATGACGCTCCAAACTCCTCGCATGTCAGTGTTCACCTTTCAGTCTGCTGTACACAGCGCTCATGTTCTCCAGTGTCTGAATGAGCAGAGACAGCAGGATGTCTTGTGTGATGTGACGGTGGTGGTGGAAAGCCAGAGTTTTCGGGCCCATTGCTCTGTCTTGGCCTCTTGCAGCGAATACTTTCACAGCAAGGTCACCAGTGTCACCAGACAGAATCCCATCATCACCTTGCCTGATGAGGTTGGTGCCCCGCTGTTCAACTGAAGTATTTTGGTTAAAAAAATTGACAATGAAAATACTTGGTCTGTGCATGTACTTTAAGTTTTAGTGTCACTTATACTGTAGGTTTTACTGTTGAACTCAGTTCACTTTAAATTTATAAGTGATCCTTTTTTGATTTATAACTAATAGACTTTGAGTATCCTAAAAGAAGGAAACACATCTGAGAATGGCAGCCATGTTAATTTTGTCAGTTCCTAAAATGTTACATTACACTTAACGTGCTACTGTATCTGTACCTGCAGATTAGTGTACAAGCAAATCCAGCTACCAAAAGGTTTTTAAACTTGACTAAATTGTTGTTATCATACAGGAGTATGCTTTTCTTCAAGATCATATTAACTGCATACAAGGCTAGAGCTAGATTGTTTTGTGTTCAGCAGTAATTAACCTTGTTTAAACAACCTGTTTTTCCAGTCTGTGCTTACACTTTGTAAACACTTTATTGAAAATCATTTTATATGCAGTTTTTTGTTAAAGTGTGAAGCAAGAAATGTCAGGACAGGCATGTAACAGTCCTGTTAAAATGTATTCACCTCTGCTACTTTGTGATGTGTTTAAATGTCACTGTATAGTTTTATTATAGCTCAACGATTTGCTGCATGTCTTCTGCTCACAGGTGACCGTGGAGGGGTTTGAACCTTTGCTTCAATTTGCCTATACATCAAAGCTGCTTTTCACCAAAGAAAACATTCAGGCTGTTCACAGCAGTGCGGAGTTTTTAGGATTTCACAACTTGGAGTCAGCATGCTTTGATTTCCTCATCCCAAAATTTTCTGAGGGCAAAAGTACCTCACAGGAGGTCAGACATAGAGCCTGTTGTCGGAGCCGGGATGCCAGCGCCAGATTTGGCTCTAGTGTAGAGAGTAGCCAACCAGAATCATTTGAGTCACACAGCTCAGTGCTTTTAGGAGAGGATGAACAAACAGACTTCCCATCACAGTGTCCACTGAACACACTGGGTCAGACGGACAGCAGGGAGGAACACTTCTGTTTGGAGAGCTGTGGGCCACAAATGGCCCCTTTATCTCTGGAGTTAGCAAACGGTGTTTGCCCTATGTTGTCTGTGCCATGCCCATCCTCTGACAAAGCAGATCAACCCTCTCAGTTTTGCCAACGAGACATTTTAGGTATGAGAGATGTGTGTAATCAAAGTGAGTTGAGTTTGGCAGATTGCAGCTTACCCTGTGAGCTGTCAAACCCAGGGGATGTGAATCCACCAGAGCTCATTGAGCCAGCAGGCAGAGATATTAAACAGACTGTTGAGACGCTTGGTGCTGAAGCCAACTGTAACCCTGGCTCATGCCCACTCGAGACATCAGGGGCAGAAGATTGCAGTACGCTATTAGAGCAGAGTGAGGCGCGTCTTGAACAAGGAATGGCAGGTGATCTCTCAGACCCGACACTGACTGCTCTAAGCCACGAGGAGGGATTGGGGAAGAGGAGCCTTGTGGAGAGGGAGGTGGCTGAACATCTGGCAAAGGGGTTTTGGCCAGACGTCTGCCCATCTCAGGCTCCACCACTCCCGCTCGATGCAGTGGACCAAAACAATCTGGCAAAAGCATCAGACTTTCACTGGCTTAAGCAGCTGGACCTAAGCTCCAGTGTAGGAGACTGTCCCTTCCTCAGGGACCTTGGGACAGGCGATGATCCTGCCACCCATGCTGACAGCTTGTCCCAGGCTGAGAGGAGTCCCTACATGTCCTCTTCACTCAACTCTGGGGACGACTCAGACCTGGACACAGATGGGGATACGGAGGCCAACAACAAAAGAGCAGCAGAGGTCATTAGGATACACAAACTGGTTATTGGCAGTTGAAGATGTTGAGTAAAATAAATCTAACTTCTAAACCTCTCCTCTACAGATTCAGCTCCCTTTCCCAGTAGAGCAGATCTCAGCGCTGACCCGGAGTGCATTCCAGCAGCTTCTGAGACACCATCACCTGACTCAAGATCAGCTGGACTTTGTCCATGATGTTCGTCGGCGAAGTAAAAACCGTGTGGCTGCACAGCGCTGCCGAAAAAGGAAACTAGACAGCATACAACAGCTAGAATGTGAAATCAAAAAATTAGTAAGTTTTCTTCATTTTTTCCAGTGTTCTCAGCATTTCATCAGACAAGTCATGAATACATGTTATAAGCTATTATAACACTTTGTGACCTCTGTTGACCTCTAGTGGTAACCAGTGTGACTTACAAGCAAGCGCATGAATGCATCTCACTTCATTCTTCACTGAAATTGCTTGAGTGTGATTTCTGTAGAACCTGTAGAAAGGTGATTGATAGATTTACAGATTGATTGGACTAGACCAGAATATAAAATACTCTTGACTGATGAAAGAACAAAGAAAAGACATGGAGAACTTTCTGACTAAATGTTTGCTATCGTTGAGTGACCTTTAAGATCAATCTTAAGCTGTGCAGAAAACAAGGCAGTGACGAAGTGTCAAAGAAGTGATTGATCTTTACTGTTGTTGTTTCCACAGAAAAGTGAGAAAGAGCGGCTGCTGCAGGAGCAAACAGAGCTCGAGCAAAACCTTGAAGAGATGCAGCAGAGCCTGTGTGGGTTATGTAAGAGTGTCAGCATCGAGTCTGACTCTGATCAGGACCACTTGCAGCTTCTTGCCAAGCTCTCCTCTCCAGACTTTCCCATCTCTTCCCCCAGCATTGTGGGAAAGAATGAGGAGTCACAGATCACCATTGAAATGGTAAGTTGTTCTTCAGAGTGTGACCAAAGCGGGCCACCTGCAGACTCGGTTCAAGTCGCCGTGCCACCGGCCAGCACAGAGGATGCAGGCTGCTCTGTTCCTGCATCTTTGCTCAACGCCTGTCTGGATATGAACAACACTTTATAATTGGACTTCCAATTCCATTGTCATTTCAAATTATGCAGAACTGCAGGGCAAAGTGTGGACCTTGACTGTATACTGTAATCCTCTTTTGGGATAGACATGCTGTCCTGTGTATTTTGCTCAATAATTTTCTGCTTGATCGAGATATCTTAAATGACACAGAAAATGTTGATCATTTCCCTTGCTGTATTTCTATTCTGTATTTCACTGTAGTAAAAAAAACAACAGAGTCAAGTATTAATCATTCTGAAGGTGCAGGCAATTTTCAGGTAATTCCCTAAAGTTCCCATTTGTAAATTAGGAAGATGTTTCTTAAAATTAAGTTTGTTTTTCTCAGGGATGCTCATAGCCTGACTGCGTTTTGAATCTCGCTGCCCACCCTTGCTACTCACTTCCTTACACCCACACATACACGGGTATGAATAGGAGACTTTCCTTTGGTTTTAGGCTAATTAGTCTATCGTTATCATCTTAACATGTACTGTATTTTTGCCATCACTATGCTGTTTCTTTGATTAAATATGCACAGCACTAACAGAGGTTGTAGCAGTAGATTTAAGTAAGTTGTTACAGACCAAGCTAACCCAGCTCAACAGCATTAATTGCTAATCCATAGTTTGAAGAAATAACTGCCACCTTCTGTTTGAGGAAAGGTTCTAGTATGTCTGCAAATGTTACAAGAGAACATAAGAAATTATGTTATTTGATGCAAAATGTGCCTTATGCAATTGTGTAGTGTAAATTCAGAAAGAAAAAGGCAATTTTTATATATCCTTGTTTAATGCACTGTTGCACATTAACCCAGAGCTAATACTGATTGCATACTCATTCATTTAGTTCTGTCTGCATGTTGAGTATTTTTTATTAAATGCTTTCATGGATTACAGATTTAAATAAACAACATTTTGTTACCATTCAGAGTTTTATTTCAGCTCACAAGAAGTGGGAATTTTGTACCATCTACATTTATGTATGACAGAATTTGGCCAGTAGGTGGAAGTACAACTCTACCTCACAGCTATGCTGACCATTTACTGACTGACTACAACACTATACAGCCTTTCTTTCTCATTTCTGTTGAGCTGTCTTGTGGAGATTTGTATACGGTTAAAAAAGTTTAACTTCAAACCATAAACTTTAGAATAAAAAGACTAACTTTTAATAACATGTAATATTGCCAACTGCAAAATGTTCAGTCATCATGTGTGGACATGACAAAATAAACAGAACTAAGTCAGAACTACTTGTTTAACTAAATATAGCTTGACCAAAAATTTAGTTTATTCTGTTGATCGGTCGATTTTTCAGTTCTGCAGTGTTTCTGCAAAGAAACAGCAGGTGGGCTGTAGAGAGGACTAAAGAAGAGGAGACTCAGATGAGGCTGATGAACAACCTATGCTATGTAAGGAGCAAAGGTATCCAGAGACTCTGCAGACAGGAAATTGGAAAATGTAAGGTGTATATGAAAGCCATCCCAGAAACCCAGCAGTTCAAATTGAGTTGTAAGACTCATCATGCTGTAGATGCAAAAGAGAGGCCTATATCGAATCGAGGCCTGAATCAAATAAATCATGTTTTTTAAAAACATCTGTAAATCTTTGAAAAATAAAATGTGAAATTTAATACATTGGTTTGACATTTAACAAATCCAACTGCATGATTTTACTTGTCGCTTTCTTTTCTCGTTCCTTTTTTTTAGAAGAAGTGTACCTACTGAAACTAATTTATCATTGAATCTTAAATATACACTAATGCTGAGGAGAAAAAATAAGCTGTGGAGTCATTATTAAACCAATTCCACACAAAACGACCTGTGCCATCTATAGAAAAGAAAACTAAGCCACCCATTGTTGTTATCCCATATATAAACAGAATTTATTAAAAATCTAACTGCAGTTGTGATGTCCACATGTATTTTCTCTGGAGATGCTTTTGTAGCAATATGGTGTAGGTTGCCTTATTTCATATTGTTAAACACAAAAATATAAAATCTATCCCAGAAGCATACAATAAACAGCAGGTTTTGGTTCTCACAATGTGACCATACACACTATTAGTGGGGCACATGCCAGGATGCTCTCCAAAGACCTTTCAGTGATGACTGCTGTCAAACAATCTGTATTATCCTCATCCGTTCGTAATACCTAATAACAGTAATTTCTGTTTGGAGTGTATTCTCATATCATCTGACCCTCTGTCTTGCATCGCAGCAACCCACTTCTTATGCAGAGGGCACGTTGTTTTTAGCTCATGGGAGGAGTCAAGTAGAGTCATCTCAGGTCAAAGCATAGATTAGGACAAAGATACAGCTGCAGTAATTCAAACAAGAAAAACAACAAGACTGAATGTGATTCTTACTCACTTGTTACAAGCCACATTTCTCACCATATGAAAACAGTGAAGTAGTGTGTGGACAATCTTTTTGTCTGGCTGTGAATATCCATCTTTAGATTGCTGAAAGAAAGCCGTGATAAACATTTGTTAAAGCACTGACACTGGTCTGAGTGCTCCCTCTTATTTCAGAGTGCAGAGGACCTTGTGTCAGACTTGTCAAACAAACTAGTATTAAATAGAAAAACCATTTTGAGAAGGTCTTGTGCAGTTGAAGAAGCAATTTCGTCAAGATGTTTCAGCCTTCTGATATGAATTGTTATTTTGTGCCCTTTAAAATAGCTACTGTGGGACTTTGGGGAAAAAGAAAAAGCAATCTCATTGTGTTTTCCTCAGAACAGAATCCTCAAGGTTAAAGTGGTAATTACACCAGCAACCCTGAAGCAACAAATACATCTCATACCTGTCTTTGAGAAGTGTACTTACGCACTTACAGACTCTCAAAGTTGTATCTCTACACTTAACAAGTAGTGTTGCATCTGAAAGTCAAAAGGATCATATGATGATAATAGACATTAGATATGATCTCCCAGTGCAGCCAGGACACGCATCTTTGCAAAATCCTCAGGTCGGTGCATGTCAGAACTGGTACCACTCCCAAATATGGAAGCACTAGGAGATAGACCCATTTATGAATTTCCCTCTCAAAAATTAGGATTCTTCCACTGTGTTTGTGTCTTTTACAAACTGTTTAGATTTTAGAGCATTGTAGTGCAAAAGTAAGATTATCCTCTTTTGCAAGCTGCACAGGACGAGAGACTTGATTTGAGGAGGAAGCAGCTGTGCGGCATGGCAAGGTCAGAGGCCCATAATCCGCGGCCTCATTCATGCGAGATTAAAAACCTGCTCTGAGTTCTGATTAAGAACGCAGGGTTAGAAGATTAAAGACCAGCAAACAAAATGAAAGCAGTTAAAGCCCAATCCTGGAATTCATCAGAATACCAAAACCTTAAACTGTCATAACGTGAGATTAATGCAAAGCCCCCTTGAACTCTGTGTCTGTCTTGATATATCGTCTGTGTCAGAGCGTATATTTCCTTTTCTCCCCCAAAAAATCTCGATGAAGATCTCTCACTTTGTTCTGGGTTTTTCTTGTTTTTTTTTCTCATTCATGTGTTTTTTTTAATCACAGTAAAATATTGTTAGCATAAATTAGCTCAGAAGTTCTGTCGGTATAATCACAGGTCCTTTATATTTATTTTTTGATTCTCTTTTTATAAAACATTAATATATGTCTCTTTTGTTAATTGATTCTGGTTGTGATCCTCTGACAGACAAAATCCACTAGGTAGCAGGGATTAGAAAACAGGAGGCAAGGACAAAAACAAGGATTAGAAATTAAAACATCTGGAAGTCAGCTTGCTTACAAATTTGCTATAGCAGAGGATATATATATGCCGAAAAAATAACTCTGTATAATGTTGCATTCATGGACTGAACTTTCCCTGCAGGCAGGGTCTTTTACTGACACAGATAGAATTATTTTCTTCTTTAACAAGCAGGAACATTTTAGGATCAATTGCAGGATTATGCTTACGCAAATACAATCATATCCACTTTAATATAAATGAGATGAATGTGAAATGTCTGTAAAAAAGCACAGAATCCAGCTGCTGGAACATCAAAACAGTCTAAACTAAAATCCTTGATACTGGTCTTTACTCTAGTAAATAAGCTACTAGATTAAAGCGCAATGCATCAATTCACTTTTAGATTCATTCCTATTTTGAGCAATAATTTGTCTAATCTTATGTAAATAAAAAAAAAAGATTGCACTGCATTCACTGCATTAGCTTATGCCATGACCTTGTGAGTGCAGAACTAAAGAGTGGACATCCATATAGCGTTGCCGTTTCTCTAGCATGGGTCAAAAATCCTAGAGAACGACACAATACTTATAATCAGTCCCAGCATAAGGTCCATGACCTTCTTGCCACACAACATAAGTCTTATAAGCTGCTGAGCTACTGTATCCTAACTGATTACATGCAGAAGTGACTATGAACTTCATTTTGGGGGTAGTGCAGAGAAGGGGGTTGTATCTCATTGACAGGATTATATAAATGAGGGCCATAATACTGTAATCTCCTAGGGAAATGAGAGAAACCAGGGGACATGCCGACCCCAGCTAGCTAGCACCCTGATCTGCGACCGTCAGATTAACAGCTGGTTGTACAGTGACAGATTACACTCACACTTGCATTCTTGTCTTAACAATCCTCCCCTGTGTTGCGTTTGGAACACTAGAAGGAAGGAAATGTTCCCCTCAGAAAAAGAAAAAAATCTCTCAAATAAGTCATACTGTATCAGAGTGCGATTGTTTATTCAGTCACGGGGAAACTGTCAGAATTTATCAGTGTCAGGAGCCAACTGGTAAAGCAAAAACGATGCCCACCATTCTGCCAAGTACATTGGTTTTTAATTAACTTCGCTATTGTGAGACTGAGATTCAGCAGTGAGTCATTTTTTTAAGCTTAGCAGAGCAGAAAAAAATCCACGAAGCTTAAAGGAAGTCATCCTTCTTCAAACAAAAGTCACATAGTATTTTATTCCTGCTTTTGACTTGTGTGAGTTGAGCACAATGTGAAAAAATTCCCGGCGTTTGCCTTTATTATACCTGACAGATGGGCAGCAAGAATATCCCGTGTCCAGAATTAACCGTAAGATCCTGTTATATCCTCATTTGCTAATTCAATTGCATTTCTTTCATGTTATTTGGAACATTTTCTCTCTTTCTAGCCATTAATTTATCATATCTGAGCGGTGAGCATTCCAGTCAAGATCGGTTACACATCAGTGTTGTCATATCTAGTTAAGAAATGACCAGCTCTCTAACTGTTCAGCGGAAATAGTTATGCTCTTGGTTGAAAGTGCTGTTTGATGAGCAATACATTTTTTAAAAAGGAAATTAGGCGTATCGTTATTAATACATTTACACTGAAATAAAATTATGTATAAATTCAGTATCTTTGATAGGTGTAGACTGTTTTCTTAAGTTGTGTTTTATATTGTCAAGAAACATACTGCAGAACTGGATAACTTGGATTTTGGTCTCCTTTGTTGTGCGGCATTCAGAGAGAATATCAAGGTCCTCCACTACAACACCGAGAACAATCAGCTGCTGAAAATGAAGAGATATTGGATAAAACTGTAAAAACACACGCACCCACACCCAAAAAAGACACAGCAGTGAACAGTTGTGTGGTCAGAATCGAGCAGTTCAGTGTTTTTTAAAACATCTTCACAGCGGAGTTTCAGTTGAGCATGTGATGACTCAGACAGCTCTGTCCAGCTTCAGAGCTAAGAATCGTAAACTGTAATCTCTTGTATTATTTTAGCTGTAAATACACACTGGTGGTAAATGAAAAGCTGAGCACCAGATTAAGTCTTAATTTCATGACCAAATGTCTTTTATGTGTCTCCTTGTTTTGTCTGTGCACAATCACACTCTGAGGTCTGTGGAATGTGTTCAGCCACTTTAACATTCAATCTCTTGGCTTTACTTTCTGAGCATTGGTAGACCATTTTAACCAATGGTTTTAAATGCATATCTGGACACACTGCTTTACCCCAATGGTGAATTAATGCGGGCAAAGAGATTTGCAAATGAAAATAGTTTGTTATTCTGTAGTTAACAATGCAAGCAACGTGTATATATGCCAAAAATACAACCTTGGAGATACACAGTTTAGTATGCACGCATATAAAAATAATATCTGTAATAAAGTTGGATTTCTACAGTGCAGGCCAACAACAATAACAAGAAAACCTGAGGTTACTGAACTCATAACCCCAATTCTCTGATACCATAAGAATCATATGATCTTAAAAAAAAAAAACTGTTCCCCAGAAACAGCCAAACAAATGTTTGACGTAGAACTCAAAGCTATTACAGTCAAATGTGAAAAACAGGACAGCTACAGTATGAAAGAAAAACCAGTTTTACAAGACCTCAGATCTTATTTATGCGACCTCAGAATTGTGTGGATTAAATCAAATGTCTGACTTGTCGTGCATGCAGAGCGTGGAGCGATCAAAAACAAAACAACCAAAAAATAAAGGTTAACAGGTATAATGTTCTCACATAACTTTAGTCGTTCTGAAACAATTTCAACATGAAGAAACTTAAACATGCATGTTCATAAACTTCATATGATACAAAAAGCAAAAAAAGTACAGACATTTAGCAACTTGATGAATAAAATCTTGAGGGAGCACTCATTCATTAACAAATTGGAAACAACTGTTATTGAATAAATCCAAAGATTTTTTGACATACATGACTACATACAAAAAGTGGTGAGCAGTGCATTTATGTTTCTGTGCGCTGTAATTGTGAAAATGGCAAACAAATCATAACAGAATCCTCTCAAACCTGTTGCAGTTATTGAAATTAACATGACAATCATTCCTGAAAAGATACCACCACTTACCCCCAATATCATAGCATGACAATGACATTTCTTCCACACAAAACAATGCTACAGTGTTTTTGCAAAAAAAAAACTGCAAGGCCAAGATGGTCAAGTGTCAGAATGTAAGAATTCAACAACCATCTGTCATCATAAAAAGGGTTTCTAATGGATTCCTCCAGTCATGACTAAAATGTTTGTGTGCTCTATATAAAAACTACTGAAAACACAAAACTCTGCATTAAAAACATATTTGTTTTGATTGTAACAATGCAGTTCAACACATTCAGACTTTTTACTGGCCCAGTGATTACTGTAATCCTGTGATGACAATGACAACACAAATGTGCAGTAGATTTGTAACAGTCTTCGATCAAGTCCCCTAATGTGTTAATACTTGTTGTGCCATTCGCACTGGCCGACACTCACCTCCTCAATGTCCAAGTTCTTTCTGGATTTGTAAATAAACTCTCCAATTGCTACAAAGACTGAGAGGACTAGTCCGGCTGCCAGCACTATAAAGATTCCTCCTATGTTCTCCACACCCAGGGCGCTGGCCTCTTTGCTGTCCTCTTCTGGACAGCCATTCCCCCTCCACCATTTCTCCTTCATCATGTGCAGCTTCCCTTCTTCCTGAAGCTGCAAGATGGCGATGGTGACTTTGTCTCTGTAAGGGGAGCCTACATCACGAAACACCAAGATTACAGTGATGTAACATTTGGGTTTGTTGTTTTGTAGATAGATATACAGCATTTATTACTTGTTATTAATGCATAGATTGTTACTTATCTCTCTTACCAATTGGGGTTCCCACACCATAGCCCTTTGAATCTATCAAGCCTCCGATCTGTGTGAGGTTGCAGTTGCGTTGGCTGATGTACTCGATGCTGGTTGACTCCATCAGAAGAGCATAATCTGTGGTGAGGACCCTCTGAATCCCCTCCCGGTTGTTTTTCACCAGCGCCGTGTTTTTCCTGCTGCTCATGAATGCCCACATTTTCTCATAAGTTGAGATCTTAGATTTCTGTTAAATAAGAATCAGGATGTGTGTCAGTTGTCTGCAGAAAACATTGAGCTGCAAACAGAGCAGATAATGCTGATACATGTTTGGCACTAGTTTCTAATATTCAAAAGGAAACAGTGTGTGTAGACTATCTGTTGACTGATGCTATCACTCACATGCATGGCAGGGAATGAGATGTGACAAGTGAGCATGGATCTGCTCAAGTTTATTTCATTTTCACCATGCATTCAGATAAAGTGTTGGCTCTGCTGCAGGCAAAACAATTAATCCTTGAAATCCTCATGGAACTATTGCCTTCATGTTCTTGTTAAACTGATGAATGAGGAAGTTTCTACAACACTAACCTTTGACCCTGTTCTTTTTTTTAACCCAACTCAGTTTTCTGCCAAGCCATCAGGCTGCATATAACTGAGGACTCAAGGGTAAAATTTGTCCAGCAAACCGAAATCAGAAGCTGTGTTTGCATCCCTTCCTCACTGATGTACCATTACTTTCCTATTTACTGATAAATGGAAAGACGGTTACCTTAAAAAAGGTCATGGTGGAGCCATCTCTTACAGCACCGTACTCTATTTTGGTTTGTTTGGCCAAGTCATCCGCAGAGTCAATTGGTGAGTCCATTCTCTCTACAGTAAGGAAGGCAGCCAAGTTGGCAGTGTATGAGGAGATTATAATCAGTGTAAAGAACCACCATATTCCACCAACTATCCTTGTAGAGAGGGCCTTAGGCATCAGTTCAGATCCTGTAAGGTAACAACAAAAGGTACATTATCAGTTCTATAATGCAATATATCATGACACAATGGATGCCTACAGTTATCAAACTGATAGCACAAACTTTATCCAGTATATGAATGGTTAAAGGTGCAGCATAAAGGCAGTAGTATGCAGTAGTGCACATACCTTGCTGCATAAGTGCTCCAACTCCAAACCAGACACTATTTATTAGAGTGAAGTTGTTTTCAACCACATCTGAGTCTGGGTTGCAGGGGTGAGGGTTGTACCACTCATAGGGAGTAAACCTGGAAGAGAAGAATTGAACAGTCATAACTATGTAAAAGAAAAAAATAATGACTAGAATACAATATTTAGCATTGTGCAACAAATCTGTAGATGCTTGTTGCAGTCACAATTATGGGGTGACTATTGATAAATCCAAATGATCTTTTGTATACAGGAAGAAAAAGTTCATTATTAAATGTTGGCTTAGGTAAACAACATTGCTTCAAGTGCAACCAACTATAATAAGCTCATTCTTGTGTCAAATTTTTTAGCATTTTCTTTACGCTTTTATATAAACAGAGCAACATCTACACATTCTAAACCAGGAACTCGTCTAATGTGTGCTAACTGATGTATGTACATTAACTTTTTTGCTGCTAAGTGGCCAGTTTAGTAAGATTTGTAAGTTTACCTGGCAATGACAAACAGCACACAGCTGACACCGAGGCATGCCAGCAACACATACATCCAGATATCAGGAGAGAGTGGGTTGAGGAAGGAGAACACTCCCGGATTGGTGCCATTGGGTTTGTGGTAGAGGATGCTGATTCCCAGCGTCATGAACGGCTTGGAGAAATCAATCACCTTTTCCCTCACATACGTGATAGTGAGCGGGGCCACAGCGAGGTCAGCCACCTGGTACAGAACAAAACCACAGTCCGCTGATATTGCAAATCACTTAAATGTTATTTCTCTTCGATTGATTGCTTACTACTCACGTGATCAATGAGTTCTCGCACCATGCCGTTCCACTCCCCTTTGTCATTCTGAGCTCCATATTTGCCATCTGACACCAGCTTTACCTCATAGGAGAAGCCCAAAATGTTGGAGAGCTCTTTGAGCAGGTCGAGGCAGTAGCCCTCAAAGCGGTCGTTTCCATACAGCGGCTTATCAGATTTCTTATACATAACATAAGGGTTTTCCTGGTAAACGACACAAAAGGCTCATTAGGATTGTTAATTAGTACTAAGATATATTTTATCAAATGCTCACCAATAACTATTTTTACTTCGTACCAGAATAGTAGTGACAATGAGAGTCCTATTGGCCATTGAGTCTGTAACATTTGTGGATGAATCTTTGTTGATTTCTGATAAGTTAAGGCCCGTCTGCGAGTTCCACACACCAATCTGTGAAGAATAAAATATCCATATAAGCACACTGACTTAAAATATGAAATATCTGCTGCCTTGGTGATGTTCACACGATCAAAAGAATAATCATAATGCAAACACAACAAATACGAGGAAGCTGTAAAATTACAATGAGAGAACGGAGATGGGGGAGCCGTGGAAGGAAAAAGGAGAGGAATCACAGAACACAGTATCATATAAAGTCAAAATGTCACATCCAGTACAGAAATGTAGAACATTTCTTCCCACTAGTCCCTGAACCTTTCGTATGACAAGGGGAGACTTCATGGAGAGCATCAGGTAGAGTAAATTAGTAGGTGTCAGTATTCTTTTAGTCTGCCAGGGCAGCTAAAGTACAGACCTTTTTCCACACTTTATTCAGGCGGTTGTTGCCCACGGTTGTCTTGCAAAAGCAATAAAGAGAAAGCATTTTAATCACAGAGCCTTGAAATTAAATGTTAAATCCAACTATGATGGGATGGTGAAGCTGGCTTTAAGGCAAATGTGGGGAATAATTCCACTGGTAACAGCTCTTATTTACTTTATATTTTCATTTTTTACTTCCAACACTGTTAACCTGAGCTTAATTTCTTTGTAGTGATGATAGCATTAACAGATAACAGGCTCCTTAATGACCTGCCAGGATTGAGTGCAGCATTGTCAATGTGATTAAAGCAACACCCACAAACTTAGGCACTTTAAAAAGACAGCTACAGCTTATTTGAAAGAGCAATGTGTCAAAACAGTTCAAAAAGTTCCTTTTTGAGGCATAATTAGGACACCAGATATCAAAACTTCTGTAGTTTTCAGTAAATTATTCTGTATATTGTTTTACAGACAAGTCATCTTTCTGCAACATTAGGGCGAAAATTGGGTTACAGTGAATCGCAGTGGCTTTGTTTGTCTGCACTCATCGTACTCTGTTCAGCTCTGCTTCAGCATAACAGGCTGTACTGACAGAATGGACAGGGGTCAGACAGTTCACCTTCTCCAAGCCATCCTCCTTTAGGCTGATGACATCTAAATCAAATTCTTTCCGCTGGCCGTCTGTCTTGTTTATAATTATTTGTCCCGTCAAGCCGTTCCATTGTGCCTGTGGCAAAAAGAGGACAGAAAACAAAACCAATGAATCCTTCCGTTTTATTCTCATATAAATGAATGCAAAATTCAGCAGAAGCCTGGAAAAAAATGAAAACAGTTAGTAAAAAATGAAAAAAAAATGAATAATTGATGAGTTCCCCATTAAGCACAGAGCACGGACAAAGGCTAACTGCATCTTAATGGACATTTTTGCATTGGCTGGATCCTCAATGGAAATATTAAGTGTCTCCAAGCTGTAACATAGTGGACGGTGATGTAAATGGAGCAGGCAGGCATGGCCTCTGTCTGAGATGGGAGCAGCGGGTGGGCAGCGGCGCTCAGAGACATTTGAAATCACTTGATAATGAAATGAGCTCAGTTGAATAACAGTCAGGTTAAATCTCTATTACAGAGGGCTCAGGGAAATGAGCTGCATCTTAATTCTGCACTGATGGAGGAAGCTGAGACGCCAGTTTCTCTACGGGAAGATTGTATATCTACAAATCAATACACTGCAAATCTGTGGATGTCCAGGATGCGATTTTTCATGGTTTCATCTTTTTTAGGCCGTAAATTAAAGTGTACCGAAAGGATTATTAGACCTCCAAACAAAGTCCGCATATATCAAACCTTCTTAGAAACAAATGCAGAAGGTATATCTTAGTCTTAAAACACAGACAATTTCCCATTTAAGACTGTTGCATTACATCTGAATGAGAACTAATTTAATCATAAATTGATGAAAAGGATTCAACTGTGGAGACAAACGCATGCTGCTCCTCATTTGCATATTATCACAGAGAAAACTGGGTTACTTATGATAATCCATATAACTTGCTGTGAACAGTTTATTCCCTCTGCACAAACAGAAGACAGTTGGGCTGATGTTCTATAATAAATGTAGTTCAACAAGACTTGTGGATTACTGGGAGTAAGCACAACAGCAATAAACCATTGTTATGCTGGAAAAGGAACACTGCAGTTTTTCCAGGAAATACAAAAAATAATAGAACAGTCAGATACATCAAAAATGGGAAATAAACTATGGTATGCAAGAGTAGAACAGTGTGACTTATACTTATGTTCACACTGGTGCACCCCACCGTGTGTTATTGGGGGCGTTGGAGTGACACAAACCAAATTCTGTGGCACATTTGGCTCTAAACCTCGCACACAAATCACTCAGACACACTACAATTTAGGTAATCTAGTGTCACTCTACACCATGTATTAGATACTACAAAATACCCCAACTAAATATAGTCTGAAATCTCTTTTGTTTGAAATAAATTACAGGTGTGATGCCGAACAACACGGAGCCTTTGTGTTTCATCAGTTTGTTCTTTCAGCCTTGAAACTGAAAGTTACATCAGTCAGTTTGCAAGTGACAAAAGAGCCCATTCAATCTACAAAAACCAAAACAAAAGTATCCTGAGCCATTAGAACTTGCGAAAGGTAACAAAACAAGACAAGGTTAAGAATGAATCAAGAGTCGTTCAGAACTGCACTGCTTCACTAGTTTTAGATTTCAATTCAAAATGAAGAGAGAGCAAAGAGAAATGCATTGTAATGACTGGAGTATTCCACTTGTACAATTAGAAGATTCAAGATTAAACTTGATCTCATCATGAGGAATGTCAGTTTCTAATGCACAGATCTTTAACATCTATAGGTTACTGGGTGTCATTGGGTGAAGTTGCTCTTTGATTAGACCGCTTCTCACAGTCTTATTGCTCACATCTGCGAGAGCAACTCGACCCTTAAGTCCAGATTTATTCTGTGATTAAGTCCCTTTTTAAATCCTTACCAATCAAAAGTGTCTCCGTCTTGACCATGTGTCGGTGTCATTACTGTACATGCAGCAATGACACGGATCTTGTCGAACGGGCGAATCCAGAAGACATAAAGGATGAGAACCTTTACATTGATTTAAACACACCACGGAAATTTTACCACAGCTGAACATCCATGAAGATAAGAGAGGGACATTTTAAGAAATAGTAAGAAAGAAAATGTATTTGCTCTTCCCTTTCCTCTAAACATCAGATTAAAACAAAAACAATCATGTTATGTACATCCATCTGTACAAAACAGCCAAAGGACACCTTACTTTCTCAAATTGTGAGTTCTGTATGAAACTTTCTCTGAAGAATTCAACTTTCTGTATTAAATATTTGACACAGAGTTAATTCCTGGAGGCAAATTTGTCATTTTACTTTCCCACCCCCACAAGAGCCGAGGCTGAGCTACAGAGCAGCACCCTGGATTCGGTCTCTTGCTCAAGGCCACGTCAGATAACATTGTTAGCTTATAGCTGTTAATTCAGAATACACTCCTAAAGGAACATACCAGAGCTTTTGCGTGTTCGTACCCATTTAACTGTCCGTATTTCTACTACGCGACCGCTGATAAATTTCTGAAAGTGTACAGTGTGTTTGTGTTTTCACTTTTCACTTGTAAATTATTTTCAATCAGTGATCCACCCCAACACACGTCATGTGTGATTTGAATGTTGTCAGAGTTATATAATCACTGTGTGTGCAGTGCAGATGTTTCCAATCAGAGTGCCTGTCAAAATATCAAATTGAAAAAGTTCAAAAATTGTCAAATCAAGCTTTGTCAGATGAAGACCACCACTCTCAGCTCCAGCGCAAACACACAGCATCATTGAACTACACTGCAATACACAACTTATCTTTGATAGTGTGATACATGACAACATGATGATTAAAATATGAGACTTTGAAGGATCTCAACCAGGCAACGGTAACTGATAAAAATAAGGACACACAAGATGTTCACTGTAACGGATGTAAGAAGGTTTCAAACTTGATTTTGGTACCATGAAAAAATGACTTGACACCAGTTGTCATGGTGTCCGTCTGTCCCTAATATCAATTTTTAATATTTCCTCCCATAACTTCAGACCCTGTTGTTGTTTTGTGCTCCAGTAGATCACTGCAGCCATTCATCAGTCACCTGCTGACAAACCTGCACCTCCTCCTTATCATCTCCTTCAGCATGTACACCGATCAGCCACAGCATTAAAACCACGAAAGGTGAAATGAATAGCATTCTGACTGCTTCTCTCGTTAGAATAACACCTGTCAAGAGGTGGCCTTTATGAGTCAGCAAAGGAACAGTCAGTTCTTGAAGTTGATGTGTTGAAAGCAGGAAAAATGAGCAGGATCGGAATAACTTTCACAAGGGCTGGATGGCTAGACGGCTGGGTCAACAGCAGGTGTTGTGGGTGTTTCTGGTGTACTGTGGTTCACACCAAAAACAGTCCTAGGAAGAATAATCACAAGGTAGTGGAGGTCCAAACTCAGTGATGTGTTTCGGAAGAGAAGGCTGGCTTGTGTGGTCTGATCCCACAAACAAAATGATTCATAATCTTGCACCCTGTCCTTTCAGAGGATGTCTGGCCTTACTAGGCAGTGGCAGTGCAGGTTGGACCAAAGCATCTACTAGAGGTAATTGGGTACCTCAGTTCAAAAAAGATAGCTTTTGATCAATCTGCTTTCTCAGTTAAAGCAGTGAAAAAGTAGAGTCACATCCCCACAAACATTAGAGAGATTCAGAAAGCTTTGCAGTGTTTAAAACCAGCCTCAAGGTCTGGCTGAAGTCGGCATAAAATTGTCACCACCAATGATTGCATTTCATTTATTCTTTTTACACATTCTATTTATTGTCTCACACAGATGGACTAAGTTTTGTATCGTTTTTATGTTGTGTATTTATTGCTCTGTGGTTGTTCTCTCTTTTTGTACCTGCCCAAGGACAACAGATGCAAATTAGCTGCTAGCTAACTGTGGTGCAATTACTTCTAATTATGCACTGTCCCTGCAAAAATAGGCTAATAAACTAATTACTAATTTAAAAACCTAACTAACAAGCTACTGTATAACAAATTTAATACAACGCTAATGCTGGCTCTTCAGAAAGGTGTGCCCAGGCTTATCCTGGCCGAAAACAGTGAAAAAGGGGGGAAAAAAGTGGACGGCCACGTGTGTGTTTACCTAGAAATAGATGGCAGCAGGATGCATTATGGGAAGAAGGTGAGCTGATGGAGGCACTGTAATGCTCTGAGCAATGTTCTGCTGGGAAACCTGGGGTCCTGCTTCCCTGCACATAAATATTGTTGCAGACCACTGACATTCCTCATGGCAACAATACCCCTTGAAGCCTCTTTCAGCAGGATAAAGCTTCCTGTCACACTGCAAACATTGTTCAGGATTGGTCTGAGGAACGTGGCAAAGAGTTGAAGGCGGCCTCCAAATTCCTCAGAATCTCAAGTCTTTGTGTGGGATATGCTGGAAAAAGTCCGATCCATGGAGGTCCCATTTCACAATTTACTGATGCTGAGCTGTTTTGGTGGCATGACGGAGACCTACAGAAAATCTGGCACTCGGTTTTAATGTTGTGGCTGACTGATGCATGTATATATCAGCCACCTTCCCTCAGTTTCCTGCCAGACTGTCTATTGTGCCTTTGTTTAGCGTTTGCACAGACCACTAAGTGAAAAACTACATGGTATGGGAATGAAAATGCTGGCTGGTCATGTGATGTATTTGTTTTCTGTCTTACACACATGGAAAGAAAACACTGGTATAGTTTTTTTTTTTTTAAATTAAAGCACTATAATGAAAACAGTGCTCGAGAAGGTGTATGGTGTCATGTTTATTGACTAGAAGAGAGAATGTGGAGCAATATAATGTTAATCAACGAAGGACAAGAAAATCACATCTTAAACAGCAGTGTGTTTGCGTTAAAAAACAACCTGAGCAAAAGTCTAATTACAAACAATATCTGCAGAGTCCGTGCAGCTAAAGAGCTCATTTATTCACACTCTGTTCTCTGGGATCTTTGGCTGTGTCCGTGTCTGTCAATATTCTGTCCCAACTTGCAGCTAAAAAGCTCATTGGTCAAAGAAACGTCTAATTAGAGGGAGCAATATAACAAGAGGGTCTATTAAATTCAAATTAATATATCTTTAGCAGAGATGAGAAAAGTCTGATTCCACAATTAAACTGGGATAATTGCCATCAGACTGACAGCGTGTTTTTCAAACTGTCTGTGTTTGCTGACAGTGTTTGTCTCATTGTGCTTTTGTCTCATCTGCTGTTTGATCAATAATTCATGCAGATCTCTTTTCATTTTCAACAGACTAAGAACTGCACTACACAATACTTAATGTGGCATCCTTCAAACTTAAAACATAAGGGATCTAGAGAGAAATTTAATCAGATATAATTTAGTTTTCAGTTTTAAGTTATTGTTTCAAAGCTATGTTTATTATTATTATACAACAAGCAGCATCTGTTAATGGACTGTGGCCTTTTCAGTCTAAGAAATCTTGGCACATGACGTCAGCCCTTTATCTCCTGAGAAAAATTATTTTGAATATAATCGTCGCACATTCATTCCTCATTCAGCCGATCTGATCGCCTCACTCTATTGTTTCTGCTCTTGCACCATAGGAAATGACACCCAGATATGAAACTATGAAACAAATGGGTGGCTGGATAGATGGAGGAAGAGCCGGGTGTCGCACATAAATAAACCAAACTCACGTCTTTGAGCATGTTCATGAAGCGTGATCCAAAGCGCCAGGGTTTGTGACGGTGGCACTGAAGGGAGCTGACAGTGATCTGGGAGGCGCGTTGTGAGGCAGCAGCCACCATGTAGACGGCGTCATACATCAGAGCCGCTTCAGTCTGAAAGGGAAACATGGCCATCATCATCATTATCCATCACTGGGGCTCACCGATCATATGTCATGTACTTATCACATTGGGGTTGTCGCTGCACATGTGGTTTCTCAAAGCGGAGCCAAAAATACTACACTGGTTCTACCAACTCCTTGGAAATCAATCAAACAAGCAACCACAATCAGTCAGTGTGAGCACAATTTGGCATGCAATTTTATTCAAAGTAGCTCTCTGATTTACAAACAATCAGAAAGCAACATGGTGGATTCTGTTTTCTGACGCCGAGATCCAATTAAATGCGTGTACAGGAGTCATGCGGCTTCCCAAAATAGGCTTGTGTCTAAACATTTACATATAATTTCTTTTCTTGCTTTTTAGGATGGAATTATAGGATATGGACGTGTAGTTTTTTTAGTCAAGTTTGACAAGCATATATAAAATGTTAAAATATGATCACACTTTAATTTAATTAGGGTCCGAGCACCGAATGGTGCGAAGACCCTATTGGAATGCTAGAGATTATTAGGGTCCGAGCACCGAATGGTGCGAAGACCCTATTGGAATGCTAGAGATTATTATTAGGGTCCGAGCACCGAATGGTGCGAAGACCCTATTGGAATGCTAGAGATTATTATTATTATTATTTTACCGCCAAATGAATTGCTTTTTTGAGGGCCTAAACATGCACCGATTCGCGTCAAAATCTGCACACACATCAGGACTGGTGAAAAATTTCATATTTTATGGGGTCTGTGTATGTGTGTCCCAAAATGGCTCCATAGCGCCCCCTGCAAAATTTTAAAAAGTGCTATTAGACTAACTTGAAGGACATTTCATCTACAGCTACAAAATTTGGTAGGCATATTCGGAACATCAGGAAAGACAAAAAAGTCAATCATAGCCATGCTCTAAACCCAACAGGAAGTGACATATCTTGCGTTAACTGTGAAAAATCTGTGATGAACTCCTCCTAGGGGGTAAGTCTTAGAGACCTGAAATTTTTTCCGTACATACAACTGACCTTCCTGATGAAAAGTTATCAAAATCTTCTATGTCGGTCAAAGGGTGTGGCCATGGCAGCCCCCCCGAATTAGTGATCCTTCGCCATGCAACAGGAAGTGCAGGTCTAACTCTCTGAACATGCTCCAATCTGAATGAAACTTTACATGTATGATCACAGACCGGCGTTGATGTCATCCATATGATAATATTCACTCACAGTCATAGCGCCACCTTGTGGCAACAGGATTTTTGCTTTTTTTAATACTTTTATGTACTGTTGTCAACCCGTTGTCCAGATTCACCTCAGACCTGCTGACATAAGCATGAACACATTGATGATGAATCACAGAGACAATGGTAACGTGTCATCTAAGGGCGTGTCTGTGGCACCGTGGCGAATTTTGATGTTTCGCCATGAAAATTCAAGGAACTATATCTCAGGTGAACAAGAACCTATCTGCTCCAAACTTCACATTCAGAATGTCATGTACAGTCTGAAGACATCCACACTCAAAAATTTTGAAATAGTCATAGCGCCACCAACTGGCAACAGGATGTTTTGGAATTACATTTGCCCATCCCATTGCCCTAAACTTAGTCAAATAATTCTGAAAATTGGTGTGATGAGTCTTCACACTATGATCATGGCACAGTGTGAAGACTTTACCATTTCATGAAATGCTGTTGCCATGGCAACGCAAAGTTGATATGAAAACAACCTGCCTTTGACAGCATTAGAATTATCCAAACATCACCAAAATTTGCACACACATCACCACCAGCGAAAGGAAGAAAACTGTATGCATCTCAGCACAGCATGTGCTATAGCGCCACCTACAGCATTTTTAACAAACAGCCCCCGCAGTACATTTAACCTACGTCCACAAAATCTGGGGGACATATAGAACACATCAGGACGCACAAAAAATCCTCTTGGAGCCACGCCCTAAACCCAACAGGAAGTCCGGCATTTTGAATTAATTGGACAAATTTGGACGAATGTTGTTCATTTTTGAGAACTATCTCCTCCTAGGGGATAACTCGCACAGACCTCAAATTTGACCAGTATATACACCAGGACACTATGATCAAAAGTTATAAAAAGCTTCCTCCAGTGTCAAAGGGCGTGGCCATAGCGACCCCCTGAAGTTTGATCTTTCGCCATGAAATATCAACTGCTGTGTAAATATCTTGTGCTTGCTCCAATCTGCCTCAAACTTTACATGTTTAATCACACTCCTGCCCTGACCACATCCATCTGCCAAAATACATTCACAGCATTTGGCATAGCGCCCCCTGCAGCATTTTAAAAAATGGCCCACTCATCAAATTTAACCTACGTCTACAAAATTTGGCATGCATATGTAGCACATCAGTGTGAACAAAAAAGTCTCTTGGAGCCATTCTCTAAACCCAACAGGAAGTCGACCATTTTGATTTCAATGTCGGATTTTTGCTGTTTTTGCTCATTTTCACAAATTAATTGCTCACAGACAGGAAATCCAAAACATCTGAAATTGCCACAATATATAGAACACATCTTCAGGTTGAAAATATGTGAGAATCATATGCCAAACCCAAAGGGCGTGGCCATGGCGGCCGACTGAACTTTGATGCTTCGCCAGAAAGGAGGAAGTCTTGTTAAATCCCCTGTATGTGCTGCTATCTGCCTCAAAACATTAAATGTGTGATCAGGTTACAGCCCTGATGATTTCCATACACCAATATACAGTCACAGTGATAGCGCCACCTGTTGGATGGACAGTAAGTGCTGCATAAACAGTCTGTAATAATCCAATCTGGCAGAAATTTGACCTGTGTGTTCAGAATCCAGCCCTGGTTGCATTCATGGGCCTAAATGCGCTCCCGGTCGCAGCATCGCTTGACGGATGTGCTTGGGGTCGCCGACCAGCAAGGGGTGCGAGGACCCGTTCATCGCTGCTTGCAGCTTTAATTATTAGGGTCCGAGCACCGAATGGTGCGAAGACCCTATTGGAATGCTAGAGATTATTATTATTATTATTTTACCGCCAAATGAATTGCTTTTTTGAGGGCCTAAACATGCACCGATTCGCGTCAAAATCTGCACACACATCAGGACCGGTGAAAAATTTGATATTTTATGGGGTCTGTGCATGTGTGTCCCAAAATGGCTCCATAGCGCCCCCTGCAAAATTTAAAAAAGTGCTATTAGACTAACTGGAAGGACATTTCATCTACAGCTACAAAATTTGACAGGCATATTCAGCACATCAGGAAAGACAAAAAAGTCAATCATAGCCATGCTCTAAACCCAACAGGAAGTGACATATCTTGCGTTTACTGTGAAAAATCTGTGATGAACTCCTCCTAGGGGGTAAGTCTTAGAGACCTGAAATTTGGTCTGTACATACAACTGACCTTCCTGATGAAAAGTTATCAAAGTCTTCTATGTCGGTCAAAGGGTGTGGCCATGGCAGCCCCCCCGAATTACTGATCCTTCGCCATGCAACAGGAAGTGCAGGTCTAACTCTCTGAACATGCTCCAATCTGAATGAAACTTTACATGTAGGATCACAGACCTGCGCTGATGTCATCCATATGATAATATTCACTCACAGTCATAGCGCCACCTTGTGGCAACAGGATTTTTGCTTTTTTAATACTTTTATGTACTGTTGTCAACCCGTTGTCCAGATTCACCTCAGACCTTCTGACATAAGCCTGAACACATTGATGATGAATCACAGAGACAATGGTGACGTGTCATCGAAGGGCGTGTCTGTGGCACCGTGGCGAATTTTGATGTTTCGCCATGAAAATTCAAGGGTCTATATCTCAGCTGAACAAGAACCTATCTGCTCCAAACTTCACATTCAGAATGTCATGTACAGTCTGAAGACATCCACACTAAAAAATTTTGAAATAGTCATAGCGCCACCAACTGGCAACAGGATGTTTTGGAATTACATTTGCCCATCCCATTGCCCTAAACTTGGTCAAATAATTCTGAAAATTGGTGTGATGAGTCTTCACACCATGATCATGGCACAGTGTGAAGACTTTGCCATTTCATGAAATGCTGTTGCCGTGGCAACGCAAAGTTGATATGAAAACAACCTGCCTTTGACAGCATTAGAATTATCCAAACATCACCAAAATTTGCACACACATCACCACCAGCTGAAGGAAGAAAACTGTATGCATCTCAGCACAGCACGTGTTATAGCGCCCCCTACAGCATTTTTAACAAACAGCCCCTGCAGTACATTTAACCTACGTCCACAAAATTTGGGGGACATATAGAACACATCAGGACGCACAAAAAATCCTCTTGGAGCCACGCCCTAAACCCAACAGGAAGTCCGCCATTTTGAATTAATTGGACAAATTTGGACGAATGTTGTTCATTTTTGAGAACTATCTCCTCCTAGGGGATAAGTCATGCAGACCTCAAATTTTACCAGTATATACACCAGGACATTATGATCAAAAGTTATAAAAAGCTTCCTCCAATGTCAAAGGGCGTGGCCATAGCAACCCCCTGAAGTTTGATGCTTCGCCATGAAACATCAACTGCTGTGTAAATATCCTCTGCTTGCTCCAATCTGCCTCAAACTTTGCATGTTTAATCACACTCCTGCCCTGACCACATCCATGTGCCAAAATACATTCACAGCTTGTGGCATAGCGCCCCCTGCAGCATTTTAAAAAATGGCCCACTCATCAAATTTAACCTACGTCTACAAAATTTGGCATGCATATGTAACACATCAGTGTGAACAAAAAAGTCTCTTGGAGCCATTCTCTAAGCCCAACAGGAAGTCGGCCATTTTGATTTCAATGTGGGATTTTTGCTGTTTTTGCTCATTTTCAGAAATTAATTGCTCACAGACGATAACTCCAAAACATCTGAAATTGTGCCCATATATGGAACACATCTTCAGGTTGAAAATATGTGAAAATCATATGCCAAACCCAAAGGGCGTGGCCATGGCGGCCGACTGAACTTTGATGCTTGGCCAGAAAGGAGGAAGTCTTGTTAAATCCCCTGTATGTGCTGCTATCTGCCTCAAACTTTAAATGTGTGATCAGGTTACAGCCCTGATGATTTCCATAGACCAATATACAGTCACAGTGATAGCGCCACCTGTTGGATGGACAGTAAGTGCTGCATAAACAGTCTGTAATAATCCAATCTGGCAGAAATTTGACCTGTGTGTTCAGAATCCAGCCCTGGTTGCATTCATGGGCCTAAATGCGCTCCCGGTCGCAGCATCGCCTGACGGACGTGCTTGGGGTCGCCGACCAGCAAGGGGTGCGAGGACCCGTTCATCGCTGCTTGCAGCTTTAATTATTATTATTATTTTACCGCCAAATGAATTGCTTTTTTGAGGGCCTAAACATGCACCGATTCGCGTCAAAATCTGCACACACATCAGGACCGGTGAAAAATTTGATATTTTATGGGGTCTGTGTATGTGTGTCCCAAAATGGCTCCATAGCGCCCCCTGCAAAATTTTAAAAAGTGGTATTAGACTAACTGGAAGGACATTTGATCTACAGCTACAAAATTTGGCAGGCATATTCAGCACATCAGGAAAGACAAAAAAGTCAATTATAGCCATGCTCTAAACCCAACAGGAAGTGACATATCTTGCGTTAACTGTGAAAAATCTGTGATGAACTCCTCCTAGGGGGTAAGTCTTAGAGACCTGAAATTTGGTCTGTATATACAACAGACCTTCCTGATGAAAAGTTATCAAAGTCTTCTATGTCGGTCAAAGGGTGTGGCCATGGCAGCCCCCCCGAATTACTGATCCTTCGCCATGCAACAGGAAGTGCAGGTCTAACTCTCTGAACATGCTCCAATCTGAATGAAACTTTACATGTAGGATCACAGACCTGAGCTGATGTCATCCATATGATAATATTCACTCACAGTCATAGCGCCACCTTGTGGCAACAGGATTTTTGCTTTTTTAATACTTTTATGTACTGTTGTCAACCCGTTGTCCAGATTCACCTCAGACCTGCTGACATAAGCCTGAACACATTGATGATGAATCACAGAGACAATGGTGACGTGTCATCGAAGGGCGTGTTTGTGGCACCGTGGCGAATTTTGATGTTTCGCCATGAAAATTCAAGGGTCTATATCTCAGCTGAACAAGAACCTATCTGCTCCAAACTTCACATTCAGAATGTCATGTACAGTCTGAAGACATCCACACTAAAAAATTTTGAAATACTCATAGCGCCACCAACTGGCAACAGGATGTTTTGGAATTACATTTGCCCATCCCATTGCCCTAAACTTGGTCAAATAATTCTGAAAATTGGTGTGATGAGTCTTCACACCATGATCATGGCACAGTGTGAAGACTTTGCCATTTCATGAAATGCTGTTGCCGTGGTAACGCAAAGTTGATATGAAAACAACCTGCCTTTGACAGCATTAGAATTATCCAAACATCACCAAAATTTGCACACACATCACCACCAGCTGAAGGAAGAAAACTGTATGCATCTCAGCACAGCACGTGTTATAGCGCCCCCTACAGCATTTTTAACAAACAGCCCCTGCAGTACATTTAACCTACGTCCACAAAATTTGGGGGACATATAGAACACATCAGGACGCACAAAAAATCCTCTTGGAGCCACGCCCTAAACCCAACAGGAAGTCCGCCAATTTGAATTAATTGGACAAATTTGGACGAATGTTGTTCATTTTTGAGAACTATCTCCTCCTAGGGGATACGTCATGCAGACCTCAAATTTTACCAGTAAATACACCAGGACATTATGATCAAAAGTTATAAAAAGCTTCCTCCAATGTTAAAGGGCGTGGCCATAGCAACCCCCTGAAGTTTGATGCTTCGCCATGAAACATCAACTGCTGTGTAAATATCCTCTGCTTGCTCCAATCTGCCTCAAACTTTGCATGTTTAATCACACTCCTGCCCTGACCACATCCATGTGCCAAAATACATTCACAGCTTGTGGCATAGCGCCCCCTGCAGCATTTTAAAAAATGGCCCACTCATCAAATTTAACCTACGTCTACAAAATTTGGCATGCATATGTAACACATCAGTGTGAACAAAAAAGTCTCTTGGAGCCATTCTCTAAGCCCAACAGGAAGTCGGCCATTTTGATTTCAATGTGGGATTTTTGCTGTTTTTGCTCATTTTCAGAAATTAATTGCTCACAGACGATAACTCCAAAACATCTGAAATTGTGCCCATATATGGAACACATCTTCAGGTTGAAAATATGTGAAAATCATATGCCACACCCAAAGGGCGTGGCCATGGCGGCCGACTGAACTTTGATGCTTCGCCAGAAAGGAGGAAGTCTTGTTAAATCCCCTGTATGTGCTGCTATCTGCCTCAAACTTTAAATGTGTGATCAGGTTACAGCCCTGATGATTTCCATAGACCAATATACAGTCACAGTGATAGCGCCACCTGTTGGATGGACAGTAAGTGCTGCATAAACAGTCTGTAATAATCCAATCTGGCAGAAATTTGACCTGTGTGTTCAGAATCCAGCCCTGGTTGCATTCATGGGCCTAAATGCGCTCCCGGTCGCAGCATCGCCTGAGGGACGTGCTTGGGGTTGCCGACCAGCAAGGGGTGCGAGGACCCGTTCATCGCTGCTTGCAGCTTTAATTAGGGTCCGAGCACCGAATGGTGCGAAGACCCTATTGGAATGCTAGAGATTATTATTATTATTTTACCGCCAAATGAATTGCTTTTTTGAGGGCCTAAACATGCACCGATTCGCGTCAAAATCTGCACACACATCAGGACCGGTGAAAAATTTGATATTTTATGGGGTCTGTGTATGTGTGTCCCAAAATGGCTCCATAGCGCCCCCTGCAAAATTTTAAAAAGTGGTATTAGACTAACTGGAAGGACATTTCATCTACAGCTACAAAATTCTGCAGGCATATTCAGCACATCAGGAAAGACAAAAAAGTCAATCACAGCCATGCTCTAAACCCAACAGGAAGTGACATATCTTGCGTTAACTGTGAAAAATCTGTGATGAACTGCTCCTAGGGGGTAAGTCTTAGAGACCTGAAATTTGATCCGTACATACAGTAGACCTTCCTGATGAAAAGTTATAAAAGTCTTCTATGTCGGTCAAAGGGTGTGGCCATGGCAGCCCCCCGAAATACTGATCCTTCGCCATGCAACAGGAAGTGCAGGTCTAACTCTCTGAACATGCTCCAATCTGAATGAAACTTTACATGTAGGATGACAGACCTGAGCTGATGTCATCCATATGATAATATTCACTCACAGTCATAGCGCCACCTTGTGGCAACAGGAGTTTTGCTTTTTTAATACTTTTATGTACTGTTGTCAACCCGTTGTCCAGATTCACCTCAGACCTTCTGACATAAGCCTGAACACATTGATGATGAATCACAGAGATGTGAAGATTTTGGCATTTTATAAAACGCTGTTGCCGTGGCAACGCAAAGTTGATATGAAAAACAACTTGCCTTTGACAGCATAAGAATTATCAAAACATCACCAAAATTTGCACACACATCACCACCAGTGAAAGGAAGAAAACTGTATGCATCTCAGCACAGCACGTGCTATAGCGCCCCCTACAGCATTTTTAACAAACAGCCCCTGCAGTACGTTTAACCTATGTCCACAAAATTTGGGGGACATATAGAACACATCAGGACGCACAAAAAATCCTCTTGGAGCCATGCCCTAAACCCAACAGGAAGTCCGCCATGTTGAATTAATTGGACAAATTTTGACGAATGTTGTTCATTTTTGAGAACTATCTCCTCCTAGGGGATAACTCGCACAGACCTCAAATTTGACCAGTATATACACCAGGACATTATGATCAAAAGTTATAAAAAGATTCCTCCAATGTCAAAGGGTGTGTCTGTGGCGGCGTGGCGAACTTCGATGTCTCGCCATGACTACTAAAGTGTTTATATCTCAGCTGTACATGATCCGATCTGGCCCAAATTTCATGTGCTGGACAACAGTCCACTTCTGAACACATCCACATTTTAAAATTTAGTCATAGTCATAGCGTCACCTAGTGGTAAAAGGATTCTCTCTGACGAGGACATTTGTCCTTACCACTGCTCCATACTTTGTGATATCATCCTGAAATTTGGCCAGTATATACAACAGGCCTTAAAGATGAGAAGTTATCAAAATCTTCCACAAAAGTCAAAGGATGTGACCGTGGTGGCCCTCTGACCTTTATGTACTTTTACCATTGTACAGCAGCTCTGGATTAAATCCAGATAAATGGTGCAACGCTGACACCTACTGTTCAAATCGTATAAATGCAGGTCTGTGTCATTGTAGAAAAATCCCTCTGTTTCAATACATTTTAATGTATTATTATTATTTGGTTGATCGTATTCAACTGAAATTTGGTGACATAAGCCTCAAGATGTTGATGATGATTCATGGAGAAAACTGTGACTGGTCGTGACTGGTGGCGTGGCGAACTTGATGTCTCGTCATGACTACTAAAGTGTTTATATCTCAGCTGTACATGATCCAATCTATCCCAAATTTCATATTCTGGACAAGAGTCCACTTCTGAACACATCCACATTTTAAAATGTAGTCATAGTCATAGCACCACCGATTGGTAACAGGAACTTAAAGGCAGTATATTTGAAGGTACCATTGCTTCAAACTTTGGAATATAAGCAATATATATATATAGCTGACGTGCAAAAGCTCATGTCTCTCCCAAAACCTTTCACTCATGTTTTAAAACTAAATTTCTTTCTCATATAAATAGTCAGTGCCACCAAAAATGCACTGACTATTCTCAATTGCTTTGGCTCATTTCTTGAAACAGACCAGACGTTCTCAACCCTCTTGGTGCTTTTGCCAAAATAACATGGATGGTTCAGCACAACACCATGGTTCACCTGCAAAAGCTCATATCTCTCCCAAAACAGTTCACACGACTGGTCAAAACTAAATTCTATTGTCATATAAATAGTCAGTGCCTCCAAAATTCATCGTCCCTTTGGCATTGTGTGAGCACTCTTATAAATGTCTATTCATATAATGGTTTGTGTCATTTGAAAACAAAATAGCATTTTGAGAAGTAATAACATCATTTTGAATGTAAAGTTTCAATTGAAGGAGAATTGAGGGCTTTTGCTCATTGTGTGTGTGTGTTTTCTGATTTGTATGCAGAGTTCTGAAATATGAGGCATGCTTTCACAAAATGTGTGTAAACAATCGAGAAAACTGTATTGACACACATAAAGTAACTTTCATACATCAGAGTAAAAAGAAAATCTATACATCATTACATACTGTAATACAAACACATAAACAAAAAACAAGGAACATTATATGGAGCCTACAGTGCTGTAAATAAAGCTGTCCTCACCGTCCCTCTCCTGGCCACCGTATGTTCATGACTAATCCTGACAACTGAACAGACTATTGTGCATGTGATGACTTACACAATGAAATGATGCTGACATGTTTTGGAGTGAACGACCATTAGACTGAGAAGTCAACAATCAGTTTAGATCAACAAGATCTATTCACTTGGAAATTGTGCTAAATGAAGGCTACCTGTACTGAATCATTTGCAAAGATGTACTGAGACATCGAGACATGAACTAAGATGTTTGCAATTTGATGAAATGAAGGACAAATTCCAGTCTGTTGTGAACAATTGCCAAGTAGTTTGGAGGTTTGTCCATGTTGTTTTGAGAATGTAATTTCAGTTTCGAGAAATGAGCCAAACCTATGGAGAAAAACTGTACAAACAACGATATATCAAATATGTATTTCAACTAGTTTAATTATACATTCGTCAATATTCATATCATCACAGATTGTAGCTAGAAAAGCACCCAGAGAGCACAGACCTCCGCCAAGCAACTCCAGTCCACCCCAACACAATCTCCCAACGACAAAGTATACTTAAAAAACACTCAACATCTTTGTGCTATATATGTGCTATATATGTGCTCCGTCCTACCACAAGGTGGCACTGCAGGGCTTTCTAACACTCCCAATGTTAAAAATCTTTCAAAAAATTCCCAGATCCAGATAGTGATCTGGATTACTCCCAAAACTCAATCATTTGTTCCTTGTCCCATTTCACAGGGGTTGAGGGGGGCAACTTCCACTTCATTTCATGTGCACTCAATATGACCACCTATGGCCGGAATAGGTACAAATGATTATGTCTTCTTTGTCTTTTTTTTAAATCATGAAAAAAAAAAGTTTTTAAACTAGTTTAAATATGTCCAAGGTACATGGTGGCGTGTCACTGCCATTTATAAATATAAATCTTGCATCCAACACTGAGCTATTAGAATGATTCACAGATTCATGTTTTTAATTTAAATGTGCATGGTTATTTGGCTGACATGTACTTGTGATATGTATAATAACAATAAATTATTATTACTATTGCTACTGCTTATGCCAGCAGTGTTCAATATTTTCAGGCCAACAACCCCCAAACTGATGGATAGATGGAGCAGGGATCTCCTACGATATACCTTATATAATATTGTTTAACCCCTTAACGCCTGAATTTATATACAAGTATGTTAAAAAAATTGTTTTGTGTTTTTGCCTTTATGTAGGTGTCACATGAGGGTTGAGATTGTTAATTTGATTATAGCACAAAAAATAAATAGAAATTTGGGTATGTTGCAAATTTGCAACAACAGGCATAATGGTCAATAATAGCGACCCAATAATACAGTAATATAACAACAATAAAACTGATTTTTTAAATTGATAACAGAACAGAAAAAAATAGAAGAGATAACATCTCACTCACTGATTTTTAAATTAATAACACAACAGATAATAGTCAATGAGAAATGAGTTTGACACCACTGATGTTCATGGTGGCCGAGAAAGTTTGTGATACAATCCTTGAAATTGGTCAGCTAAGTCTGAGCACCTTGAAATTTCTGCCACATCCCGACATGCACCACACCTGGACGTGCGCCATGTCCCGACACGCGTGGGTGTGCGAGGACCCGTTCAACGCTGCTTGCAGCTTTAATTATTATTATTATTTTACCGCCAAATGAATTGCTTTTTTGAGGGCCTAAACATGCACCGATTCGCGTCAAAATCTGCACACACATCAGGACCGGTGAAAAATTTGATATTTTATGGGGTCTGTGTATGTGTGTCCCAAAATGGCTCCATAGCGCCCCCTGCAAAATTTTAAAAAGTGGTATTAGACTAACTGGAAGGACATTTCATCTACAGCTACAAAATTTGGCAGGCATATTCAGCACATCAGGAAAGACAAAAAAGTCAATCATAGCCATGCTCTAAACCCAACAGGAAGTGACATATCTTGCGTTAACTGTGAAAAATCTGTGATGAACTCCTCCTAGGGGGTACGTCTCAGAGACCTGAAATTTGGTCTGTACATACAACAGACCTTCCTGATGAAAAGTTATCAAAGTCTTCTATGTCGGTCAAAGGGTGTGGCCATGGCAGCCCCCCGAAATACTGATCCTTCGCCATGCAACAGGAAGTGCAGGTCTAACTCTCTGAACATGCTCCAATCTGAATGAAACTTTACATGTAGGATCACAGACCTGAGCTGATGTCATCCATATGATAATATTCACTCACAGTCATAGCGCCACCTTGTGGCAACAGGATTTTTGCTTTTTTAATACTTTTATGTACTGTTGTCAACCCGTTGTCCAGATTCACCTCAGACCTTCTGACATAAGCCTGAACACATTGATGATGAATCACAGAGACAATGGTGACGTGTCATCGAAGGGCGTGTCTGTGGCACCGTGGCGAATTTTGATGTTTCGCCATGAAAATTCAAGGGTCTATATCTCAGCTGAACAAGAACCTATCTGCTCCAAACTTCACATTCAGAATGTCATGTACAGTCTGAAGACATCCACACTAAAAAATTTTGAAATACTCATAGCGCCACCAACTGGCAACAGGATGTTTTGGAATTACATTTGCCCATCCCATTGCCCTAAACTTGGTCAAATAATTCTGAAAATTGGTGTGATGAGTCTTCACAGCATGATCATGGCACAGTGTGAAGATTTTGCCATTTCATAAAACGCTGTTGCCGTGGCAACGCAAAGTTGATATGAAAAACAACTTGCCTTTGACAGCATTAGAATTATCAAAACATCACCAAAATTTGCACACACATCACCACCAGCTGAAGGAAGAAAACTGTATGCATCTCAGCACAGCACGTGTTATAGCGCCCCCTACAGCATTTTTAACAAACAGCCCCTGCAGTACATTCAACCTATGTCCACAAAATTTGGGGGACATATAGAACACATCAGGACGCACAAAAAATCCTCTTGGAGCCATGCCCTAAACCCAACAGGAAGTCCGCCATTTTGAATTAATTGGACAAATTTGGACGAATGTTGTTCATTTTTGAGAACTATCTCCTCCTGGGGGATAAGTCATGCAGACCTCAAATTTGACCAGTATATACACCAGGACATTATGATTAAAAGTTATAAAAAGCTTCCTCCAGTGTCAAAGGGCGTGGCCATAGCAACCCCCTGAAGTTTGATGCTTCGCCATGAAACATCAACTGCTGTGTAAATATCCTCTGCTTGCTCCAATCTGCCTCAAACTTTGCATGTTTAATCACACTCCTGCCCTGACCACATCCATCTGCCAAAATACATTCACAGCATGTGGCATAGCGCCCCCTGCAGCATTTTAAAAAATGGCCCACTCATCAAATTTAACCTACGTCTACAAAATTTGGCATGCATATTTAGCACATCAGTGTCAACAAAAAAGTCTCTTGGACCCATTCTCTAAACCCAACAGGAAGTCGGCCATTTTGATTTCAATGTCGGATTTTTGCTGTTTTTGCTCATTTTCAGAAATTAATTGCTCACAGACGATAACTCCAAAACATCTGAAATTGTGCCAATATATGGAACACATCTTCAGGTTGAAAATATGTGAAAATCATATGCCAAACCCAAAGGGCGTGGCCATGGCGGCCGACTGAACTTTGATGCTTCGCCAGAAAGGAGGAAGTCTTGTTAAATCCCCTGTATGTGCTGCTATCTGCCTCAAACTTTAAATGTGTGATCAGGTTACAGCCCTGATGATTTCCATACACCAATATACAGGCGCAGTGATAGCGCCACCTGTTGGATGGACAGTAAGTGCTGCATAAACAGCCTGTAATAATCCAATCTGGCAGAAATTTGACCTGTGTGTTCAGAATCCAGCCCTGGTTGCATTATTGGGCCTAAATGCGCTCCCGGTCGCAGCATCGCCTGACGGACGTGCTTGGGGTCACCGACCAGCAAGGGGTGCGAGGACCCGTTCATCGCTGCTTGCAGCTTTAATTCTTTATTGAATTTTCCTGTCATGAGCCAGAGGGGGCAGTGCAGCACCTTAGTGAATTGAGGGGGAAACAAATGAAGGACAGGACAAGACAAGACGAACAGGGAGGGTACAGATAGGCAGTGCTATTTGAATCCCATGAGATTGCTGTAAAATGCAGTGTCATTCCCAACCACCAATCCCACATCTGAAAATTGGGAACCACCAATCAACACATAAACAAATTGGAGACCAGAAGTCCTGACAGTACACAGAGTTAGGATGCCAGAAGACCGGAGTGAGAGAGAAATGTATAGAGGGCGTGAGTTTAGTGCAAAGTCTGGAAAGTGACTTCACACCATCAGGCGGGTCCCATCAACTCTCAGAAACGGGACTCGACAGGAGTTGGTAAGCCCTGAACCAACATGCATGTGTGATGGACACTAAAGCCCAGAGCGACTACCACAAGTCAGCTGGGCCAGGCCGGCCAAGTGCCCCCACACCCAGGGCAGAGGGAGCACCAGGAAGCACCACCCAGAAGACCACACAGGCCGTAGACAAGCACGCGGACCCGGAAACCGAGAGAAGGCAGCAACTGACACCCCAGCGCGCCAAGGCCAAGACCGGAGGACACAGGGCATGGGGGCCCACCCGCCACCCAACGCCCATCCCCAACCACCCCACCTGCCCCCCGCCCCCAAACCCCACCCGCCCCCCACCCCCCCCCCACCCAGCCCCCCCACCCCAGGTGAGGCAGGAGGCCCCCCGCAGCCCGGGAAGCCAGACACAGGGACCGAGCGCCCCACCGCAGGGAAGGTCGTCGGCCCCACCCCAGGCAGGCTACCACCGGAAGCCAGCCAGAGGAAACCAAGGCCGGGCCCAGATGCGAACCCGGAGAGCAGACGGGGAGTCAGCGGCGCAACCAGGGAGGCATCCCACATACCCCCAGCACCACGCGCCGGGGAAGCGTGGCAGGCTCATCGTCCGCACCCCCGAAGACGCGCCCAAACCCCCGCCGGATCTGAGCCGCTGCCCACAGCAAGCCTACACCACAGTCACAGCAACCACCAGGCGAGTGAGTCAAGCCCCAACCCAACAAAAGCCACAGCACCAGAGGACCCGCCAGACATGGAGGAGATCCCCCCCTGACCGTCGCCTCCGGCCCCCGGGGAAACCCAAGCCACGGTGACCCAGATGTCGGTAAGTCCCTACCGCCCCATACCCGGAGGGGGCCGGACCCCCACCAGACAGGCCATGGATGTGTGAAATACCCGTTACCTCCCTATTACTAGTTTTCCTCGGTCCCTGACGAGGAAAAACCAACCCTAAACCGTGTTTGAGTGCAGCCCAGTGTGTAATGTGGTGCATTAAAAGCTTGAGGGGCGGGAGAGGCGGGAGTGGGAGGGCCAGAGGGCAGCAGAGGCTGGGTACTCTGCCGCCTACCCTGGCCCAAAGTCCGGAGCCGCCGCAGGTCCTCCCCCAAGATGTGTGTGTGCAGCATTAAAATTGGAAAGCAGGAGAGGCAAGCGGGAGGAGACGGGGCGGACACAATGTCGCACAACACTGCAATCCGCCCCATCACAGCACCCGCCGTCCCCAATCTCTGCAGTCCATAAGGCCCTACCTGTTGTGTCCCTATATGTGCCTAAAAAAATATATACAGTGAAGTGTGTGATGTGTGAGGTGCACAGTAGGAGGCAGTCTGGTGTGGGTCCGGCCCACGGGGACAGAGCAGCACGGGACACCGAAATCACCATAGGGACCAGCGCAGAGGGGCCCCAGGGCCAAGAGGTAAGGGGCAGGGAAGGCTCGAACACACCAACGGGCCCCGCCAACACCGTGAGCCATGCGGGCCGTAGCGCCAGAACACTGCCACAGCAGCAGCCATAGACCTGCACAGGCCAGCCGGGTGCCGCAGCCCACCCCAGAAGGAAAGATGTGCCACGCCAAAAGGAGCACGAACCACAAAGTCCACGCACACCCCGGAAGTCAGTGCACCAGGGCACAGGACGCGCACCTCACCGCGCCACCCATAGCATCCCCGCCCCACCACACCCCAGGACAGCACAGGCCCAGCCCAGGGCCCCAGCCAGCGATCTTCCGTCTTCGGTGGCAGCATACAAGCCCAGGAAGGAGCCACAACCCCCCCCCAGAAGAGACCACCCGGCCCCCATGCCAGACCCCCAGGCAGCAGAGGACCCCAGGCCCCCCCAAGGGAGGGAGAGGGGCAGGGAGGAGCAGGTAAGCAGGAGAGGAGGGAGCAGGAGGGAAAGGGAGCGGAAAAGGGACGGGTGAGCAGCAGGGGGGGCCAACACACCCCAGGCCCCCAGGAACCAGCCAAAGCGCCCCAGAAGAGACCAGCCACCACCACCTCCGGGAACCCGGGAGAGCGTGCAGATCCAGCAACCTAGGAGCTCCAAAGGTGAAACACCGGATACACCACCACCATGGGGGAGGGCCCGAACCAAGCAGGCCCCGAAGACCAGTGCAGCAGCCCCGGGGACAAGAGGGAAAAGACACCCTTAGTGCATTAACACGGCCTTGAAGTCCATGGCACCAACATTCCTTGGGGAGGAAAGCTTTAAGAAACTGTAGTTTAGTAGAGGAGAGATAAAAAAATAAAGGTCAGACCAATGACACAGAGAGAATACATTGTTTGTGGAGCATCGCAAATTCTATGAGAGGTGTGGCATATGCTAACAGGCAAAGTTAAAGATTTATATTTAAAGATGTAATAAACGGGGACCATTTTTCTGTAAATAATACCAATTGGTTTTTCTGGGTAGCAGAGATTTTCTCAAGTGAAATGTGTTCTGTGAGGAGGTTCAGCCAATGGATGATGTTGAGGGCTTTCTTATTTTTCCAGTTAACTAAAATAGTTTTCTTGGCAATGGTGAGAGCTGCAAGCGTGGGTTGGAATTGTTTGTCTGGTAGGGTTGTTGTCGTAAGATCACCAATTAAACAAAGGTTTGGAGATTGCGGGATCCTGCAGTCCAAGATAGAGGAGAGTTTCTGTGTGACTTCTGCCCAAAACTGATAGACAGGTGAGCATAGCCAAAGGGCATGCAAATAAGTGTCAGCGATCTTTTGTGTGCATTGTGTGCATATGTCAGAGTGCGAGAAGCCCATTTTGTACATTTTATGTTGTGTTATATGTGTTCTGTGGAGGACCTTAAATTGGATCAGTTGTAAGTTGGTATTTTTTGTCATCTTGAATGTGTTACTACAAATTTGGGTCCAGAAATCATAATCAAAGGATATAGATAAGTCTTTTTCCCATTTTGAAATTGGTAAATGTATAGAGCCCGTCTTTGAGAGTAAACTACAAATTCTTGAGAGATTTTTCTTATTTTTTGGGGACAATTTTGCGATGTGCTTGACAAATTCTGGTGGCTGTAAGTCAGGTGGCTGTAAAGTGGTCCTAAGCGCTGGAATTTCCCTTGTGATTGTCCTCTCTACCTGTAGATACTGGAGAAAGTTTCCATTTCTTATTTGGAATGTTTGGAATAAGTTTGTACATGTCATAATTATATTATCTTGGAGAAGGTGATGGAGATGGGTGATCCCTTTTTCCGCCCATGAGCTGAGATTGAGAGGTATTTTATTGTTTACAAAGTCTGGGTTGTGCCAGATTGGGGATAGTATGCTGGGTTGAAGCTGGGAGCCAGTGATTTCCAAGGATTTCCACCAAGCGGATAGGGTGGAGGCAATCAAAGGATTCTTGAAGCAAAGATGGTGTTTAAGGGTGGCGGTAATAAAGGGAAGGTCAGAGAGTTTGATGTGGTTACAGTCTAACTGTTCCAGTTCCAACCAGGACTTGTATTCTTCATGTGGATGTAACCATTTGTTAAGATATTGTAGTTGGTTGGCTAGGTAGTAATGCATGAAGTTGGGGGCCTCTAGACCACCCTCAGATTTATTTTTTTGGAGAGTAGTCAGGCTGATTTTAGCTTTTTTGTTCTTTGAATAGAATTTACCAATAGCAGAATCTAATGTTTGAAACCATTTTGATGTGGGTTTAAATGGGATCATGGAAAAAAGATAGTTGATTTGAGGCAGTATTTTCATTTTGACAGTAGCTATTCGTCCCAAAAGGGAGATGGGAAGGTTATTCCAGCGCCTCAGATCACCACACAGTTTCTCTAATAGTGGAGTGAAGTTCAGATGGACTAGTTCAGAGAGTTTTGAGGAAATATTAATGCCCAAATATCTAATGTTACCAGTGGGAAAGGAATAATCCAGGTTTTGGACTGCAGGATTCCATGAGTTCTCTGTTAATGGAAGTATGATAGATTTCGACCAGTTGATTGAGTAGTCTGAAAGATGTGAGAAAGTTGTGATGAGGTTGCATATTTCTTTTAGTGATGTTTTGGGTTCTTGCAGATAAAGTAAAATGTCGTCCGCATATAGGTTAATTTTGTGTTCAGATGCATGAGAGCAAATGCCTCTGATATTGGTGTTTTGACGTATTGCTGTTGCCAACGGTTCAATAAATATCGCAAATAATAAGGGAGAGAGTGGGCATCCCTGTCTGGTTCCCCTTTGTAACCTGAAGCATTTTGAAGTGATCCCATTGGTGGTGACTGTAGCCTTGGGTGAGTTATAAAGAGCTGATATCCAATGGATGAATGACTCTCCGAAGCCAAATTTGCGGAGAACAGCGAAGAGAAAGGACCAGTTGACTTTGTCAAAGGCTTTTTCTGCATCTAGGGACACAACAATTGCTTCTCTGTTACAGCGTTGCGTCAAACTGACCAGATTCAGAAGTCTTCTGACGTTGTTGGTGGAGTGTCGGCCCTTAATAAATCATGTTTGATCACTGTGAATTATTGACGGGATAATTTTCTCCAATCTGGAGGCGAGTGCTTTCGCGATGATTTTGACGTCAGTGTTGATTAATGACAGAGGTCGATAGTTAGAAGGAAGCGTGGGATCTTTATCTGGTTTCAGTAATAACTTAATTGCAGCTGTATTCATGTGAGCACTTATATAACCATTACTTTTTATCTCTGTCACTGTCCTGAAGAAAAGAGGTGCAAATATTGGCCAGAAATGCTTAAAGAATTCAGCAGGGAAACCATCTGGACCAGGTGCCTTGCCTGCTGGCATACTGTCTAATGCACACTGCAAGTCATTGATAGTCAATGGAGCGTCTAAGGTGTCTCTGCTTTTAGTTGTTAGTTCTGGCAGGTTTAAATTGTTAAGAAAATTGTGAATATCTTCTTTGTTTGGGTTAACTGCAGTTGAATATAAATTATGATAATAGCTGTAAAAAATCTGATTAATTTCTTGGGGTGATTGAGTATAATTGCCAGTGGGATCCTGGATTGCTGTGATGAAGGATTTTTCTTTGTTGCGTTGGAGTTGATTCGCAAGAAATTTGCCTGATTTGTTGTTGTGTTCAAAATTATTATATCTTAGTTGTTGTAGTAAAAATTCAGTTTTCTTTGACAGAATATTGTTGAGGTGTAATTTTGCATTTTGTAGTTCAGACCATAGTTGATCACTTGGTTTTATTACATAATCCTCTGTGAGTTGTTTAATTTTTTTCTCAATATCTGTCTCTATTTGTTGTTCCTTTTTTTTCTTGTATGATGAATACGAAATTATTTTACCTCTGATTACGGCCTTCCCAGTTTCCCAAAGTAAAGATGGTGATAAGTCAGGAGAGTCATTATTTCTTAAAAAGTCTGCCCACTCCCTCCTTATTACTTGATCAAATTCTGGATCTTTAAGTAGAGAGATGTTTAGACGCCAAGTCTGAGGAAGCTTACAGTTTGGATCGGTTTGGAGGCTGAGGGATATTGGTGCATGGTCGCTGATTATGATTGGGTGAATTCTAGTGGTAGCTTTATGTGCGATGGAATTATTTGAGAGAAAAAAGTCAATTCTTGAAAATGATTGGTGCACCGAGGAGAAGAAAGTATAGTCCCTCTTTGTTGGGTTTTTGAGTCTCCAGACATCATCCAATCCAAAATCCTTCATGTAATCCTGTATGACTTTGACTGATTGTGATTGTTTTGTATGTGTTGGACTACTAGATCGGTCTGTGGAAGGATTCAGTACCAAGTTGAAGTCACCACCAATAATGGTTGATGAGTTAGCAGATAATTCTGATAAATGAGAAAAAACTGTGTGAAAGAAGGCTGGATCGTCATTATTAGGCGCATACAGATTGGCAATTGTATATAATTTATTAAAAATTGTTGCCTGGATAATAATGAACCTGCCTTCTGGATCTGTTACCGTGGAGTTTAAAGTAAATGGTACTCTCTTATGGATTAGGATGGAGACTCCTCTTTGTCTGCTGTTGTAGCAAGATGAAAAGATAATATTATAATTGGTATCTGTAAGAGATTTTTCCTCTGATTGTAATAAGTGTGTTTCTTGCAAGAGCAAAATATCTGCTTTTAATTTAGAAACATAATCCATGATTTTAATTCTTTTTGCCTGTGAGCGTATGCCATGTACATTCCAGGATACAAAGTTTAGCTTGGACATTGTGGGTGAAGGTGTTCTGTCATTGAGTATGTAACAATGTAGTCTAACTTCTGTGTGTGTCTTTGTGAGCTCTCTGTTGCTGTCTGAAAGTTGGATGTTGCAGTTTTTGAGCTGTGGATGTCAGGATGGTGAGATGTGAGGTGTTGGGGTAGAGATGTGTGGTTGATGGTGAGAAATATATACAGCAGGTCATAATCTATACATATAGTGTTTAAAAGCACAACCAGACATTCAAAACTAATAACAAACACATTATGAGGCACATAAGCACAACAAACATTGGGGATACATGGGGTGTGGGTGGGAGTGGGGAGTGTGTGAGAGGGTGAGATGGGTGAGAGGAGCAGTACATAGAGGGAGAGAGAGAGAAGTAAAAGGAGGGAGGGGATCCTGAACGGGGAATACAGGGTGGGGCAGTGAAACATACACATTTAGACCTGTGAGATTCTTTTTTTTTTCTTTAAATAAGTTTTCTATTTTAAATTAATAAGTGACGAGTTTAATCATCAAAGCCGTTTTGTGAGAATTTATCCTTTGTATTTCTGCGTCTTTTAGAAGAGCCAGGGGGTGATGGAGGTTTCCCGGAACAGCTGGCCATCTATGTAGAGTTTGTCCACAACCAGAGCAGTCCGCTTACCTTTCTGTCGGTGCTCTTTCATGATCGGATAGAGCACTTTGCGCCTCTCGTTGATCTCCCTGGGAAACTGGTCGTTCATGCCGAATGAGGTGCCTTTCAGCTCCCGTCCTCTGCTTTTTACGAGCACTTTCTGCTGGAAGTGCTCGAATTTAGCAATGATGGGACGATGACGGTTTCCTCCTCGGGGTCCCAGCCGGTGAACGCGGTGGAAAGTGATGTTTTTTACCGTTTCCGCAGGGATTTTAAGAGCCGACGTCAGGAAGTTTTTCACTAGGGACTCAGGGTTGTCCGGTGTGGACTCAGGGATGCCCGAAAAGATGAGGTTATCCCTCATGCTTCTGCTTTGGATGTCCAGGACGGTCTCTCTCAGGTTTTTATTTTCGTTTTTAAGCGTACTTACCTCCGAAGTGACAGCTGTCAGCGTGGAGCGGAGTTCGGCGTTGTCCCGCTGCAGATCGTTTATCTGCTGGTGAGTGAACTCCAGACTAGCCTTCAGATCCTTGATCTCCTGGTGGAGCATGCCGAGGATGTCGAGCTTTTTGTTTATCGAATCCAGCACGCTAATCGGGACATCAGTAGACTCCAGGTCCTGAGTGTCGGTAGAGGAGTCGGCTTTCTTCCTCTTGTTGGGATTCTCAGGGAAAGTGGTGGTGTTGGAGCCTTCCATAGTGCAGCGGACGTAGTAGTCGTCAATAAAGCTCTCAAGGTCCTCCACTGTGGTAGATACAGTGTACGATCTTGAGAAAGAAGCTTAATTCGGCTGTTTAATGCGATAAATAAGTCGGAAAAACGGCGATTTGTATAATACTACTCTAGCAGCTGGGGGCCGCCATGTTGAATTCCGTGAATCTCACCGAGTCTCGCGATCTCACAGCATGTCACTTCAACTCTTTCTGCTAGTGCAGCAATCTTTGGAGGGAGGGAACCATGCTCAGCAGGAAAAACTAGGAGACACATTCTCTTTACAGACTCAGTACAGGTGGGAATAGTGTCTAGGCAATTCTGTGTAAAGATTTGCTCATGAGAGTATACAGGTTAGTTTCCAGGATGAGCAGCTTAAGTATGCATGTTAGTTTGGTGTATTTTAATTGACAGGTTCAACAGAGGCAATTATATGTAGTTTCAAGTAATTTAATGTACAGGTTCATCCCAGGTAAAGTCTGAGGCTTTTCTAATTTCAGGTTTGGTACAAGTGAAAAGACATTAGTTTTGGGTACATTCATGTTTTGTGGATCAGCAAAGAGGACCACAGTGCCAACAAAAAGTGTCTCTCACCTCCTCATTCTCCTCGTCAAAATAGGTCAGCTGGAGGCTGCACAGGCCAAAGGAACGCTTCACCTGCAAAAACCACAGACAAAGAGGCATGTGGTGACACACAGAGGGTGACAGGTCAGCTGCACTTTCCAGATGAGAGACAGAGAGAACAAATTTAGACTTCAGTCATTTGAATTAGCATTAACTTAGTTAATGAGACTGAGATATATATGTATGTATGTATGTATGCGTGTACAATGGCTCATCTTCATCATCGCGAAGACAGAGGAAGTAGTGTTCAGCTAAGGCTCCAATCACACTCGCTCTCACTACATATTGACTGAAAGCTGGATGCTGTGCCCCTCTGTGGCTTTCTTTTATTTTGTTATGCTTTCAACACAAACTGATATGAAACCATATTGTATGTACTATTCAGCAACTTGCATTCAATGAAAAACAGTTAACGCCAAGCCTTGTGCTTTGAACAGACTTGCATCCCTCTAGATAGCAAAACAACAGCACAAAGTCTGAGATCTGTGACTCAGCAGCACTCAGACAAATGAATTCCTCCATTCTGCCGGGCTGAAGAGATGGAACATAAATCCAGCTGTACAGGGCTTCAAGCTTTTATTCCAACTTCTTTTTTGACTCACGGCATTTTGAATACCACTAATACCAACACTAACAGGTATTCTGGACAGGTCTCCAGACTAAAATATCCGACTCTCAGTGTGCCAGATTTGTTGGTGTAATGTGTATTACCCTAAAAATGTTCCTTTACTATCAGATATATTTATGATGCCTTTAAGAAAAGAGACATATGAGATAAAGTGCAGCAATGTTTAATGTGGAGCAAAGTGTAAAACTCAGATCACAGACAGATGGTCAGGAACAGACAGGAAAAATACCTCTGAGAAAAATTTAAATGCAGACAAATATTTATCAGTAGCAAATTTCTCTTCTGAGGAAGCCAGGCTGGCACACTGTCGATGCTGAAAGCCGGCGGGAAAATTTGCTCCTTTTCAGCTAATGCACTCCAGAGCTGTTGTGCAGTTTCCTGCTTGAAGTTTGTAAAGAATACTGTAAAATTTGTGGAGCAAAAGTATACAACATTCTGTATAGTTCACAAAAAGCAGCCGGTTCTTCTCGTCATTGTATCACAGCCAAGGAGACTTTACTAACCACTCACGTCAAAATACAGATTTATTTTTTCAGCTCCACATCCTGTCCCATCTGCCTTCTCCCAGTGTCTTGTGTCTTAGTGGCTGTGGGTGCAGCACTGTTAGATCAGCTTGGAACAAAGCAATACTTAATAGTAGAGGTGTCACAAAACCAGGAAGTAGCACAAATTATCGGTACAAATACAACTGGAGTTCTGCAATTTACCTTTATACCAAGTTCAGTACAATACTAAATTGATTGAAAAATGTATTTCAACACAAAATTCATTTTTAAAAAAACCCTGCTCCACACACACACACACACACACACACACACACACACACACACACACACACACACACACACACACACATTTAAAGTTGATCTACCTGGGTGAAATTCCCTGAGTGCATTCAGAACAACAACTAACAGATAAAATCTCACACGAGAGCTCTCAGCTGCTGCGTCTGTGCATACTGCCAGCAAGTTACTGTGAGGTCTTAACCAGACTTACAAACTCCCAAGATCCCAACCCAGTCCAGCATATGAAGGATGTGCTGGAACAAGTTCGATCCACTAAGGACCCATTCGCAACCTAAAGGACCGTAGAGACAGTGGAAGCATCTGTGTAGTGATGTTGCTCAATGTAGTCACAATGTTCCCTGTGTAGTCGTGATGTGGTCTGACACACCTGCAAAATGGTGTCACGGCCAGCAGGCTTAGAAAAAACAGAAAATGTGCCGAGTCATGATAGAATCTGAAAAAGTTGACACGCTTAATTCCAGCCCAACTATAAAATTTCAAAAGAGTAGAAGCTTCTCTTGATTGATAGGTTTAAGAATGTAGAAAGAGTTTAACAGCATAGGAAGAGTTTATAAGAGTGTGGGAAAGGTTAATAACAGTGTGGGGATGATTTATAAAGCCCTAAAATATATATAAATAATAAAATAAATATAAGGTCGCTACTTCGCGGATTTCGTCTATTGTGGGGGTTCTGGAACCTAACCCCCACGACAGACGAGGGATTACTGTACTTGATACCAAATCAAGATTCTGAAAAAGTGACAGCTTGTTATTCTGTAGTAAAGAAAGTATCAAAAGTACTGTAGATGCTGTAGGTACTGGAAAATAACAACACATGGAACGGTGATAAGTACAGCTGCAGCAACAAGTCCATTGAAACTAGCAAAAGACAACAACAACAAAAAAGCACAACAGGAGTTGTGGTGGTGGTGTAAGTACTGTAAGTAAGAGCATACGGCAGCATGTCATGTTTAAGTTTGAAAAATCAGAGACAGTTTAAGAGATGACCCAAAGCCAGCATGCCAACCAACCAATGCTGCCACAATGTTGACGTTTATTGTGAACCGCGACAAGTACCTTGTGAGAATAAAAGTTTATATGCACTTTTAAAGATCATGGATATCATGGCAGTGTTTTTTAGTGAAACTCTTGCCTTTACAACAACTTTAACAGATCTTAATTTTCCATGATGGAATTACTGAAACACATGCGTCTTTGTCACAAAAACACAATCATGCATTTTAGTCTCTTTCACAGATTCATTATAGGCCTTCTGAAATTATGACAAAATCTGCTCTGTCAAAAATATACATACAGCAGTGTTAATATTTGGGTAAATGCCCAATGGCCAGTTTCACCTAATTTAGGCCCCATCCACACAAAACGGGGGCGGCTATGGCACAGGTGGTAGAGTGGGTTGTCCACTGATCGCAAGGATGGAGGTTCGAACCCTGCCCCCTCCACATGCCGAAGTGTCCTTGGGCAAGACACTGAACCAAGTTGCTCCCAATGGTAGATTAGCGCCTTGCATGGCAGCTCTGTCGCCATTGGAGTGTGAACGTGTGTGTGAATGGGCGAATGCGAAACACATTGTAAAGTGCTTTGGATACCACTAAGGTAGAGAAAAGAGCTATATAAGTGCAGATCATTTACCATTTACCATTTACAAAGATGAGCCCAGGCCTAAACGCACAAATAGTTCATCCACATGAAGACGGCGTTTTGGGGGTGTAAAAAACAATCATTTCTGAACCTTGGTCCCAGAATGCAAAGATCTCAAAACAACGTTCACGTGGCATCATTGTTACGCCCTGTCCACTTCTTTTTCTGACACACTTGCGTCATAGCACCACCTCTTGATTAATGCCCATGCGCCAAACTCAGAAAACGACAACAACAATGGCGCCAAACATTGTTGCATGTATACTGCTGAAGCTAGTCACCCCATTATTGCTATTTACAGCAAAACATACATCTTCTGCATTATCATCGTGTTCACCAAATATGGAGAGCACACTACACCACTTAATTTTAGATCTAATCTCTACACACTGTGTACAGATTTCTGCACGTGCCTAAAGTCCTGCCGCCAGTTTCCACTTGTTTCTGTTACGCCGTCATAGAGCCATCAACAGGCCTGGCATGTGTTTTACATCGTTTTCAGGCGTATCAAGTGAATTCGTGCAGACAACCACATTTACTGAAACAACTCCATCTTTATGAAGAACGTTCTTGAAACTATAAGCGTTTTGGCTTCGTGTGCATGGGGCCTTAGGCGCTTTTGGTAGCCATCCACAAGCTTCCACTAGTACCGAAACAGGCCCACAGGATAATGCAGCCACCAGCATGCTTGACAGTATGTTTGGTGATCTTGGGGCTAAAGGCCTCACCTTCTCGCTTCCAAACATATCTCTGGTCATTGTGGCCAAATAGTTCAATTTTTGTTCCATTTGACGACAGAAATTTCCTCCAGAAGGTCTTTTTCTGTAATCAGCAGCGAACTTCAGTTGAGCCTTTAGGTGCCATTTCTGGAGGAAGGGCTTCCTTCTTGCATGGCAGCCCTTTAGCCCATGGTGATGTAAAACACACTTGACTGTGGACACTGACACCCATGTTCCAGCAGCTTCAAATTCACTGCAGATCTGCTTTTTAGTGGTTCTTGGTTGACTCTTGACCATCCAGATCAGCTGTCTCTCAGCAGCAGGTAATAGCTTGCATGTTCTTCCTGACTGTGGCAGTGATGCTACTATTCCATGCACCAAAACTGGAAATTCAAGTTACTGTTAGATAATTTTTGACCCAGCAGAACTTGCCGTATTTCCAAAAGACCTATAATAAATCTATGACAGAACCAAAGTGCATCACAGTTTCTTTGTGATAAAGATGCATGGGTTTCAATGATTCCATCATAGAAAATTTCTACTCTTACTGATACTGCTTTATGGTACTTTAACAGTACTCTTATCTGTACTTGCTTTATGTTTTTTTCTTTATTTTAAGATAAAAATAAATAAACAAATTAGGGACAGAATTAAGACTGCTTTATGTTCTCATATGTGCTGTTTATAAATTAACATTTTGGAGTAACACTCTACAAGGACATTGTTTTAAAGCAATCAGTATTATATTCTTCAAGGCGAAAACAAATTGAAATTAAAAATAAATGTACAGTCACTATTTACAGCAACAACTATTGTACAAAAAGGACTGAATTCATTCACTTATTATCAAAATAGAGCCTTTTTGTTGATAAGATAACGGCTCTAGTGAGGAATAAAGCCTGTCTCTAACATGAGCCTGTTTCAAATAAATACAGCAGCCGACTGATTTGTCAGGCCTACTTATGACTGGTCTGTTTTAAAATGAATGATCCAGCTACCTGACTGTTACTGTGCAAGATTTGGAAAACCTGACCCTTATTCCACTTGTTCCAGCTGAGCTGGTAAACTGTTTCCATGACAACAAACATTGTATTAATCGTGTAAGGAGCTGTAGTGTGTTCTCTGTGTCCTCACTGCTGTGATGTCTGATTGTTGATGGCTATGTGAAGTGTTTCCCCTAGCATCCCTCTATTAGCATACGTGTAGCCGGTCGGTTGCTCTTCAAAGGATTTACACGACACAACAAATGCCGTCAGCCCCATCAGTTAGCGACTGTAAACGAGTGTATGTGAGCAGGACACGAGCACTAATGGGTTGACGATGTGCGGATACTGTTCAAAAGCGAGCACGGTGTTTGTCTCTGTCTTACCATCGCCTCCATCGACTCCCAGTTCTTGGTCTCGGATCCTGACAGGAGGAAATTCTTTGAATTTCCCCTGAAATTCACCTTCAGGTTTATGTAGAAGTCCATGGCGTCGCCTGTGTGCGCTCTACCGCATATTACACACGACGGACACAAAGCGTTTTACGGGACCAGCGACAGCTCTTTGGACCGGTTCAGTCCACCGCGTCTCATCTGACAGGGGATGAGGCGTATTTTGTGTTTACATCAGCGCCTGGCCACGCCCACTTTGCACCATGTGTCCGGAACAGTTGGTTCTTCTGCTGCTTCTTACGGTTCGTTACCGCCAACAACTGGAAAGGAGTGTGGATTGGAATTCTAACTATACACTCTCATATTTTATTATTATTAATAATAACATTAATAATAACATTAATAATAATAATAATAATAATACTAATAATAATAATTCTGTCTGTCATACAAGGTTTGCAGCTCAAGGTGCTTTACAACAAACATCCACAATATCACAAGGTAGAACGCTTAAAACATTAGAAAAAATGCACTAAAAATACAGTTTTACCACCCCAGCATTGCACAAAAGAACATTTAGAACATTAAAGAGTAAACATAAGGAATCAACTACCCCAGCCTCTCACTAACTGCACCAAGAAAAGTTGGGTGGGCATACAAACCCTGGTTCAGGTAGGGGTAGAAGTGAAAGAGGTAGAGTTTAAGAAGAAAGTAAAGATGGGATATAGACCCTAATAATTCATTAGAGAATACAAATTAAAATAAACTGGATGACATGTCTAAACTTATTTGTAAAAGATCACGTAAATAAATGCATAACTTGCGTTTCTTAAGGACTAGTATCAGTTCCGTCAAAGAGTAACATGATCTAAGGTTTTTGTACCCATCCCAGAAAACTTTGTGTTTCTGTGTTTCCTGTTTTAAATAATGTACTTTTTAGTCCTTTGTGACCAAAACATACCCTGGGTATTATTATTTCTTCCTCTCTTTGGGTTCTCTCAGTGCTTCTCATCATACTGCCACTTTCCTGTCACCTCTTCTTCCACCTGCTTTTCTTTCACCCTATAGGCTTAATTGTGGTCTTAATTTCTGTTTTAGGCAACTGAAAAGTACTGATATCAGTGTGATGCATTTTTCCGGCTTCCTTTGGCCTCCTGTTTGTTTGCAAATGTTAATGGTGACATCTGGAACATTAAATGAAATACCAGTGTTTTTAGCTGAGTTCTTTGAAGCACATGTATAAATCTGAACATGATAGGTGTTATTTTTCCATAGGTCTTTATTGTCTGTAGATGTGAAATAAATTATTTATCATTATTTTTCTTGCCAAGCAATTACTGTGTATTACTGAGAGTAACAAAGTTGAACAAATGTGTATTTAAGTTAAATGCTCTCTCCTCTTTCTACAGTGTTTTAGTGCATCTTGTCTTGGATGATCTCCTTTTTGTCCTTAACAGTTTAGCAGCTGTATTCTCCTTAAGCTCAGAGGTATTTCTCCCAGTCCTGTTTATAATGCCCATGTTGTGGTTCTTTTCTATTAGTAGTTAAACATAGCTTCAAAGCCTGACCTTGGCGACGATCCACAAGGAGGGTAGGCCACGGAAGGTCACTGCTGAAAAGCCGACTGTTGGCAGTATGTTGTATCGAAGCATATAGTAGGAAGTTGACTGGAAAAACTGTGGTAGGAAAAGGTGCACAAGCAACAGGGATGACATGCTTTTGACAGTGTTGAGAGAATTGCCAAAAGAAAGTAAATTCAAGAACTTGGGAGAGCTTCACAAGGAATTGACTGAGGCTGGCATCAGTGCATCAAGAGCCACTGCACACAGGCGTCTTTAAAAAAGGGGCTACAACTGTGGCACTCCAAATATTAAACCCCTGAACTCTAGACAATGTCAGAAGCATCTCACCTGCGCAAGGAAGAAACTGGACTGTTGCTCACTGGTCCAAAGTCCTCTTTACAGACAAAGGTAATTTTGCTTTTCATTTGGGAAATCAAGATCCTAGAGTCTGGAGGAAGAGTGGAGAGCCACAGAATCCAAGGTGTTTGAAACCCAGTGTGAATCCTCCACAGTCTGATGATTTGGGGTGCCATGTCATCTGCTGGCTTTGGTTCGCTATGATACATCACAGTCAGCGCAGCCATCTACCAGGAGGCTGTAGAGCACCTCATGCTTTCATCTGCTGGCAAACTTTATGAAGATACCAATGCCTTTTTTCAGCAGGACTTACGAGGGGTGACTGATAAGTTTTGAGCCTGACCAAGAAAAAAGTCAGAGTAAATTTCAAAAATACTTTCTCAACATAATCCTCTTGCAAGTCCACACATTTCTTCCTTGTCTCTGTAGTGCCTTGATACCAGTCTCATAGAAGGTTTTATCCTGCTCCTGCAGGAAGTTGTTCACTGTCGATATGACGTCATCGTTAGTTGCATAATGGGTCCCAGCAAGGTGCCGTTTTATGTTTGGAAATAGATGAAAGTCAAACAGAAGAAAATCTGGGGATAGAGTGGATGCTGCATGAGTTCGAACCCACATTCATGAATTGCAGCCATGGCGACAACTGACTTGTGGACTGGAGCATTGTCCTGGTGGAACAGGACACCACTTCTGAGCCTTCCATGGCGCTTTTCTTTAATTTTCTCCTACAGTTGGCATACCAGGGGAGCATAATATTTCCCTTTTGGGACAGGTGCGAATACTTATGTAACCTCGAAAGAGTAACATTAGATTTTGTAAATTCTGGTCAAAAGTCAAAATAATTGGACAATAATTAATTGTTAAAAAGCAATAACAGTGAGACACCTTCCAAAGAAGGTGAATACTTTTCATAGGAACTGTAACTACTGAGTGATGGATCATATGTAACTAACTATGTGCAGCTTGGGATTTTGGGTGGGAATGACACCCAGTCTGTAATACTGTAAATGCTAGGAACGCATAAATAATAGTTGAATTATTGCTGGTTGGTCTTTGTCAATTTGTTGGTGTGTCAGGTCATTATGGTTCATTATATTATTCCAGTTTAGGTAATGGTGCTGTTGAGACACAATAAGCCCTATTACCCTTTAAACTCACTGAGTCAACTTTGAACTGTTTCATCTCTTTCACCACAGTCTCTGGTCTCACAGAAACCCTCTCACTCTACCATGGTAGTTGACCCCTTTGTGTATTGGAATGAGTGCAAACAGGCTTGTGTGTGTTTGTCAGAGTCAACAAGCTTCCATGTGTGCCACTACCCTGTTTTTTGTTGGAAGTCTGCAGGGGGCAAGGGTGGATACCCATAGAAAAACAAGTATACCACCTTGATGCTGAATTTGGAGATGGTCTACTATTTGGAAGTCGTATGGCTGTGTGAGACAGTAGGCAGCTGGAATTAATACAAGAAGTGTCATTCGGTGTCATTCCTCACATAATTCAATTTAAGCAGGAGACCAGATGACTTCTTGGCTTGATAAGTCACAAACATAGCTATGCTGCTGAGTTGTGGAGTTTTTGCAGCCAAGAGTCAAGTGGGTAATTGTGAAAAACAAAGTTTAAAGAGACTGTGTGCCAGAGTTCACCTACAGTACATCAACACCCACTTTTACTTTTCTGTTTTCTTTGTCTGACTGAACAAACCACACTGCGCATTACTAGGGGTAAATACTCCAGACAAGGCTGAACTTATTAAGGGGGTCAACATGATGTCTCTTGAGAGCTGTACATGCACTGTGTAGACGCACCACGGCAAATAAACCTAGTAAATGAATCCACCTGGGCTCATGCAGTGTCAATATAAGTTATGTCGTCATGACAAAGTCAGGTTTCATCCCTGTAACTTTACCGCAGTTCTTAAAGGGTTTCAAGTGAATAAAGACACCTGCTTTCTATCAATGCTTTACTGTGCTATGAATATATGTTTGTTATGCAGACTATGAAGAAATTTAATAAATGGGAATTCAAATCAGTATCCAATCAAATTCAAAATATGTCACCTTGTTGAGTCCAAGTGAACGTTTTTGCAAAATCTGAAGGAACTCTTTTCAGGTCGCCACACTTAAAAAGCGCTAAACAACATGAAAACCTTAAATTGAGGGGATAATTTAAGCCCCTTCGTCTCCTGCCTTAAAATCCAATGTGAATGGTTGGCAGAGTTGGTCTCAAAACAAGTCCACCACTTGAATCGACACAGAAATATATCATCCATTTACTTTTCCTCAAACATCAGTATCAGGCCAACATTTCAATTTGTCCAACACTTATCTCCAATAATGGCATTCCCACCAGTCTTATGTTTATTCTTTGTTGATAGTAACCAGCAAATGTTACTAACACACTAAATTAAGATGTCGATCATGGTAAAAAGTGTGCATGCTTAGTATCCATGAGTCATTGGTGACTGTGCTGTCGGCGTTCATCGAAAGGTTGAAATCAATGAAAAGTAATAAAAACACAAAACAAAGGAGGTTTAAGTCCATTAGTTTCTTATAGCCATATGAAAATAGCATTATGTGACATAGTTATCACAAACATTCTCTTTTTTTTAACATGTCTTCTAATAAAAGACAAAAACATGTAAGTGTTGGCACAAAGAACATACAAGTCATGTTTTTCAATAACTGAAGTTGTCTGGCTGATTAGAGATTATTGGGACACAGAAGAGCATCAGCAGTATGTTCGTAATATGTTCACAAAACATCTGCATTTTTCTTTTTGCTATTTTAAGTGACTAACTATTGATTTGCTTGTTTTTGCCCTTTTAGTTTCTTGCAATCACAAATTATGTGCTGTGGACTACTAAAACGGGAGCGTGCCCACGTTCCCACGTTTCTAAGATTTTTTTGATTTTTTTTTCAAAATTAGGCCCTATGTTCCCACAGTTCCCACATTTCTACTGGGGGAACATAAGGCTTTATTATGAGAGAAATCTTAGACCACATTTATACATAGCACACTGGAAAATGGTGATTTCCTCCTCATTCATTTGTGAAAATAATTTGGTTCACACAAATGACAAAAACGGCCGAGGAAGGGTGTCATGAACACTTCGAGCAAACAGGTGGCAAATTAGAAACTCCAAACAAATGAGAGACCAATGTGCCACAATGCAAAAACACCTGTTTCCCTATTTACATGCAATCGCTAACCTGGAATTTTCCAAAATCTCCACTTTTGAAATAATCGTTTTCTTAAGATAAAGGTGGAAGGTTTTGTGTAAATGAGAGGCCAAACCGCATGGAAATATCTGTTTTCCCTTCGTGTAAACGGGGTCTTAGAAATGTGGGACATGTGGGAACATAGGGCTGACCCAACTAAAACAAACAAGTAAATAGAAAATAGATTTATGAGGAATTTGACTGGTTCTACCAAACCATAATTGGTGAAAGAGAGACATCACCATCAAACAAAAAGACAGAAAATTTAGATATAAAGCAGAAACGTAGGTGGCTATACCAACACAAACTACAATACACCCTTTGGCGTACAGAACAATCACACAAGCACACACTTTTTTGACACAGAGGTTGAGTAGTGCATGATACCAGGAGACCACTGAAGGCTTTGATGTTTTTCTTTCTGCTTTGATCACACAGCCTAATCCTAGTGGTCCGAATCTGTTTTTGCATGCTATATCTTAGCAAAATTGTATTTGCATAGAGTTAATCCACATTTGAGATAAAGAGATAAATAAATAAGGAACATGACACACAGTCAGGTCACAAGTCTTTGCTTCACCTGTGAAGAGATTCTAAACAGAGAAACACCAATGATTCAACATTTCGTTTCTGTTCTTGAATCACATTTGTTGAATTCCAGTGTTTGCAGTGAGTTAAATAGAACTACATATGGTTGTATGGTTTATTATCATGTTAACGAGCTCATAAATGATGTCACACATGGAAAATCTGTCATTGTTGCATTCTGTGGATGACAACAACAGAATAATGTCCATTATTGTTAATTTTTCACTAAATGTAATCTGACTCTGGGTATCAAAAAAATCAAGGTTTTCAGCATTAAACTTTAAACCCCATATAGGCTTTGTTCCGTCAACATTTAAGTGCAGTTTCTCTCTGCTGATATCAAAACAACGTTCCAAGTAGAGTTTAAAAATTGCACTATTTTCCGCAGTTCTAAAGTGGTACTTTTTCAGTGCACACTATTTTGCAGTCTTGCCACTTGTTAATTCACAGAGGCAAAGATTCCCTTTTCTTCACTCCTCTGCTCCTTACATCTGGGTGCAGGTTCACCAGAAGGTCATTATTAGTGTTACTGAGGAGATCTCACAAGACAAGCAGGTTATTGACAAGTGAATAAATACTTATACGACGGGAATCATTCGGCTTCACCTCTGGACTATCCACAATATGGAATCATTTTGTAATCCTGAGGGGGGAAATACAGAAAGACATTCTTAAAACATAATAATTATAGCACAGTTTTCCACAATTTACCAATTCAGCATGGACTGGCGTGTACGAGGATATTTCAAAAAGTTCTTGGCCTCACTTGGAAACAAGGGGCGTAACTCCTATTTTGGGGCATAATTGTATAAAGCCTTATATGACTATCCACAAAAACTCAAATATTTAAAGCAGTCAAAGAAAAAACGAGAGGTGATGACAAACATTTGAGTTTTTGTGGACAGTGAAATCACACAGCTATGCCCCAAAATGCGAGTTACACCCTTTGTTTCCAGGTGAGGACAAGAACTTTTTAAAGCACCCTCATTAATTCATTTTTTTATTACTATCTAAATATGTTGTGAACTCACTTGGGTTTATTTTAGCTCTACATTAGCATTGCTCTCATTGCTGCCTTGCTGATCCGTTTGCGATTCTTCCTCATCCTTTTCCTCGCTTGGTTTGAGCGAGGCGGGAGTTTGGGGCCTGCTGGAGCTGATGGCTGCCGCGTGGCAACTGTAGATGTTGTTGTCTCTGTCAGAGTAGAATTTACACATTACAGAAAAAAAAATCAGCAACAAATTATTACTTCTTTCTTGTGACTGCGAAAATACTCTTAATTGCACCACGTCATTTTAATCTGGAAAGTCACTCAGCAATTAAGTTCTTAATTTTACCAATTACTAATTAAGTAATTAAGTGTGCCAACGCAAAAGCACTGAAGCACCCTTACTGCTATTATTCGGGCTTATTCTTATAGATTCTTCCGACGTGATTCCACAGCTTTGTGAAAGCCAACACAACTTTACATGAAAATGTGCAGCTCGATCTGGAATGGTGTGTTATGACGTTTGGTAGCAAAGTTTAAATTAAATTCTTTTTTTTTTTTAAAGCCTCAAAAATCCCCATTGAAATTAATGGGAAGTGAGCAATGTACAATGTTATCATGTGCTCTATCAGCAGGGCATATGTAGCAGCAGCTCTGAGGCAAATCAACACAGCTGTTACTACTGATAACAACAATGCCTTGGTAAATGTTCTAACATATCCCAGACCAACATCCATAAACCACAGCCTGTTTAGTGGCCTTCCAAATCTGTTGGATTAAACTCCTAAATAAGAATCTCTCCCAGATAACAGCGGTTTAAGAATGTATACTAGCTGCATGTTGTTTTTTTCTTTAAAAGAAAAGAGACTTTAACAAAGACAGCATGGTAATGCAGTGGTTAGCACTGTCCCCTCACAGCTTAAAGGTCCTGGGCTCAATCTGGGCCTGGGGTCTTTCTGTGTGGAGTTTGCAAGTTCTTCCTGTGCCTCTGTGGATTCTCACCATGCTCCCACAGCCCAGAACACACTGAGGCTAACTGGTGATTCTAAATTGTCTGTAGGTGTGAATGTGAGTGTGCTTGGTTGTTTGTCTCTCTGTGTGGCCCTGTGACAGACTGGCGACCTGCCCAGGTGTACCCTGCTTTTGCCAACAGGATTTCATGAAGTATGTGACACTTTCAAAGTAAAAGCCCAAATATCCTAAAAGGAACTGTGTTGAATGATGTTGAAATATGCTGGGTTTTTCAAAATAAAATGCACTGCATTTTGTTGTAAGCTGCATTGGCACACTCAAAATTTCGTCAGAAAATTTCTAGTAAATATTACCATTACCTGGTTTCTGTGTTGTTTGCAGATGATGATGATGTTTATCATGCATATGATGGTGACTGACAGTCTCCGCTTCTTTCAGCCTTTCTTCTTCTTCTTGTTTGAACTGCAGCTGCTTCAGAATCTCCTTCTCTTTGTCCATCCTCTTGTGAAAATGTGGAAGCTCTTTTCTCTCCTCCTGTTTTGTCTCTTCAGTCTGTACTATCCTCTCCTCTGGCATCTCATTCTCTCTCCATCTCGCCTGTTCACTAGGATCTGGATTTGGCTCTTTGGTAGGTCGGAACCTGCTCCTTAATCTTTCAGTTGTGGTTTCCTCTGTAGTCATTAACTTGGGTTGAGGATTTTGAGTATCATGCTGAAAGTTACCACTTGTATGGCTCTTTGAAAAGTTAGATTTTCTTTCTGGCCATAATGGGTCGTGTGTTTGTGTGTATTCATTAACTTTCATTTCAGTATTGTTGTGCGGCAACCCGCCTCCATCTTCAGTTAACATGTTCTTTACCTTAATCCCAACATTATTAGTTTTTCTGCCATCTGAGATCCTACCATGCTTTCTCTCCACATTTTCCTGTTTCTCAGTTTGATCTTTAGTTTCAACAAGTCTGGTGGATTTATGAGGCCAGTGTGGAGCAAAGAAAATAGCCTCTCCAGACCAAGACGTGTCCTCCCCTGCTAGACTGTACCCTTCTCCAGGCTGAGTGAAGGTGTCTCCTCTGGGGCTCCACTGCTGCTGCAGGAGATCATCCAGGTGGGCCCTCTGGTTTTGTTTCAGTTCCTCCCACTGATGGAGTTCATCCTTTGAGTGTACCTTTGCCTTGTAAAGTAAAACAAAGCGAAGATCAGCTTAACTGATTGGTCAGTTACGTCTGTTTACAAGGCAACACTGATCCTACAAATGCATCCTATATCCTATCAATGCATTCAATGTGCAGGTCAGAAAAAATGAGGACATTTTAAAGTAAACATTCTATATTTTTTGCACAAGACTGTTTTTATATGACAAAAATAGTAAGCATTGATATTTGTCTGTGTATTTACTGTCTATTGTTCAATGACAGGCCTGAACCTATACATAAAAATCAATCCGATGCATTATTACTGCAATGAAAGTTCAAGACTGTAGATACAATGACTTATTGCCATGTCACCCTAATGATCAATAGGAATTTCAGTGCACTCTACAAACAAGCAAACACATAATGCAAACTTATTATTACATACTGCAAACAAGAACTTTATAATCACATAACACAGACATGACAGAACTCCCATTAACACACGGTTACAATTACAACAGAAATGCAAATTAGTGTGCCTACACGGCCCATGGCCTGAAAGGTGGAGCTAGCCATTCTAATCCAGTCCGCTTTCTGTCATAATCCACAAATATCTCCTCACTTGCTCACATTCATAAGAGAGTCGAGTTTCACGCAGCTTTGTCACTAGAGGGTGCTATAGTAAATAAAAGACTTTTGCACATTATAAATCACTACTTTGCCCATACACTAAAGGCTAGAACCTTTTCAACTGTCGAGTTCACTTCATTTAGCAAATAACGTGTTTATAATTTTCAAATCTTTGCCTTCATTCAAAGCTTATACTGATCAGGAGACAACGCTCTCTGCAGGCATATTTCAAATTCATGAAACCATTGAGCGTTTCTTGATTTTTAGGGATGCATATTTTCAGCTTTAACTTTGGGTGTGTGTTGCCTTTCCTGATCATTTTGGCTGGTTAAGACTTCACCTCTGTTACTATTTAGCTCCTGAACTGTAAGGCTCCTCAATCACCAACAACAATTTCACATTGGATGCAGGACAGAATTAAATCTGAAACTTTTTTTTTGTTTTCAAACAGCCTCTCTTCATAAAGATTTAGTAGAGTGTCGAGAGAGGTGTTGTTTTGCATTTTTCAGTTTTTAACAACTTTTTTTTTTAAATTGTTGTTGTCTATGCACCAGTAGTATTACTCTCAAGTACAATGTCATTATGTGGTAGTCTTTTATTTTGAAATCACTGTGTGTTGTTCTGCACAACACACTCAAAAGCCCCTTTTCTCTGTTGTGTGCATTTAATAAAAACTACTTACAATTACACCCACTGGTGCTTCCTTACATTTTTTCTCTGTCTTAGTTTACCTTCTTAAGGAAGCAGAAAGACTCAGCTTGAGCAATGGCGGTTGACTGATTCAGTCAGCATCTTAACTGCATTTCAAGACCTTTCATCAGCTGTCAGCAGTCACAAGCATTTCCTTTAAAACAATCTAGTTTCTAGTTAGATGGTGCATTGCCTCAGCTCACTGCTTAGATATTTTAGGCTTTAATATTTTTATCGTTATTGTGCTGTTTTTTAAATAAATGTCATAATTAATGCCTACTCAATGTCTTCACACATAAAACAATGGTAGGTTTTCTCTTGCTATTATTTTTTTCATGCTTGAGGAGTGCAGTACATACAGTACTAATGTGCATATAAGGCATGCTCCACTTGGTGAGATTGAAGCATTTATATAGATAGAAGACACCAAACACAATGTCATTTGTTCCTGTCCCTGTACCTGTTCTTGGCTGAGTGTCTCGTTTCGATGCAGGTGGCTGTGCTGTTTGCGAGAGGATTTTTTTTTTTGGCCCGGAGGACGTGGAGTGGGCTGACATCTGCACTCCACGTGATCCACAAATGACACAACTGCTTTAGCATAAGTTGGTCTTTTGTTGATGTACTCAATCTTCATGACCTGGAGATTTTGAGATGAGGATGGTGGTCACAAGGGATCATTCTGAGCGTAGCACAAACACAGTGTGTCTTTAGACATCAGCATACTGGATGTACGTGTTTCGGCGCGTGTGCAGTTGGTTACCTGCAAGTGTCTGGTGTGTGTGACGATGGGGAGACACTGCAAGCTTTTGGTGTTGCAGCAGCCAGAGCAGCGCTGCACCTCAACACAGGGCGGCCATAACAAGAAGTTTGCATTGCTGCGGTCCAGCATCGCCCTGGTGACCTCAACCACCTCTGTGCGTACTTTACACAGAGCCTGCTGGGCTGGCTGGGCATCTGGGGGAAGGGATACAACTGAGAGTGAGTGTTAATGGCAATACTGGTTTTATCATTAGCATTAGTATTAGAAAACCCATTTATTTTGTGAGTGTGTTGTTGTTAAGTCTTTAAGTAAGACAACAATTAAAATCATGATTACATACAGAAATCAAAATGCTTCCAACATGCTAATACTTCATACAATACTTTAATCAACTCAGGCTGATTGATGACTCAATCAGTCCTCCACTAATGAGGACAGAGAGCTTCTACACTCATGAACAAAACCATGAACTGTCCATGTCAGCACTAAATCCTTCTATCTACTTTTTATGAGCATCAACAGACAGATATTTATTCTCAAAAAGAAGAGTTCTTAAACCCACATGAGGGTAATACCAGTACATCTCTTATGATACAAGAGAAAGATACTCTAGACAAGTAAAAAAGAAGGGGGGAACTAGCCCACCAAGGCTCCTAGGTAGTCTGTGGCCTCCATTGGCTGCAGAGGTGTCATCCTCCTCATCTGAGACAAAACAATGAACACATATGGCATCTGAATTATGCTTTGCCAACTGAATTCTACAAAGTTTAAGATAAAGCAGGATTAACTGTAGGTGTGTAAAAGTGAGCACGTGCAAAAAGATAGAATAAAAAAGGAAAAGAAGAATGCAGGGGTAGTTAATGTCACATGTTAGTCACACTTACAATTGATTTTAAGTTAATATTTTGCATCTCTGAGATCATGTAGACTTTCTGCTTCGTGATTTTGTTACTGCTGATGTTAATTTGTCACAATGTGTGTAGTAAAATAGGAATTTATTATTGCATTGTAATACATGTTTACACTATATAATTTTGCACATTTGTCATTTAAATAGAATCTAACATTATGAAAGATAATGTTAAGATTCAAAAAACAAACATGTTCACATAAATCAGCAAACTGAGTTCATTGTTTCAGTGTTCTCTGCTCCACTTGGCTTATTAAGTTGTCCTTAACTGCACAGGAATTTCTGAATAACTACATGATATGAATGATATACAAACATCATTTTTTACAATAAATGTAAAAGAAGAGCTATTGATACAGAAAATGGTGATCTCACCAGCATTATGGGAAGTAGCACTATTATTGCTTAAAGTAAATATGCTGGCAATAACTTCTTTACTATCTATCATAAAATTCCCAGTTCTGAGTCTGGTTTCAGTGTGTGTATCATTAGTAATATTAGAAAGCACTGGTCATTACCTATGGAGTCAGTAAGCAACAGCAGCTGAAGGTCCTCTATAGAGGAGATGGGACTTTTTCTAACCAGCTCCACCAGGGCTGCAGGCAGAGCATCCCCCTGAAACATACATACATTTTTATATGTACACTGTTGCCCATAAAGTTGGAAGAATTTAGTTTTCACACATATTCTTCCTTTAATTCCTATTCATACACATCAGTAAGCACTTTTGACCAGGTTCAGTGATTCCATACTGAGTCCATGGCTGTGTTGTCCTTTTCCTGCTTAAAATCTATAATCAGTAAGTCCACGATTTCAGAATTGGCTGCATAATTTTCAAACAAATTTGATACAGAAGTTCCCTTGGCTATATGTCTCGTCCGACGCAACTGACAACACACCAAAGAGTGCTTGCGCTCCGACAGGGTGGACACGGAAAAGTCAACATTGCTGATTTCCTTGGAATATCACAGAGTGCGGTCTGTAAAATCCTCAAACATCATCAAGAGGAGGGTCATTTGAGGCCACAAAAATCTCCACGACTAACTACAAGACAAGATGATCGGCGACTGTTTATTCTCTGCCGTAGAAATCGGAAAATGTCAGTGAGCCGCCTTCATCATTTGTGGAAAAGACACAGAAGTAAAATAATATTTTATTCCAACTTTATGGGCAACAGTGTATATAAAATATATATCCATTAAATATGAATATTTATTAATTCTCATCCATTTATATATATACATGTACATATATATATATATATATATATATATATATATATATATATATATATATATATATATATATGTACATGTATATATATATATATATACATACATGTACATATATATATATATATATATATATATATATATATTAAACCAGAGAAATAAGACACTACTACAAGACTAGCTTTGGTTGTAAGAAAAGAGTAAAAGAAGATGACATACAAACATTTGGACATTTTTTCAACAGTGCCCATGACCATAAGAATGACTGAGAATTTCCCACCTTACAGTCATCACTGTACGTCTAACATTTTACGAGGCAATGAAATAACACTGCTGCCCTCCCGCAACAAGAATGTCACAAGTGTTTGCGTGCAGTTTGACTGAGGCATAATTGATAATCAAACTAATCAAAATTAATCCTCTACTCTCAAACTCTGTCTTTAGCTACAAAAACACATGTTTACTAGTTTCTGGGGCTGTGGAAGGTTTGTTTCCATAGGTGATCCCATAAGATACTTCAGCTACACCGAATCAAGACTGACTGAGACTATGTATACTGTCATGGTTTCTGCTTTGGTTGGTTTTTGTTTTTCCTTGCTCCTCTCCAGTCCTCCCTCTTACTGTTCCCAGTCATTCCCATTCAGTGCATGGCTGAGGACACGGCTCGGCTCAATGCAGCTGGCTGACTGAGCACACCTGCAAATCATCTCACCTTATTAGGACCTCCATAAAACCATGGCTTCTCCTGTTTTCCAGTGCCAGGTAGTTTCGTTACTATGGTACAGCCACAGCAACTCTCCAGCCACCTCTAGTGAGAAAAGTGAGTATTTGTCTCTAGTGCTTCTCATTTTCAACTCCACTGATCACTCATCTTCTTGTGTACAGATCTTCATGTGTGCCTTATCGCCAGCTGCTAATTTCTCTCACCTTTCTTAGTAACACCGTGCCGGCTCCAGCTAGCAAGCCCACCTCTGCTACCCTTTAAAGACAGTTTATTTAATAAATCCACCTTTTATACCACTACTCTCAGTGTTCTGCTTCTGGGTTCCTAACCCTAACTTCACATATTCATGTATAAACATCAGTTCCACTCATACTGTCTTCTGTTTTCAAATTTCTGTGGTCCCAAAAAGACTTACTGAACTGGTAAGCACTATTCCGCTACATTGCTACTCGAACTTCTGCTACCACCACTCTCATTATGACACTTCTTGTGGTTGGCATTACCTCGACAGGAAACGGTTGTTAATAGAAAAATGACATTTTTGTTCTTTACTTTCATGAGGTTTGTCTATAAAGGATAAAGACTGTCCATTTTCTTTTACAGCATGATGCATTTGACCAAATTATTCCATTGCATCACACCAAAAAACTGACTGATTATGATGACATAGATTGACTGCAGCTTCAAGCTCCTTGGATAAAAGCAAAATCAGACACTCAGGGGTCACCAAGAGCAGCGTGAATGACTATTGGCAGTGTGTCTTCTCATCTGTTAACATTTAAGGGTCAAAAGAGCAAGGAGGGAGTCAGGAAGTGGGGGAAGGAGTGATAAAGGGAGGAAGAGGGAAGTGAGGTACATTTGAAAAAGGGGGATATGTTGGACAAATAAAAAGGGTCAAATGAACAAGGATCACACATGGGTTGAACGACTTTTTTACGCTGATTTGAACGCTGTGAAGAGGTTCACCTGTTTCGACGTCTAATGGGGAGATGGAACTAATGACAATGGTCGCAAGGGATCAAATGTAGTCTGACTTGTAAAGTACTTAACTAAATGTTTCGTAACTTGCACACATCAGCACTTTGAAATATACAATATGTGACAAGTAGCATTCTTAAACTTTTTAAAAATCTAGTAATTATAACCGTGTGTTTGATTCTGTTCAGGTTCTGAAGAGTGTAATGTATTCCAGCAGCATGCAGGTTATAGTCAAAGAAAGCAGTCATCCATGTACTCTATTTCTGCCCATACTGTTTGCCACCGGCATTTTCACATTGTTGTTTGGCTTCTCAAGAGGTCAAATAATACAGCAGGGAAATGCCTGCTGTATTACACTTGCATCTCTGCTGCACAGCTGCCAATGCCCCTGAGGAGTCATCATTATTATTTCCTCCCTTTGCTGTTGGAGCAAACCTGCCTCCTTGTCTAATTGTGTAGGATGACAACTATAGAATGCCTGCCTTTGTTCATAGTTGTGCCTGCTGCCCTGACAGTTTGTATCTAAGCTGGAAATAATAAAATGAAACACTTTAGTTCTGAAAAACGGATGTGAAAAGATGCAAATTGGACGGACAGAATTTGTAAAGAACTGATTTGCTGATAATGTCTGATGCTGATGATATGACATTCAACATATCAAGATAATAAAACAGCTGTTTATTCATATGATCTGTAACTAAACATGCAAGAGCGTAAAAAGATCAGTGAGCCTAATTTAACTTTAATAGGTACTGTTATGTCTCATTTATTTTGAAAGAGATAAAACGCCCATGACCACAAAAGTCTAATCTTTTTTTCAAAATCTGTGTCTAATACCTAAGAGGCTGAATAAACTTTGTCTCAGCATCCAGCTGCATCTGGAGCAGTTAGCCTGTTTCAAATAATAGGCTACTGCTGAGGCAGCAGAGGCTTCTCAGCAGCTGATAGACCTGGCTGACATGTGGACCTACTGTCAGTCTACTGCATGGCAAAAGATTCTACCAGACTGTGTTTTCTAACTGAACTGATATCTGAACATTAACCTCCCTACTAAATGTGTCTGCTATACTTCTTGTAGTTTCTCAGATTTCAAAATACTCAGACACTTATCACCTGAACAAATTCCTATACCCTGGTCAACTGTCAACACTGAGGAATGCTGGGTACAGGCAGCAGCTGCAGTGGGCAGGGAAGGATGAAGAACATCTATTTGTACATAGTTAAAGGTAGAGTCAGCTATACTAATCTTATACTATTTTTTTGTCAAATTCAATGAATATGTTCTCACTTTCTGCTAGCTGTCTGATCTGTGTGTGTGCAGAGTCCTGGCTCTGTCAGTAGGAAACAAACAAAGCAGCTTGGAACAACAGACAACACTAGTGATGAACCACTACTGCAGGTCTGTGCTCATTAATGCCAAGAGCAGGACAGAGAGACAGAGAGGGGCAGCAGAGGTGAGGAAAAGGGGCCAGTGGGGCTAGCTAAATACCAGCAGTCACTCTCCAGAATCACAGACTCCACCTTTAAGGGATTTTGCTACACACACAGCAACAGTGAGGTTTCACAAGTAGTCTCTGAAAGTCTGCCTACAAGTGTGCAAAACAGTAATGTGCAAATAATTTTGAATTGATCCCACTGTCAGAACTGAGCACTGAGTTTGGCAAGGCACCTGATGCCATGGATGATATGGATGATTGTAACTTTATGTTAGCTGAAACAGAATCTCTACATCCCTCTTTGATGTTGTGTAGCTTCATGTACATGGTCATTACAGCTTTATGCATTATACCCACTTCAAATATGGGCAGACTGGAGACTAAATGATTCTCTTATGATGCTGTTCTAAACCTACTATCAGTTTAAACCTACAGTTCCCGTGATTTCCTAGCTGCCACACTAAAACTGTTAAAATCAGACATGGGAAATGAATATGTACACCTCAAAGCCTTTGGAATTTTTCCCTCTTAAACACTTTTTTTTTAGTTTAGTTTCCTTTTATCTGCAGAGCCTATAGAGGATATAAAATGAAGAGACAGCTTGATGACAGGAATTTAAAGTCATCATATGCTTAGCTCAAAATCTACCTTTATGTGAAGCAGCCATAATAATGGTGCACCAACACCACCTTTAACGTGCCATAATTCAGGATCCCACTTTGGATATGTTATTTAGTGCTAGGGGCAAACCATACCACACCATAAGTTGAAGATGTGAAAGAAAACCAGAACAGCTGAGTGTTATTTTTGACGTAAAAATGTACTTTACCCATTACTGACTTATTTAACTCTACTTAGTTTAACGAGTGACTGACATGAATTGACTCAGTAAGAAACAAATGCAATCTGTATGAAAAATGAAAAATTAATGAAAAAAATCGGACTTCATACCAGCAGAAGAGGACAGGATTTGTAAAACAAGGATTTCATGGTTGTCTAGGCCACTTCACTGAGACAAGACTTTTGGTTAAGTTCAGTCTTCCTGTTTGACCTCAGTAGATGATCAGACTTTATCAATCTCTTTCTAACACAAAGCAACAAAGGAGAAGTTGTCAACAGCAGTATATTTCACTTTTACAGATAAGCATCATTAAAAGCAGATACAATTCAGTTAGAGTCTCGGTAGGGTGATGCTAAAGCCAGACAGTCCTCACTGACTGGTCCATAGCTGCACTCAACATGTGGAACATAATCTAGTGATGTATCATTTAACCCAGTGGAGCATCCAGCTGTAGAAGAGCCTGTGGTTCCTGGCACATCACCCATTCAAAACACCAGGATCCCACCACAGACTGAAGCAGGTGCACAAATTCCAGTGTTTAAAAAAAACTTGAAATTTTTTGAACATAGTAAATTATTCTTAGAAAAAACCGGTTATTACATTATTAAAGGATATAAACAGAGCAACATGATATTAAGCTTATATTGTCCCCCTTATTGATTCTGTGTTTTCTATCCTACCTTTGCTTCTGCAAAGTATGATATAAAACATGATTGGGCTTCTTCTTCTGATGTCATATCTAGATAGTTTATACTATAAGTGTATAGGACTACCAATAGTTGTCATGATACAGTATGTATAAAAGTGTGATTTGATGTGAGCTCACCTCGGCTGTGCCAAACCGCAGACAGGCCGCCAGCAGTGCGAGCAGCAGCGGTACCCGAGAGCTCATCTTGCTGCCCAGCGTGGAGCCTTCTCTGCGGACCGGGCATTTAAGGAAACGACAGAGAGCCTTTCTCCTCAGCACTGCGCGCCAAGGGATGGTCCTGTGGAGCTGCCCGCACGTGGATGGCCCGTCCACACTGTTGCTCCTCAGCAGAGACCGAGGAGTTCGTTCTAAAAAACTGTCCTGGGTGATTTTTTTTTTTAGTTTACCTGCAAGGCTGCGTTCAGTGAAGTTCACCTTTTCTGTGTGGGCTTTTGGGCTAAAAGCTCAAATGGACAGCAATGCATTTCTTTCATAAAAGACTTCCGAGCAACTGAGGTCCAAACTTCACATCATGACAAAAGTGTCCAGGAGACTCAGAGTGAGGTTTATTATATTCCAAGTATTCCCAGTTTAATCAAAAACAGACAGTTAAATCCATCTCACTTGTCTATTCCTGGAGTCTTCTTTTAATCGTGATGCTTCCCAAAATACCCCCCTCTGAAACACCGTCGCAGGTCCAGGTCAGTTTGGTTTGTGGTCCTCCTTCTGCGGAGTCTTATCAACGAGCAGAGCGCTGCGTGGCCCGGTGCGCCTCAGCCCTGGACTGGCTTGATTACGCAGCGGCGGCCGAGGTGCTGGTGGGAGGGGAAGAGCACATTTCTAAGAGTCTGCTGCATGTCGGTCCTGACAGTATCTCTCTCCCGCCCCCTGCCTGAAGAATGGGCGATAGGCTAATCTGCGTCCAAAGGGGGGACAAACGGCCGCCTGCAGCAGCCACTCTCACACTTCCTCTGTCGTGAATTATTCATGCAGATCTTTGGGCCAATTCCTTTCTTGTTTTTGTCTGCTGATCTGAATTTTGTGTGCATTCTTGTATCGCACCTCAGTATTTCCATATTTAAAATATTAGGCTATACATAAATGCATCAGTATTAACAGTTTACTTCCTTGCAATGACCACCTACTCTTACTTTTAATATTTTTGAGTTACATAAACTTATAACTGAGTGCTTTTACATTAAAAGACCTATTATTGGGGTCGTCGTATAGCTGGATGAGTTAAGGCGATACCAGATTGGCACAGGTCGCCAGAAGCAGTCGTGAGTTCGAGTCCGACTCACGACCCTTTGCTGCATGTCTGTCTCCTCTCTTCACCCTGTCTATCAATTTAAAAAGTACTGTTATTGCTTAAATAAAGCATTACAATTCTTACTTTGCCACTGTTTATGAGTGCACACACACCAATATTATGCTATTCCTTTCCTTATCCCTTAAGGTTTTCTGGGAAGAATAATTACACCTCTGTAATCAACAGTTAAAAGTCAAATAAAAGTCAAATAAACCATGAGAACACACGAAGAGGTCACAGGAATCATTTCCATGCCAGCTGATTCTTCTTGTTACCTCAGCATCACCACTAGCAAGGCTTTCCGAAGACAAAAGGTGTTTCTAAATATCACGGAGGTTATTCTTAGAATGCTGACCTTTGGTGGTCGGTCATGTTTGGGGAGCATTTTTTTGAACAATGCCGTGACTCTGCATGCTCAAATGACGCAGGTCTAATAAAGTGTATCAGTCAGACAACCTTATGGGCTTACGACCTGTAATGTTGCGATTCCAGAAAAAGAGCAAGAAGTTTTTATGATGATAAACAAAATATCTGAAAGGTAAACTGCACGAAAGAACAAAGCATTGTTTTTAGCTGATGGCATCACTATTGCTATAACAAATTGTCCCTGCAGTTAGCAAAGTGTTTGCCAAACTGTCATTACCCACGTCGACAGAGTGGGTAAGGTGGTCACAGCCGTCTGTCTGTCTGTCTGTCTGTATGTATGTATGTGGCTATGTCCGCACCATAACTCGAGAACAAATAGAGACAGGATAATCAAACTTGGCACAGATGTTGATCTTGACCTACCCTGGTCATCCATTAATTTTGGGGCCAAAAGGTCAAAGGTCAAGGTCTCAAGGCTACCTAGTGCAAAGCCCCCTTATAATCTACTATGTAAGCTTGCAGTGATCAGCTTTGGTATACCTAGGAGTAGGACTACCACATTGCACTGCTTGGCCTTGAACTTGACCTCTGACCTTTAACTTACTGTCATCTGTCTATCTGTATATCTGTCTGTCTGTCTGTCTGTATGTATGTATGTATGTGGGTGTGTGGATGGCTATGTCTGCACCATAACTCGATAACAAAGACAGATAGGACAATCAAGCTCAGCACAGATGTTGATCTTGACCTACCCTGGTCACCCATTAATTTTGGGGTCAAGAGGTCAAAAGTCAAGGTTTCAGGGCTACCTGCTATGTTTAGGAAGGCATTCGGTGAGGGTCTGCATCTCGCTTGAGTGCATTCTAGTTGTTTTTCTAACAAGAATCAAAGAAGGACACAGCAGGATCTATAGAACTGTATATACTCTATGTTTCATATTTCCACTTTTGGCCACTGGCAGTAAGTAGCAACAGTTACTTACTGAATTAAAGGATACAAGTACAAATTAATTCTCAGGAAATGTTGGTGACATGAAGGAAGATAATCAAACTATATCTCAAAGCTTATTGTATGAAAGAATGAAAGAGCTGTTTCACTTTGAATTTGCATTTTTCGTTTACTTCTTCTACTAACTGACAATCCTGGTACACATGACTCTGACAGGTAAAGCATGGTATTGATTTCCAGTACTGATACCATATTCCACTTACTTTTTGACAACATACACTTGAAAACATATTTTGCTTCATGTTCAGATTGTTGCCCCCGAAACATGAGTGTGTGGTGTGTTTGGTTCCTATGGAGAAAGGGAAATAAAAAAGGAGTGAGAGAAGTAAAAGAAGGAAGATGAGAGGGGAGCAGGTTCTAGACTAGAGGTGGGGACTTTCCAACCATGACCTGCACTCACATCTCACTATAGGAGACTTTCTCACAGATACTGACACAGACACACACATGGTCTCATACATATAAATTTGCCTGCATACTTGCAAGAATATATTGATCTTTGGAAAGTTAAACTCTTACATTAGCAAGAAAATACACTCTTGCATGTGTGTACAGATAGACTCAATGAAATTTCACACTAAGAGCACAGACACATGTTAAAACACTGTTATGTGGAACAGATCACGCCCCCTCAAATAATGTTTCTCTCTCTCTGTCTCGCTCACACACACACACACACAGACCCACACACTTACACACAAATACACAAACACACACACATGCTCAACTGTCCTTAGCTGGCCACCATTCTTACCACGAAGGGAGGACAGAGGGTCTTCTTTGTTTAACAGTCGAGTGAGAAATGACAGCACTCGCTCAAGTATTTAAGAGCTTTTCAGAAGGTTTGGAGAAGGTCACAGCATCCTGCAGTAATCTTCTGTTGAACAATGATGACATTTAATTCCATGTGTTCTTTTCAGTTGTTGGCTTAAAAGCTTCAGTGGTCATTTTGATGCAGTAATTGCATGTACTTGTGTGTATGAGCGTGTGTGATGGTGTCTGTATTTGCGTATGTGTTGCGCATAAGTGCACTTTCATCTTGCGGTCATATGCATCAAAGTCAAAAGAGGAAACAACTAATTCTAGATTGTTTGCGAGGATAGACTTTCTCCAGCGTTTGTTTCAGTGCTGGATCATTTACACCAAATTAACTAATAGGAATCATTAGTTGGCCCATCAGGCCTCAAGTATGGCCACTCACCCCGGCTCTCAGGTGTCTTATTGCCAGAAGTAGGAATGTGACTGAATCAGATTAAAAGATAAAGCAGGAGTAGATTTAGGTGAAGAGACCATCCATCTATCCATTATCTATAGACCACTTTATCCATTGTAGGGTCACAGGGCGCTGGAGCCTATCCAAGCTGACTTAAAGCAAAGGCAGGGTTAGGGATGGGAATCGAAAACTGGTTCTTGTTGAGAACTGGTTCCCAGTGTTTCAGTTCCTTGGAATCATTTGCCAATTTTGCAAACGATTCCCTTATCGATTCCAGTTGGTGCGAATGACATCAGCCACACACATTGCGTAGCTTACGGAAACTACACAACGTGTGTGGTGACATCATTCACCAGTGCAGTCAGCAGAAACATGGAGCCCAAGCGGCACAAACGCTTGAAAGTTTGGTCACATTTCATGAGAAAGGATGACAACAGGACAACTTGCAGTACTTGCAAAGTGTATATTTCATCAAAGGGAGGAAATACTACCAATATGCAGAAACATTTGCACACACAGCATGTGATAACTTTGAATGAATGTTGCGTTTTCAATTCGCTCCGGAGTGAATCTGAACCCAGCAGCAGCAGCAACGTTAGCATGTCAATGAGAATCAATAAGAGAATCGATAAAGTAAAGAACCAAATCGTTAAGCAGAATCAAAAATGGAATCGGAATCATGAAAATCTTGTCTATTCCCATCCCTAGGCAGGGTACAGCTGAGACCAGTTCATTAATATTAAGCAAAGGCATGAGCTCTGGAACACTTACCACCCTTTCTTTGTAGTATTTTTGCCTTTAGCAAAGGCTACTTATGCAGTAGCTCATATTTTCTCCAAATTTTTTGCATTAAATGTCCTATGAACTGGTCAAGGCAGATGGCCCCCTTCCCTGAGTCTGGTTCTGTCTGAGGTTTTTGTCTCTCTCTGTTACAGGGTATTTTTTTTGTGATTCTTTTCCACTTTCACCAAGTGCTCGCTCACTGGCAATCCAAATGGAACTTTGGATTGTTGGGTTCAACTCTCTGTTGAGAAATTCAAAAGGTCTTTACCCTACTATGTTAAGTGTTTGAGATGGTATATCCTGTAAATTGGTGGTACATAAATAAAACTAAATTGGATTGAATTAAACTCAGCTGTGACTGATACTGTATAAGTACACAGACCTCTGTAAGAACCTTCAGAATACAGATAACAATCCAGTTTGAAAGTGCTGCTGAAGTGGAGATTTTTGGCTGAGAGCGTAAGAAAAAATGTGACACATGACCCCCGCTACATTTAACTGTTCCATTATTGGTTGATTTTTTTTTAAATTTATTAAAAAGAAAAAAAAAAGGCCAAAAGCCATATAGAATATTTGATCTAGTTTTTTTTCCCCACAGTTAAGCAGAGAATATTTTTGCACTTGTATCTTTCTTGTAGAATAAGATTCCCATTCCTAGCACCATCCATCATCTTGGATTTATGATGCAATATTTTAAGCTCATAAATAATAATAAAGACACTGGTCATACCGTAATACAAGGCTTGGGAGATCATCGAGTTAAGAGTAACTATTGCAAAAATGTGGTTTTAGTTAAAGATAAATGACTGTCCAATGAGTGGGTGGCTGTGGCTCAGGTGGGAGAGAGGCTGTCCCCCAATTGCAAGGTTTATGGTTGGGTCCACAGTGCTCCTAGAAAAAGATACTCAACCCCAGATCGCATGCCTGGTGTGTAAATGTGTGTCCATACCATGAAAAGGGGTTAAATAGATCTGAGTATGCAATAATATGAACTTAGATGAATTTTCCCCAATTTTGCTCTATTAACAGATTGTTTGGCAGAGTTATAATAATAATAATAATAATAATAATGCATTGGTTTTATATAGCACTTTTCTAGGCACTCAAAGATGCTTTACTTTGCATTATTCATTCACTCCATACTTGATGATGGTAGGCTACACATGTAGCCACAGCTGCCCTGGAGTAGACTGACGTAGGTGAGGCTGCCAGTCTGCACCATCGGCCACCACCAACCACTCACTCTCACACTGAATTCACCCAGGCTTCCTGGTGTTCCCTCACGGTCTCCCATCCAGGTACTGACCAGGCCCAACCTGGCTTAGCTTCCAAGATCTGACGGGATCAGGCATCCACAAGGCCATAAAATGAGCTAAAAGCCTTCATGTTTACCAAAAATCTGTCAACAGCTAACAAATGCAATGGGAAAGAGAATGGGGAAGAAGAGTTGGAAAGCAATGCAGTGGAACAAGGATTGAAAGAAAGGAAGATATAGAGAAGGTAAGACAGAAAGAGAGAGACAAAGACAGAGACAGTTATCCTCGGTGGCAAAACAGACTGAAACTAAAAAAACTGTAGGTAAAATGACTTCAGCAAATAGAGACAGAAATATATTGAGGTGCATATTGAAGAGAGGAGAACGACATGCTTATCTTAAAGAGGAAAAAAACTGAGTCAGTCTTGATCAGAGCCACCATCAGTCCCTCTGATGTTTGAATCTCTGCTGGTGCAAATGAACTTATTTACAGGCATATAACTCTCACAGTTGAAATAGACACTTTCAGGTGTCATCCTTCACTCCAGTGTCAGCTTATATTTTTGTGCACTAGTTTAACTTCATGTGTAATGTACATTTTTGACCCCACATAACTACCATACCATAATGTTCATCAAGGAGTCTAGTAAATACAGTTTTTTTGACGTGCAAACAAGGTATGTAAACTTCTAAAGCTCATTCTTCTATATACAAGCATGCAACCATGCAAAAGGAAAAAAACTGTATTATACCGATAAACTTGCCTTTTTAATCAACCTGACTGATACAGTATCAACATAGTGTCGATTGCAAATATCACTGCCTCAAAACTGAGCCAAATTATTAGTATTAGTTGGGACATGTAGTCTGGCTGGACTTGTTATGTAATATATTAGAACAAAGGATTTTTTTAAAAAAACTCATCTTCACTGGCAGTTTTATGGGCTGAGATTGAACTAAATTTGTGTAGAAATGACAAGAAACTGACATGTTATGGTAAAGACGCTACCAGGTCCAGTGAAGATGAACCACACAATGTTATATTAACACATCTATGTGGAATGCCTGATTTTATTAAGTCTCAAGAGGCTGTATACTGCAACATTCTTGTGCCAGCCTTCCATCCCTATTCTGGTTTATAGGGTACTATACAGTAATGAAAACCACATAGGCCTAAAATACCGCAAAATTCTGTATAATTATGTTTTTACCCTGCACAATAATGGACTGGTCTCTATTTTTATCCAATAACTTTCTTTTTTTAAAATGTATTTTTTGGGGAGAGAGTTTTTCTGTTTTTTCTTTGGTTATAGACAGAGTGAAAGCGAGACAGAAGAGCGACACACAGCAAAGGGTCCTGATCCGGACTCAAACTCATGACCACTGATAAAGGGACTGAGCCCATGTGGTATCGCCTTAACTCAGTGAGTTAAACGTCAGCCCATCCAATAACTTTCTTACTGAAATACTGAATTGAAACTGCCTGCATCAATGAAGCATTTATCCTCAAACATGCACCACTAGCCATCGTGTCAATTATACATCTCGCGCAGTAACACTGAGTCCATTTATTGCATTCCATTCAGCTTCCGAGGGCCACAGTGCAGCAGCAGATTAGACATGCCAGTAACAGTTCAAACTTTGAAGGATGAATACTTCACATTATGAATAAAAATATGTTGACAAAGCATAATGCAATGTCCCACAAATCAACTTTTAAGATGAGCTTGATCTACTTAAGTACGACCCCACGACACAGTTAAATATGTAGGTTGCAGGCGTGTGCTTTCACAGTAATGTGACCAGGGTGGCACCAAAAGTGGCAAGACCTTCACTTCTTTCTTTGCCAGTCTGATTAATTTCTGGATGCCTGCCCTGTCTAAAAGTGGTTGTTGTGGGGTCTAGTATTTCAGAGTAATTCCTGTTGACATTGTCTGTGACACACACAACAGTTCATTCATGGAAGTCTCCTTGATTCCTCACCAGAGTCATGAGCTTGTCCATTTCATAGTCCAAAAATCTCCCATTGTAAGATCCTGATGACGATAGAAAGAGTTGCAGCTCATGTCTCCTCCCTGTCCGCTCATTCCTGCTTTGCATCATCCATGAGTCCTCCTCTGATTTCTGCACAGATTGACGTTGTTTGTGGTCACCATGCGGCAGCAGTGTTGCTGAAAAAAGTGGCAACACGATGAAAACAGCAGAAGTTCCCCAATCTGCATGTCCACATAAGGCAGTTCATTTTAATATGTATTATCTAGACTGAATATGCATTGCAGATATTTGTAATTTATGTAACAATATTTTAGATGTCCACATCATCATTCTTTATATAACAAATTACGTCTTATGTATTATTAATTTTGACTTGCAAGTAGTTCCAGTTCCATATAAATACAGTTTAATTGTGACTAATCATAATTCTAGTTCAAGATAATGTTAATTCTCCTGAGTTCAAGATAACTTTATTGTCCCTTTTCAGAAATCCTGAATTAAGTTTTAACTAATTGGAATAATGTTGTACATGTCTTGCACTGGTATTATAGAGTTTTGACTAGGCTAAATGACGTGGGTATCTTTAGGTATCAAAGAAGTTAAAACAAGTCAGAGGTGGCTTGCTTTAATAGCTTTTCAAACACACTGCGCTGCAAACATAATAACATTTGACAAACCATTTTACCACCATGTCAGAGCAGCCTGAGGTCAAAGTTCAAATGAAATAATAAATAAATGATGTATCTGTTCTGCACATTCTGCAACAAACCTCATGCTTTGCACTCTTTCCCGATGTACAGTATTTCACTACGTGGTAGTAAGTCTGAGCCGAGGACTCTGTAATCAAAATGAACAGTCAGACAGGCCCAGACAGCACAGAAATAAAACAGAGGGAACACAGAGGAAATACCAAGCTGCACCTGAGCTTGCCTTAAAGTATCTCTGCAGTACCTGCTTATTACATAATAGCAGTAACTACTTACAATTTAGATTATGGGATAACGTGGGGAGTGAGGAGAGAGAAGGTAACAAACAGTCCCTGTACTTTCTAGCTTTTTTAAAAAACGTGGACCAGGCCAGCAATGAAATTTTAAGTATGATATTTTTGGTTAGATATAATCAATAAAATGAAAAATCTTTAGGAAAAAGTGTTGTTGTAGCTTTCCAATACATAATGCTGTGGGGACAGATGTAGTCACCATGTCCCAGGTAGCACAGGATGAAAAAAGGAGGTAGCTTGTTCAATAAAAGGACCTAATGGTTTAACATGGGAGGAGATGAAATGAGAGGAGTGGTGCTAAATGAGAGGGTGAGAGCGATGCGTTAGTTGTTAAAGAGCTGGAGAGAGTGGAAACGGGGAAATCCAGGCTTTACCTCCCACAAGATAGGAGTTAGTGATAGGGCAGAAAAGGGGGGAGAAAAGGGGAGCAGGACGGGGAAGTTGGCATGCCAGAAGATCCAACCAACTGACACTTGAATGCTGATGAGGGTCATTGAGGACAGAACTTCTTGGCGTCTGCCTTAGCAGTCATTATCTGTCCCCCTGTGCTCCAGACACAATGAAAATTGTGTTTGAAAACAATGTCATCTTCTGAGACAGAGTGGGAAGAAACTTTGGACTGTCCCAGTAGACAACTGTAACAGACCAGGCTCTCAGTGTTCAGCGCCTTGTTTGTCGAGAAGGGCCCGTCGGAGTGTGCATTACTTTGTGACTATGTTATACAACATGTTGTATCTTTTTAAATTCATATCAAAACAAACTATACAAAATGGCAAAGAAATAAGCAACTTGTCACTTTACACATTTACATTTGGACAGTCAGGCTTGATGTTTCTGCCTTTTCTGATGTTTTTGCTACGCTATGCTAACCAACTTTAAGTTGTAGCTTTTCTCATTAATTGTTAAATAAGATTAGCTTAGCACAGACATTTTCTATTACACCAACTTTTCAGACACACTCAACCTGGAATCAGAGAACAATATAGTGTGCAAGAACATTTATGAAATTACAAACGGTTTTTAGAATCACCCGTCACTCACAAACATATTCTACTGGGTCATCCCCCTCAATTTTCCGAATGCCCAACGCCTGACCATCTTCAATTTCACAGATTTTTTTAGAGTAGTGGATATTGGGTTGACCATGTGTAAAATCTGATGTGTGTGGCATCTCATAAGTAACATTAGTTTTTGAGCTAAAAATTCTTACAAAAGGTTGGGCTCATGAGATTTTTGTATTGTTTTTTGTGTTTGTTTTTTATTTTATGTTAATATTTATGTTTTCATAAAATATGCCTCTGACTGGCACCATACTCTACGTTTTTAAAGCTGCTATTGGTGTATATCACTGGGGGAAAAAGCCTCCTAGGGTGAAAAAATAAAGCTTTAATTGTTGATGGAATATTTTTGGGGAGAGAGACAGGGTGAAAGGGGGTAGAGAGAGGAGAGAGAGACATGCAGCAAAACGTTATGAGCCAGACTCAAACTCTCGACTGTTGCTGGCCACCTGTGCCTACATGGTAACACCCCAACTCAGTGAGCTATACAGTGGACAGTCTGAAGGAATATTGGAGTAGACAGAAACATTAAAACTGTTTGACCAAATTTACACCATCATATAATTGGCTTGCTCTATTCTATCAATCCATTGAAGACCATATATACATTTCATTGCCAAAAGTACTGGGATGTCTGCCTTTACACGCACATGAACTTTAAATACATCACATTTTTAATCCATAGGGTGTAAGGAGTTGGCTCACCTTTTGCAGCTATAACAGCCTCAGCTCTTCTGGGAAGGCTTTCCACAAGGTTTAGGAGTGTGTTTATGGGAATTTTTGACCATTTTTTCCAAAGCGCATTTGTGAGGTCAGGCACTGATGTTGGATGAGAAGGCCTGGCTTTCAGTCTCTGCTCCAATTCATCCCAAAGATGCTCTATTGGGTTGTGGTCAAGACTCTGTGCAGGTCAGTCAAGTTCATCCTACCCTTTGCATTGCACTTGGTGATGTAAGGCTTGGATACAGCTGCTCGGCCATGGAAACCCATTCTATGAAGCTCTCTACATGCTGCTCTTGAGCTAATCTGAAGGCCACACAAGTTTGGAGGTCTGTAGCTGCTGACTCTGCAGAAAGTTGATGATCTCTGCAGGCTATCCTCAGCATCTGCTGATCCCGCTCTGTGATTGTACGTGGCCGACCAATTTGTGGCTGAGTTGTTCCAGTTGACCATGGAATATTTAGTATCAAGGAAATTCCACAAATGGACTTATTGCACAGGTAACAATCTATCACGGTATCACGCTTGAATTCACTGAGCTCCTGAGAGTGACCCATTCTTTCACAAATGTTTGTAGAAGCAGTCTGCATGTCTAGGTGCTTGATTTTATACACCTGTGGCCATGGAAGTGGTTGGAACACCTGATTTCAATTACTTGGAAGGGTGTCTCAATAATTTTGGCAATATAGCATACATATCAATGAACCTGGAAAATTTCAGGACTATAGCTTCATTATTTCTCAAGTTATTGCACTTCAAACATCGTTCCACAGATGGATGCAAAGAAAACAATGCCAAAATCACATGACCAAACGTCTCTTTAAGAATTTTTAACTCAAAAATTTACAACACCTGTGACTAAAAATTTTAAACGTTTTACTTACTAGCATACTCCAATCAAGTATAACGTTATGACCACCTGCCTAATATTGAGTTGGTCCCCATTATGTCGTCAAAAATGCTCTGAACCATTGGGCATGGACAAGAGGACCTCTCAGGGTGTCCTATGGGGTCTGGAACCAGGACGTTGGCAGTGGATCCTTGGGGTACTGTGGGTTGTGCAGTGGAACCTCTGTCAATCAAACTTGTTCCACTGCATCCTGTTGATGTTTGATCAGAATGGGGTGTAGGAAATTTGGAGGTCAATTCAACATGTTGGGCCATTGTCATGTTCCTCAACATGTTCCTGATTGTTTGATGTTTGTTCCATGTGGTGGGGTGCATTTTATTGTGGAGGGTAGGCCAGTGACATTTGGGATTTCCATTTGTATGAGGGAGTGTGTTTGTGGGATAATGTTTAATTGGGTGTCTAAGTCTCATCAACACGGATGTTAAATTCCAAGGTTTTCCTTCAGAACACCACATAGTACCAATATGATCAATGTTATTCACTTCAGCTGTCAGTGGCCAGAATGTTGTGGCTGATTGGTGTATATATGCACATAAAAATAAATATGAGGTGATCAAGCGTAAACTTTTTTTGGTGAACCTAGGTGGAATGACCATACTCAGTTTAGTAACACTAACACTTCATGGACTCTGCATGGCTTAAGCTGCTTGTCCCTCTCTCTCACTCTCTTCCTGTTCTATTCCCCTCCTCATCCTGCCTCTCCTCTGCATCTTTTTCCTGTTCCCTTCTCTGTTTTTTTTTGTTTGTTCTCCCTCTGCTCCCAGGTGTTTTCCTGCACATCTCCACATTCAACTAAGCAAATAGCTGGTTAGGCTTCTCTCAGGTTTTCACTGAGGTGCACTTACGCTGATGACTTTCCCTGGCTACAACACACTACATATTAATCATTGCACCTGGGACACATTGCCTACATAATAAACCACAGGCAGAATCCCAGATACATATTCAAATTTCTGCAGAGGATGAATTCACACTTTCACGAAAACACAAACACGCAAGATTCACATTCATGTAAATATAAATAGTGTGCGTGAGTGTGTGGCGTAGTATGTCACACACTCATGTACACTCACATTCAGCCTTATTCTAACTTCCTCACTCTTTCGTCCTCATCCAACAATAACAAACCGAGCTTCCTCTGCGTAGGGAACAATAGTAAGATAGCTTTGAAGGCCAAAGGTATTTTGCTGTAGATAATCATTTACCAGCGCCAACATCACCATATCAGCCATAGATTCTGTATGGAACTGTTTTATCCATAACCAGTACTAGGATTTATGGACATATTGCAAGTGCATTAACAGCGAGATTCTGTAGCTAACAGCCTTTATTTTACTGATTATCGACTGCCAAACATACAAATTCTGTTTACCTGAATTCTTTTGTTTTAAGTCCTTTGTGGTTCCTCATTTATCATTTAGGATAACTTCCTCCTGCATGTTTGATTTCACAAACCAGTAATTATGTTATACGAGGTACTTTGACCTCTTTTCCCAACATTTTCTGGAAACATTTAAAATTCCTAATTTTGACCTTTCATTAAGAATAATCATAGACACAGCCTTTGCATATATTTGATTTGTAATCCATCCATTTTGTATACCTACTTTAGTGCCATGCAAACGTATTTCCCCCCTACAGAAGTCTTGTATTTTTACATATTTCTCACACTTAAATGTTCCAGACCATCAAACTAATATTCATATTTATTGAATGTTATACAGAGATAACCCACAAAACACAAAATCCAGTTTTTAAATAATGGTTTATTGAAGAATTATTGAAAGCCTGCCCCCTTGAACCTGATAACTAGTTGGGTCCCGCTTGGCATCATCATTGAGCAGCTACAGTCAAATGTTTGTTACAGTTTGTGATCAGACTTTTACATCACCATGGAGGAATTTTGGCTCACTCTTCTCTGTAGAATAGTTGTAATTTGGCCACATTAGATGGTTTTCGAGCATGAACTGTCCTTTTAGGGTCTTACCACAGCATCTCCATTGGATTCAAGTCCAGGCTTTGACTTGGCCACTCCAAAACATGAATTTTGTTCTTTTTCAGCCACTCAGAAGTGGACTTGCTGATGTGCTTCGGTCATTGTCATGCTGCGTAACGCATTTGTGCTTGAGCTTTAGGTCGTAGAGAGTGGAAATCATGGCACCGTCAATTATGACAAGTCATTCAGGGCCTATGGAAGCAAAGCAGCCCCAAACCATCACACTGCCTCCCCAGTGTTTCACTGTTGGTGTGATGTTCTTCTTATGGAATGCAGTATTAGCTTTACACTAGACGTATGACCTATGTCTTCCAAAAAGTTCCACCTTTGACTCATAATTCCACAGGGTGTTATTCCAAAAGTCTTGGGGCTCATCTGCATATTTTTTTTGCAAATGCTGGACAAACCTTGATATTCTTTTTGATCAGTAGTGTTTTGCACCTTGCAGCTCCCCCATGGATGCCATTTTCCCCCAGTGTCTTCCTTATTGTGGAATCATGTACACTGAACTTAACTGAGGCAGGTGAGGTCTGCAGTTTGATGCCAACAAAACAAATCAAAAAAAGCATCTCAGCAGCAGTCACTGCACTCAAAAAGACCTGAGTCTCCTCAGCAGACAGTCTGCTCTGTCCATTTTTGTAGAGTGCATTGCTATGTTCAGACCAGTCGAGTTTATCGTTCAGGTGTACACCCAGGTACTCATAAGATGTCACCATCTCGATGCCCATGCCCTGCATGCTGACTGGTGTTGGCTGAGAGAGTTTGCATCTGTGAAAGTCAACCACCAGTTCTTTGGTTTTCCAGCACTGATCTGGCTCCGGTGGCAAAGCCCTTATTCAGTACTCTGTACTGCCTGTCATCCCTGTCTACAAAGAGGCCAACAAGTGCAGAGTCGTCAGAGAACTTCTGCAGGTAGCAGTTGGCTGACTTATTTGTAAAGTCTCCAAGTATAGAGGGTGAAGAGGAAGGGAGCCAGGACTGTTTCCAGAGGTGCTCCTGTACTACAGACAACAATGTTGGTCTATTATCAATAAAAGTCATGCTGGAAATCTTACTAAGTCGGACCTAGTACTTTTCCATATAACGTTCAACATGGCACAAGTGTGAACTAAGCTTTCACATCAACAGATAGACATGAACAAGCTATGATACTTTGTGAAGGCATTTAAGGAAAGATTTTTTCACATTTCAGCACCAGTATTCATCTGACATCACATAGATGCTTAATACACAGTTAATGTGCCAAAATCATGACACACCTTTTGGTCTACAATTTCAAATCTATTAGACAACAAAATGAAATGTCCATAATAATAAAACCTTACTGCGATCAAAACAGACACAAACAGTTTAAAGATTAAGACTAAAGACACTCACCAATAATGAATGTAATCCGAGTGTTTCCCTCACAAGGTGTTACAAAGAGCTGAAGTGTGTTTCTTACAGCTGTTTGGAACTACTGGCGCTTAGTACCTGCAGCATCAGACAACAGCATGATCCATGTGTGCATCTCCGAAGAGTTCACATTTGCACAATGAAAAACAACAGCAATGGTAACCAGTTAGATTCTTATAATCATAAATCATCACCGAGAGCGGATGAGTCCAGACCAGGTTCTAATGGCAGGTAACACTGTAAAGGTCTACATGTTTTCACGTTAGACAGGTGAGCTGTTATAGAATGGCAGTTTAGTTTCCAGCTGTTTAGGACTTTGTAGTTTACAACAGGCGGTAGCATCCACGAGTGTATCCAAAGAGAGAGAGAGCTGTGCCCATTTATGCACAGGGCAATAGAAATAACTTCATTAATTACATTTAACAAATTATCCGGACATTAAGAAAAGGCCAGTCAGGATCTAACAGTAGCTGGGAACATTTCTTCACTTCAGACAGGTGAACTTCTCACACAGTGTCACAGTGTATCAGCTGCAGTTTAATATTCTGTCACATCACAGTGGTTGTCAAGTTGAGTCCTTAACTCTCAGTTTCACTGTTTAAGAAATCAAAAATAAACTGGGCTGTTCATTATTTGGATACTTTAATCAGCTCCTATTAGTTTTATGTTAGTCTATTATTTCATTACGTATCACACATCCCTTGGTGTATTAACGAGTCTCATGTGGATGACAAATATCATTTGCTTACCGCAGCGCTCTTCAGCAATGTGGGTGGTATGTGTGAAAGCAGCCGTGAAGAACATTAATGGATAACTGACCTATATGTGAAAGGGTCTGAATGACAGAATGCCATCAGTTTAAAAGATTAAATTATCCAGAAATGATTCATGTTGCATGGCTGAATAGGGTTCCAAAGGGGTAGATGACTATCCCTGATTCCACTACAATGCCACGTTGATAGGCAAACTGTAATGGGTCCATTGATGAGCTAAGGAGGAACGGTATGCATAGTGGCATCATGGTCAGTGATGCTTTTGCCATTTGTATCTCTGCAGAGAGGCAAGTAATTTTTTTGGAAACAATTTAAGGCTTGGCAGGTCAATCCAGCAAAAAATAACAAGGAGGTGTGCAGGTGGACATTTATGGACATATGACAGAAACGCAAGCATTTAGGGTGTGGTCCTGCTCCTATAAAATGGAGCAAAAATTTTCACCTTCATTTAAGCATGTGTGTCTGTGTGTGCAACTGCATGCGTGCCCTGCGTGGGAGAGAGGAGGCAATGAGTCATTGCACACATACCACCAGTACACAACAGCTCCCCCTGTTGCTGCTGCCGGGGAAGCCCCAGACCCGTGGGTGTATTGTCTGGGAGAACAGAGCTGTCCATGACATCACAGGACATCTGTCTCCTACACCAATCCCTGGAAAAGGTCAGAGAGGTGGGGTGAGAGGGAAGGTGGCAACAGGTGGAGGAAGCAGGTCTTTTATTGGGGCAATTTTTGTTTTCTTCCCTCTGTGGTTCTTTCTTTTACTTTACTTTTCCTCTATAACCTACCACTAGTGAGGGTTCAGTCAAAATTAGAATTCATCACTTATTGCGGAGTTGTAGTATTACTTTACAACTATCATCAGTTATTACCTTTTAGTACCAGAAATCGCTATCAAAAGGTTTCCTCTGTGTTGTTTATTAAGAGCATGGACTGAGATGGGATGTCACAGAACTAAAATTCAACGACTTCTGTGTACAAGTGTGTGTGTGTGTATGTGTACTTGTAATATTAATGTTATGGAGAAAGCAATCTATTTATGAAGACACAACCCTTTTGGAGACAAAAATCCATCCATCCATCCATCCATTAGCTATACACTGCTTAATCCTCTGTAGGGTCGCACAGGGGCTGGAGCCTGTCCCAGCCCACTCACGGCGAAGGCAGGGGACACCCTGGACAGGTCACCAGTCTATCACAGGAGACAAAAAACAAGTCCCCTTAATGTAAATGATCAAGTCTCAAGGTGAAGAGTTTGTTTTAAGATTAAGGTAATGTGCATTTATGCTGTTATGACACAATGCTGACATGATCCAGGAAATCATATTCATTCATGGACAAAACAATGCCTTATGATATCTTCTCTATTATAGAGCATCAGCTAATGATTATATTATTCTCATTCATTTCATTATAAAAATAATTTTTGAACTTATTTTTTATTATCTTTGTTTATTGTTTACTTGCTTGACTCTTTAAAATGATGTCAACTAGGGTTCTGTTTTCCTTCTAGCTAAAAGAACATAATCCTGACTTAGCGAAGTACAAAAAAGGAATACTGTAATGACCATAAAAAGTAAATCACTTACAATATTTTTAATTCTCACACAGATGCATCATTTTTTAGCAACTCATGTCATCACCACATCGCGTGTGTGTGTGTGTGTGTGTGTGTGTGTGTATTGCTTTTCAAGTCTGTGTACCTCATCAACTGATACACTCACTGTCACACATGCACATGTGCACACACAGCAGGGAAAGGAAACTGTAGCACAGTGATAAGGTCTGGGAACACAATGGGCTCAGCAGTGCACAGACAGAATCCAGGACCAGTTTAGCTCTGAAAGGTCAACAAGCCTCTTCAGGCTTTCATTCAGTTCCCCCATTTATTATTGTTCAACATTATGATTACTCTGATGGCCTTTATCTTGCAAATGTGGGAGCCATCCGGAAATACCAGTGAAATATGAAAATGCGGTCCAGAGCGGAGAGGAGAGGGGAAAAAGGTTATATATTTTGGAGGGTAAACTTCTTTGACGTCAAGTTTCCCATGGCCTGGGCCAGCCTTGATTAACTTTTGGCTTATAGGAGATCTCCAATGACATGCCGATTTAATATACATCATGGTAGTGAATGGACTATTAGACAAAGCATTTTGAAAGTCTGCGTACCATTTGTTATTGAACATGTTCAGTTTAAAACAATATGTTGGACTAGCTCACAAATTGTATACAAATGTGAGAATATAATATATAATCTAACACTGCACTGAGTGATGTAATCAAGGGTTTGTTTTAATGCAAGCTGTTCTAAATAGACAGTTGGTGTCTTTGTATGAGCAAGAACTTGGCAACAGAAATAAACTAGAAAAGCACTCAGAGAGTGCATACCTCTGCCAAGGAGCTTCAGTCCACCCCCAACACAATCTCCCAATTCACATATTTTGTATGGAACGTTACAGATACAAATGTAATTACGTACGGTTCAAATTTCCTACTGACAATGCGGCGTTCACCCCATCTGACCTAATGAACAGGCGCGGCCTCTAGTGCAGCAGCCCGTAACAGCATCTCAGCTTCTTAGACAAGAGATAAGAATGCCAGCCCAACCGTGCGTATGTCGCTCAGGAAGGAAAAGAATCTCTGCTATTGTGCTGTCTGTCGTGTTGAGACCCAAAATCTCATGTGGTCACAGGGGGTTACCCCAAAAACAACAGTGCCATCTGGTGGCTTTTCAAGTAAACTGCATGTAATTGTCCACCCGGTTACACTTGCATTGAAAAAAAATTCCTGGATCCAGACGGTGATCCGGAGCAGTCCCAAAATTTCATAATTTCTTCCTTGTCCCACTTCACAGATGCCTGCCTGCACATTAGGAGCAACTTGAGGTTCAGTGTCTTACCCAAGGACACTTTGACATGCAGAGGGGCCAGGGATCAAAACGGCAATCTTGCGATCGGTGGTCAATCCACTCTACCCCCTAGGAACTTAGACTTTGAACTGGGGTAATTACAATGCTCTGTCCCAGGACTTCATATGATTAACCTACTTGACCCAACTTTCTTGCTTTAGCTGTGCATTTCAACAGCCCACAGATCTTGTTCTGTTTTCTGATCTCATGGCAAAATGGAATTTAACTGACGAGTTTATACGCAGATCCTTAATGGATGAACACATCATTTCCCCAAAATAGCCACATATACCATCCAAGCTTAGCAAAATCTTAATTTAATTTATTAATAAGATCTTAAAACTGCTATACGTAGGCTATATTTATTTTATTATTACACACGAAATTGTTCAAAATGTCTTGGTATGCTGAAGAATTAGGAGTTCCTTTCACTGGAACTAAGGGGCCAAGCCCAACCCCTGAAAAACAACCACACATCATAATCCCCCCTCCACCAAACTTTACACTTGGCACAGTGCAGTCAGGCAAGTACTGTTCTCCTGGCAACCGCCAAAGACAGACTCGTCCATCAGATTGCCAAACAGAAGAAGTGTGATTCATCACTCCAGAGAACACATCTCCACTGCTCTAGAGTCCAGTTGCAGCGTGCTTTACACCACTGCATTCTATGCTTTGCGTTGCACTTGGTGGTTTAAGGTTTGGATGCAGCTGCTCGACCATGAAAACCCATTCCATGAAGCTCTCTATGCACTGTTCTTGAGCTAATCTGAAGGCCATGCAAGGTTTGGAGGTCTGTAGCTATTGACAGCGTGACATCAGCAGAAGTGAGGAGGACCCTGCAGAGGATCAACTCCCGCAAAGCCGCAGTCCCTGATAACATCCCAGGGTGGGTACTGATGATGCCATTTCTTCAGTGGTTCACACAGCCCTCACCCACCTGGAGAGCAAGAACTCATACGTCTGTCTGCTCTTTTTGGACTTCACCTTAGCTTTTAACACTATCATTCCACAGAACTTGGTGCAGAAATTATCAGCACTTGGTTTAGGGTACTTAAGAGCATTTATTTTTTTACTTAATTGTTCTTTACAAGGGCCAACTCAAATACAAAGGCCACAGCGCAAATAAAAAGCTACAATGGAAGTTAACCCATAATGGAAGTTATCTATCTATCTATCTATCTATCTATCTATCTATCTATCTATCTATCTATCTATCTATCTATCTATCTATCTATCTATCTATCTACATATATATATAGATATAGACATAGACATAGACATAGATATAGATATAGATATAGATATATGAGATGAGATGAAATGAGATGAGATGAAGGCAAAGAAGTTAATGTGTGTGTGGATAAATGTCCAGCAGCTTTGCATCAGTAAACATGTAGTGGGAAGAGAGCCATGCTTCATTGTCCATGTGCTTTTGCTTGCTCGTAAGAAGCTAATTTCTCCTCCTACCATCTTCAATCCGGCTCTCTGTCTTGTGCGATCAACAATAGTCTATTCTGTGCTGTCCCATGCGACTGGAGACACACCCAAAGCCAAGGCCACGGTGCAAGGGGAAATTGTTGGCTGGTGGCCAGCTGAGAGAGACACTGGTTAAATTCTTGTCCCAAAAAGTGGACCCTGCCTTGACTAGAGGGCATAGCGGTGTTTAACCAAAGTGGTATTTATGTATTCTGAGACTAGTTTGGAAAAAAACATGTAAATTAAACCTTTAAAAGAAAATTTTAATTCATTCACATTTAAAATAAAGTTAAAAACCACTGATTTGTATCAAGAGCAAGAGCTTATTTTTTCACATACTCATAATAAATGGGCAATAGAATGCAAAGTGACCACTTCAGAAGGCTTTGCAAAAACAAGGCATAAGAGAAAAAACATTCCTTAACCCTCTGTTACCCCTTCAAGTTTACAAACAGCATTACCCTTGTGTACACTTTTTAGACAAGTCATAAACTAAAATAAAAATATAATACATAAATATTTTTTTGAACTTTCAATGCATCAGATCTTTCCAGCAGCTTCAGACCTATCCATAGATATAAAGTTTATTATAATTTTTTAAATATTTTTATGTTTTTATTTTGAAATACCATCATTTTTTCAAGTCCAGAAACACAAAATATGCAGTATTTCTAAATATGAGGTGCTGAGATAAATGGTTTAGATGAAGATATTACAGCCCTAACCATGCCCATAATTGATGACAATATTGATTTTAATGCATTATTATTTTTTGCACAAGGAGAGTTTTTATAAAAAACTTACACTTGGACCCCTCGTGGCCACAAACTGTACATGCCATAAAAGTGTAATAAAAATATAATACATAAATATTTTTTTGAACTTTCAATGCATCAGATCTTTCCAACAGCTTCAGACCTATCCATAGATATAAAGTTTATTATAACTTTTTAAATATTTTTATGTTTTATGGCTGTTTTATTTTGAAAAATCATCATTTTTTCAATTCCAGAAACACAAAATATGCAGTATTTCCAAATATGAGATGCTGAGATAAATGGTTTAGATGAAGATATTACAGCCCTAACCATGCCCATAATTGATGACAATTTTGATTTTAATGCATTATTATTTTTTGCACAAGGAGAGTTTTTATAAAAAACTTACACTTAGACCCCTCGTGGCCACAAACTGTACATGTCATAAAAGTGTAATAAAAATATAATACATAAATATTTTTTGAACTTTCAATGCATCAGATCTTTCCAACAGCTTCAGACCTATCCATAGATATAAAGTTTATTATAATTTTTAAAATGTTTTTATGTTTTATGGCTGTTTTATTTTGAAAAATCATCATTTTTTCAATTCCAGAAACACAAAATATGCAGTATTTCCAAATATGAGATGCTGAGATAAATGGTTTAGATGAAGATATTACAGCCCTAACCATGCCCATAATTGATGACAATTTTGATTTTAATGCATTATTATTTTTTGCACAAGGAGAGTTTTTATAAAAAACTTACACTTGGACCCCTCGTGGCCACAAACTGTACATGTCATAAAAGTGTAATAAAAATATAATACATAAATATTTTTTTGAACTTTCAATGCATCAGATCTTTCCAACAGCTTCAGACCTATCCATAGATATAAAGTTTATTATAATTTTTAAAATATTTTTATGTTTTATGGCTGTTTTATTTTGAAAAATCATCATTTTTTCAATTCCAGAAACACAAAATATGCAGTATTTCCAAATATGAGATGCTGAGATAAATGGTTTAGATGAAGATATTACAGCCCTAACCATGCCCATAATTGATGACAATTTTGATTTTAATGCATTATTATTTTTTGCACAACGAGAGTTTTTATTTTTTTAAAAACTTACACTTAGACCCTCTAGTGTACACAAACCATATGTGTCATAAAAGTGTATAACAATCTAATACATATTTTTTTGAACTTTCAATGCATCAGATCTTTCCAACAGCTTCAGACCTATCCATAGATATAAAGTTTATTATAATTTTTAAACAATATTTATGTTTGTATGGACCTTTTGTCATGAGAACCCCTGATTGGCACAAGGAGAGATTTACAGTCTTTCTCTATTGCTAAAACACAAAACCCAACTCTCTAAACTAAATCACCAGTTCCCTAAACACATTAAGTAAAACTAGCCCCAATTTGCAAAAACTATAAACAATTTTCACATGTTAAGACTATTCACAAAACACAAACCCCTTTTCTTATAACTCCAAACACATTTTGTCTTGCTAAAACAAATGCTGAAACATCTCTGCTCAAATTCTCAATCACTGAACACATTTTGCTCATTGAAGCTCATGAGATGTGAAATGCTAGCCACAGTCAGCAAAACTTGAGCACAATGAACACACCTGGTGTCAGTGATTGAACACAACCACTCAGAACTTATGACACTTGTTGCAAATGATGTGAGCACACATATAGGCCAGTTCAGAATGGAGCGTCTGCTGAAGGTTTCAAAGAGCAACAATGGAAGGAGGAGGAGGAGGACGAAGAAGAAAAGTTTCTGTAAGAGGAGGAAGATGAGCAGGGAAAGGAGGGAGAGTAGCAGGGCAAGGAGGAAGAAGGGGGGGGGTCAAAGGGGGGTACAAAGTTCTTTACAGTCCCTCTCTGAATCAGAATCAGAATAATTTTATTGTTATTATGCATACGCTTCCATACACACAACGAAATTATGATCGGACGTCTTGGCTTTATAAAAAGTAAAAGCACAGGTATTCAGTATAAATATATACAATTTAAATAACTCAAATATAAACATGTACATTTAAAATTGTGCAAAATGTAAAATTTTTTGCAAGGTGCAAGCATAATGCACATTTTTTACATTTTGCACTCTAGTGTCCAGCAGGCTGGATACCTGGCTGAAGTGTCCAGCGCTTCAGCCAGGCTTCACCTGGCTGGCCTCTCCCTGCCAAGTGAGAGACAAAGGAGCCAAGATAGCTCAGCGGGGGGGTTGAATGTGTGTGTGCTTGAGTGTGAATGTGTGTGTCAGCGGAGGTTTGATGGCTTTCACACCTCCCAAGTAGAAACTGCACTTGAGTCTTTGTTCTCGCACTTTGTTCTCTAAACCTGTCTGTCGGCAGCATAGCTGGGATCTCTCCCAACCACACTTTTACTCAGCTGGTGTAAAAGCCGAGTCCAGAAACAATTCCCTGTTTTTTTCGGACCACCCAGGCCAAGTCTTTCCTGTCCTATGCTGTACAGCTCCCATACTACACTGTAGGACCAAGACAAAGAATGCTTTCAAAGAACGCTCTGTCTGTCAGGTATCGCTCTCCTGAGTCCTCCTGACTTCGGGATGAATCTTCACTGCTCATATTCTTGTCGGAGGCATTGGCCTCACTCCCCTCAGGAGACTGCAGACATGCAGCAATTACGATTCCAAGTTCCTCTGGAGAAATGAGCAGCCAAGTTGTGTTTGATTTCAAATTTTTCTTGACCAGAAGGAAGCCTCCACACACCTACTGGATGTGTGAAATACCCTACACAGCAGGAGGTAGATTGCTCTGTGTGTGTGTGTTTGTTTGTTTGTTTGTTTGTGTGTGTGTGTGTGTGTGTGTGTGTGTGTGTGTGTGTGTGTGTGTGTGTGTGTGGCGTATTTGTGCATGTGTGTGTCACGTGTATTTGTGTTTTTGTATGTTTGTGTTGTTTTGTTTTGTTTATGTCTTACAGGAGTAGAATGGGACAGGATCCTACTGAGTGGAATTTGACCAGCAGATTCACCTCAGAGACTCGGTGTGCGCGTGCACACATCGCGCGTGCACGTGCACACATCGCGCGTGCGCGTGCTCTGTGCGTGTGTGTTCGTGTTGCACACAGACACACGCACACAGACACACGCACATGGCATGCTGCTTCAGTAGTTTTCCACACAAAAATGGAGCAGCATGGCTTCTCATGTGTGCGTGTGTGTGTGTATGTGCGTGTGTGTGTGTGTGTGCGCGTGTGTGTGTGTGTGTGTGTGTGTGTTTGTGTTTGTGTTTGGCGGGGATCGGGGCTGGGGGGGCGAGAGGGGGTGTGGGGGGTGGAAGGGATGGTGGTGGTAGTGGGGGAGGGTGAGTTTCACGGGCAGTCGGGACCCATAGTTGGGACTATGAAAATGTTTGCTTGTCTGCAGCATTTTTGCAGCGTGTCTGACTGCTTTATTGTGTGAAAATCGAACAATCCCAGCTCAAAGGGACTCTGTTGATGTTTTTTTTATCTTAACCTTATTCAGACCACTATTTTATATTAGTTTTAACATATCAATCACGTGTGAAACTGTTTATCCTGGTAATTCATTACACCCAATGGCCGGAGCGTCTGTCAATAAAAATCCATATGAAGTGCAAGAAAACAACTAGTGGTTAAAGGGGGTCATTACACCCCAAATCTATTTTTTCTTGTAATTTAAAGGGGAAGCGGAGATATGCTGGGTTTTAACGGAAAAAGCATTGTAATATGTCAGGATCACAGTATATGGAAAATATGTGGTTATAATGGGAGTCAATGGGGCAATTATTGGACACAGGGACAATAGTGTAGCAGAAGTAATGATCTTTTATTCTGTGCACTTCCAACAGACAGGATTTTGGAATTAAGAAAATGAACATGAAAAAAAATCAGTGTGACAATTTGAAACCGTTAACCTTTAAACTGACAAAAATATATTAATATTCATAAATTAATATTCATAAATATGACAGTTTATGGACCAAGAGTCTCAAAGGGTTAAAAAACAGAACAAAAAAGTAGTCATAGATAAAGGCATTGTGAAACTAAAGCAAAGTGCACATTCTGCAAGACTTGCAGTTGTGTGCGTATTTTATGTTTGTGCATACTAGTGTATGTACATGTATGTTTCTCTCCTCGAATGTAGATTAAGAGTTTTTTCTCTTTCTACTTAGATTAAATAAAAATATTTTATATGGTTGGAAAAGCCCCCCAAAGTGTCCACCCTTTCTTATATCATGGGATAGAAAAGCACACACATACTGAAGCTCTCAATACATGCCCTCAGCCCTACTCATCACACTATAGGTCAATATATCGACCTGTTATCCTCAATCATGACCATCTCCTCTCAAGTGTCACATATACGATGTATTCTGTCGCCTTCTCTACTAAGGTCAAATCCTCTTTATTGTCTAATAGCATAAATATAACACAGCAATACACCATTTGAGGGTCCCTGTCTGCACCAGCCAGCTTACTGATATAATTACCCCATGTATAATTTTGCCTCTTCAGCTGAGTCGAGGGAGGGCCTTTGTGTGGTCGGAGGAATGTTGTGCACTTGGCATTTTTCAGCAAAAGAGCAATTTGCTGGAAGCCAGTGCCAACGAGAAGAGCAAAGGGTGAGATCACAGCTGCTGGTGCCCACTCTTGGTTTTCTCTCTCTGCTCTTCCTTTCACTCAGTCCATCTCTCTGGGATTCTCTTGCCTGTCTCTTGTTCTTATCTATCTGTCTCTTGATCTAGCTCTCTCATTTCTGGACAATCTCTATGTGGAATGCACATAATTTGGTTCTCTGATGATATGACCTGACAGGTCCCACTGTTAAACCAAGCGGCTGAGGGCTGCCACTCTCAATATCTGTTTGTGGGCTTGGAGATAAGTGTTTCACTACAACATAGGAAAGTACTGCTTTTGTTTCTGCTCAAACGCTGTTGCGTTGATAAGAGAGACTGGAGCACAAGCAGGTGTTAGGAGAGATTAAAGTATAGGCCCTGAACGCATGTCTGACACAACCTCCTTTTTGAATCAAAGTCAAAACCAACAAGATAAGCGTCACATAAGCCATGATGTCCCACACTACAAAGGAGGATCCTTTTTCTGACATTTACATCAAGGGTGATAAGAAGCTAGCTGGCTTAGCTGGACAAGCTGGCTTAGGGGCTGGAATAGGCTGGTGTTAAAGTTAATCGCTAGCAGCCTGGACTCTGACCAAGCCTACTTTGACCTCCAAGGGTACTGTGTGGAGCACAGGTGTGAAACTCCTGTCCTCAATGGCCACTATCCTGCATGTTTTAGATGTTTCCCTCTTCCAACACACCTGATTCAAATGATCAGCTCATCATCAAGCTGTGCAGAAGCCTGATAACGATCCTGATCCTCAATTTCATTTCCCCTTGTATCAAGTTGACCTTACGCTGTTGTAAATGCATGCTGGTCGAGCTCCCACACTTTTTATGAATTTACTACAAGCAGATAAAGAATGAGCAAATTGTAAAATATGTCCATCCTGTCAAGGACAAAGTCAAAGGAGAATAGATACATTTTTATTAAATATTTATAAAATGATTATAAAATGTAAATTTTCAGAAAGCTATTTTGTCTCTTGCTCAATAATAAATTTTAATTGATAAACAAGTCTTTTGAAAATAATGAAATAACTGCAGATTGTTTGTGTCTTCAAAGAATCTGTGATAGTTGTGTTTTCTTTTCTAAATAAAATTTCTGATCTGATTTGGCAGTGATAGCTTTATAAGGAAAATGTGAAAATGTTTTACTTACTTGTGAAGATTGTTAGTTTATTTTCACAAAACATAAACATAAAATACCAGGGTGGATATTGACATCACAGGGTGGACAAAAATGTGTTTACTATTGACATTAGTAGATTTATTAACAGCTATCTGAGCAAAGTGGAACATTACAAAACAAAATTAATGACGGGTCAATCACAAATGAAGCAATGCCCTAAACACACACTGCTTCAAGTTCAGTTTTGCTCAAAACAAAATCACCAACGAGCATCAAGAAAAGATTTGAATTAATGATCACTATATAACTTCAGCTGACCTTCCTGATGATTAGAAGAATCCCTACATCTTTCTTTAGAAACATCACATATCTAGTCTTTGTCACGCCTTCCACCTCCATCTCTGTGTAGTGGCAGCCCTTCCCTGTTTGCCCGTCTCCATCCTTTCCCTTTTCCCTCAGGTGAGTATGAGTGAGGTGTGCTCGTGTGGGATGCAGGCAGCTACAGGCCATTGGATAATCACCTGAGCACACCTGCAGTGTGGTCACCCTGCTGCTCATCATGCCTCCTCATAAAAGCCAGATGCTGACCACTGCACAACGCCAGACTGCTGAATAACTAGTTAGTCGACTCAGGTCAGGTAGTTCTTGTCTTGGGTGTAATTCAGTCCTCCGTCCAGTAGTCGTCTCCTTTGGGAATACCCTGTCTTGTTAATCACTTCTTGTCGTCAATTACTTCCTGTGTCAACTGTAGATGTTGCATATTATATATAAATATTGTAGATAAAACAATTATTGATATAATAATTGTTTATAAGTTCTGTCTGGCTGTGTTTCTGTTGTCGGCACTTGAGTCTCTGACCTGCTCTGTAACAGTCTTTTTACACAGCAAGTGGACTTTTGCAAAATCACTTTAATGCACACAGCAGCTCTTCTAATGTTTTCTCACACCTCCATCCACATTTTCTGCCCCTCTTCCTCTATTGTATTATCCAGCTGACAGGTGGAGACTGAGGCAGAAAAAGAGCAGACTTTTGCTGGTATTCTGTGTTATAATCGTGCCTTCATTTCACATAATGGAGATGGACATTGATATTGAGTATAAAATGTCTTGTCAACAAGGAGATACAAAAACCACAAAGGATTCAAAGAGTGTAAAGAGCCATGAAAGAGCCAACTGAAAAATGAATGATAGCTGAATAGTGCCACCATGTGTAGGATTGTACTTACTGCTGTATAGGCCAAGCAAAGTTTCTAAATTCAGAAATGCCCAATTAGTAGCTGCTTTCTATTATTTCAGAGCTAAATGATAACAGAAAAATAATCTGTTGCTATTTTTTCTAATTTATTCATTCTTGCAGTCTTTGTAAACATAGCATAGGATTTCTGGAGAAATGACAACTTCATACTGTGTTTGGGCTCCGTCAATGAAAGCATGTAAGAATCTAATTCCTTCGAAGTCCAGCAGTGACTACTTTCATTAAAACTCTTTTAATGATGAATTATAAAGGTGTGGATGACCGACAATCTCATCATAAAGTCTCTCCTCATAAACATTTGTTTTTGGCATTGCTTTTTTTTCAAGGCACATGTGCATGGGGCGTGCTTGTATGGACAGTCCCTGCAGTCACAGAATTGGGTTGAGAAACTCTCATCTAACCTCAAATACTGACAGAACAGTTTCTGTGTATTTCACAAATCGCCGTAAACCTTTGCAGTCTGAAACGGAACCTGGAATCAGAGTAGAAGGTCAGAAAATCTTAAATGTTGACCATATCAAATATTTAGGAGTCATACCTGACCCAAATTTAAGCTTTAAAAAACACATCAAAAGGTCAAACAATACACTAAAATTTAACATAATAAATTTTAGATACATTTGAATCTCACTGATTGTTGAAGCATCAAATACTTATTTTAATGCAGTGATAATTCCACATTTTCGTTACTGCATGACAAGCTGGTCACAGACATGTAAATCTTAAGGCCTGTGGAATCACTATACAAAAGTTCTCTCAAGATTCATAACAGAAAATCTCATCAATTTCACCACTGTCATATTCTTACAAAACATAATATTTTAAGTTTTGAAAACTTGATCAAGTGTTCTAACCTCTGCCTGCTGTCTAAGATAATTCATAGTGTTACTGCTCCTTTGAAAAAGTTTATTTCTTTGAGCTCTGAAACAACATCCCGAGCCACTCGGTCAACTGTTCGAGGCGAGTGCAGGATTCCTAAATGCAGAACAACGTTTGGCAACTCAGCGTTCTCATGTGTGGCCATCAAACAGTGCAATATGTTACCAACAGAGCTGATCACATGTACAAACTATCACACTTTTTCACATAAGGCCAAACGATGGCTTCTTTTAAATCAAAGCTGCTCCCACAATGTAATATAATTGTGTGCATGTGAGAGTGTATTTGCTGTGGAGCGTTTGTAGATGAATGAATTTTATGCTGTTGGGGGAAATTTATTAATTAATGTAATGTTTTTTACTCGTTTGCATTTATGTCTGTTAACATCAGCTTGCCCAGGGACTACAGGTGGAAATTAGCACTAGTGTTACAACCTGGTACAATGCATCTCTCCTTAATGTATATTGTACACTGTCCCCATTCTAATAAATAAATAAATGAAACTTGTGTTGTTAGAAAAGACCCTTTGCAGACTCAAGTGGAAAACAACATTTATGTAACACGTACACTTGTGGATATGGAAGCAGAGAGCAAAAAGCTGGCCTTTACAGTAGACACTGCTTCTTTTTTATCTGCCCTTCTGTCCTGTCTGGTCCCTCAGGGGTCAGTTGCCCCTGGGACATATTATTGGGCCATTTTTCTGCTATGCTGATGAATCCCTGTTGTATATCTCACTTGCCATGTATAATAATGACAATCTACACTCTCTGCAATACCACCTCACTGCAAACAAGGACAGGATGCATGCAAATTCCTTACAATTGAATACAGATAAAACTGAAGCCCTATTTATTTGCACTGTCCATATTTCTTGCAACCGCTTTTAAAAACCCACCTGAATAGTCAGGCATTTGAATAACATTTTATTCTTCTCTAATTGTTGCCTTTTTTCTAAAAAAAAGTCGCACTTTCTTTTCTGATGTCTTCTTTTAGTTTCCCTCTTGCTTTCTAATGCTTTGCTTATTTTAATGTTTTTAAGTTTGGCATTTGAAAAGGTACGATAGAAATAAAGTGTATTATATTATAAACATGTAATATAATGTTCTGTTTTAAACATGAACACATTACACTCTGTTTCATTCTTATACCATGAAGCAGCTCATACAGAAGAAAACACTATGACTTACAGAAATTATTCAACAGTTTTCTTTATTGAGGTGTAACACAGCATTTTTAAAGGCCAATCACTACGATGAAGTCTTTCTCTAATGGCTTGTGTACATGTCAGTGTGTTCAAGTATGTGCATCTTAAAGCTCAAGCTCAATCTTGACATCCATCTTAGCCTTGTATGGCTCTAACAGTGGGCGCACCTCCTCTGACAGAAACCTGGCAACCTGGAGGAGAAGAGGATCAGGAAGAAGAAACAAAGAAGGGAACATGTTACACACCATTAGTTTCTGCAGCTATCCATACCAAATACCCTGAGCTAGGAGGCTAGCATGGCGCTGTATGTGGTACACACTTGTTCATACACTTAGAATAAGCTAGAATAAAGAAAAGACACCTGTACCTGTTCCGGAGCACGGCCAATAAAGGTTTTGGGGTCCAGCAAAGCATCTAGCTGATTCAGGATGGGTGCAAAGTACGGGTCTCGCTGCACTCTGGCCAGCAGGTCATTGTCACCACCCTCCTGTTTAACCACAGCTGCTGCCTCTTGGGACAAAACGCGGATTTTCTCGTGGCAGTCCTGAAAGAGAGGTTCAGGGAAAAAAGTATGGAGACTCATGAAGAAAATAAAGTCTATCCACAGCCCTTTTTTACGTAATAAAGTGAAATTTGTTTATTGCTAATCAGATTAACAAAAAACACCTAGGGCCTAAGGACTTTGGTTCTTCATTAACTTTAGTCAAATATTCTTCTCACCTCTAAAACAAATTTTCTCAGAGCAGTCACTTGAGGCTGAACAAAAAACATACCGTAACTGTATGACTGCCACTGGCATTTTCTACCAAGCAGATCAAATCTCTTTTGATGAAAGAAAAATACAATTATTTTTTAGTTTTTGTCTTGATTATAATGTCAATGCCGACTTGCTCAGTGAGCAACGTCTGTCACACAACACCTTCTCCTACCTGTCTATTTCCTCCAGCCTTAACCATTGCCATGATGATGTTCTCTGTGGCCATGAAGGGCAGCTCATGGCGAATATGCCTCTCGATGACTTTGGGATAGACCACCAGACCCTCTGTGATGTTCTGCAGAGTGCTGAGGATGATGTCTGCAGTCAGGAAGGACTCAGGCAGTGAGATCCTCCTTCACATGAGCAAGGGGATGAAAAGAGTGAGTATGTAGAGGAGAAACACCAGGAGAAAAAGCCTCTGTATGATCTTCAGCTAAAATTTATTTAGTAACAAGTAACAAGTTGCGCTGAATAGAATAGTTGGTCATTTCCTATATGATAAAAATAAAATCTTGACTGTTGTAAAGGGTCCAAACTCTCTACTACTGGACATTATTGCACGTTTCTGAATTAAATGTGACATCCAATTCATGAGTTCACAGAATAGACTGGCATGATAATGAATAAACATAAAGTGAAAATAGGTGTCTGTGACAACTCACCTGTTGGCGCTGTCGTCCAGGGTTCTCTCCAACCACTGTACTGAGGCTGTCTGCAGGGGGTCGGAAATCAGCGCCACCAGATGTCGGGCCAAGCTACAGCAACGCTCTGCACGCATGGGATTCCTCTTGTAAGGCATGGCACTGGAACCTACAGAGAAGACAGCTTTATTCTAAGGCACAGTTTGTACTGTTAAAGTGTATTATGTTTTTGAATTTTAGAATGTGATCCAGTTGTATAAAGCTGTGTAAATGACAGAAGATACCAATCTGGTCTTTCTCAAAAGGCTCCTCAATCTCCTTCAGGTTGGCCAACAGGCGGATGTCTGTGCAGATCTATACCAGATAGACAATTTAAAGATGAGCATCAACAGCCATCCATTATCTATACACCGCTTTATCCTCTGTAGTGTTGCAGGGGGACTGGAGTCTGTCCAAGCCGACTTAAGACGAAGGCAGGGTACACCCTGGACAGGTCAACAGTCCATTACCGGGCCACAGATGGAGACCGTCTATCAAGCACACTCACATTCACACCTACAGACAGCTTAGAATCACCAGTTAACCAGAAGTTAGAGCACTCCACACAAAGAGATCCCAGGCCGGGAAGCAAACCCAGGACGTTCTACCCATGAGGCGACAGCGTTAACCACCACACCAAGAACACCAACAATTTATCTAAAATCTTATATTCTACTGCCAGATGATATGACCAGGTTTATAACAGTGTTGTACTCAAGACTGAACTTCCATTCAATACCACTAGATAGAGAAAATTCTGTAGAGTCTAGAGTTTGTCCAGCTTACCTTGTGAACAGTAGCTCCCAAACTGGCCAAGCTGGACAGACAATCTATGTCGACTTTACGACTGTATGTCTGTCCAGTCACCAGGTACGCTCTGGGTAGGATGGAAATGATATTATGAGGGCTACAAGCAAAGTCAGTCTCTCTTCATATATGTTTAACGGTTTACACAATAACTCTGAAATACTATGTATTTTGAATCATTCCTGCTTGTCTTTTGTAACTAAATATGCTTCCTTTATACTGGGATAACATGGCCTGTACTTAATTTCAGATGCTGAAGATTGGCACACTGCTTACTTTCTGAAGCCAGCCATTTCTGTCACCATCCTATCAAGCTCCTCGACCTGGAAGCAGAAAATGAGACCCAACACATGTATTTAGTAGGAGTCTGGATTTAAAAATCATCATCCTTCTCCTCATTACTTACATGTGGATTTATTAATTAATGATTATTCATACCTTGTCATGGTCCCCCTGAAAGAGTTGCAGAAAGCTGGCCTGAGTGCCAGTGGTCCCCTTGACCCCCCGGAAACGTAGGTCATCACGGGCTCGCTGTAGGTTCCGCATGTCCATGACCAAGTCCTGCAGCCATAGACATGCTCGCTTCCCGACCGTGGTCAACTGGGCAGGCCTGTACAAAGAGAAGGAAAGAAAAAGAATGGGCGTAAAAGAGAAGATGGGAAAAATATAACTCTGGCAGCAGTGGAGCCCCATGCAAACTGATACAGAGATGAAAACATTTCATACGGAGAGATGCAGCTTTATTCAGACTCACTGGTAGTGTGTGAAGCCAAGTGTGGGGAGACCAGCATATTTCTCTGCAAAGTTTGCCAGCCTGTCAATAACTCTTGCCAGCTAAAATAAAAAAGAACAAAGGGAATTAACTACGACTTATGACACAATGCACTGTTCTGACTGCCCAAACAATCCTGACATGTTAAATTTCTGTTTGTCAACATGCAGTACGAAAAAAGTGCAAATTAAACTAGAATGCACTCAAGCAAGATGCAGACCCACGCCGGATGTCTTCCTAAACATGGCAGGTAGCCCTGCGACCTTGACCTTTGACCCCAAAATTAATGAGTGACCGGGGTAGGTCAAGATCAACATCTATGCTGAGTTTGATTGTCCCATCTGTCTTTGTTATCGAGTTATCGTGTGGACATACACACCCACAAACTTACATACAGATAGAAGTAAGTTCAAGGTCAAAGGTCAAGTTCAAGGCCAAGAGGTGCAATGTGGTAGTCCTACCCTTAGATATACCAAAGTTCATCACTGCAAGCTTATATAGTAATTATAAGAGGCATTTGCACTAATTAGCCCTGTGACCTTGATTTTTGACCCCAAAATTAATGGGTGACCAGGGTAGGTCAAGGTGAACATCTGTGCCAAGTTTGATTGTCCCATCTTTATTTGTTCTCAAGTTATGGTGCGGACATAGCCACCCACCCACCCACCCGCATACATACAGACAGACAGACAAGACGGCAGTGACCACCGTACCCACGGCCCACTCTGTCGGCATGGGTAATTAGCACTGTGATTATTTCTACATTGTTGACTTGTTATTATACAACTGAGGCTTATAAAACAAAACACAGATACTATTGCCCTATTTCTACTAATTGAACAGGTAAACAACTGGATTGGTGTCCATGCTTCGTTGCTATAAGCCGAGCCTCACCTTAGGCAAGAGGATGTCAAAGCCATCACGCAGCATAATGAGATCCTGAGGAAGAAAGACAAAACAACTTACAGAACATTAAAGCTCCTTACCAATGTAAATGTAGTCTCTAACCTTTGCCAGGGGATTCATATGTCATATACCTAAGGAATCAATCCTGTCAACTTGTAAGATGAAGCTTTCTGTATCATTAGTCTTCTTCAGAAGTAGTTTCCAGGTTGAACATGTAAGGCATGGCTGAATTACTCCAGTACTACAACTTGTCATTGCATAGTGACAGTCTTACAGTGTTTGAACACACTAGAAAGGTTTTGGTGGCCATAATTAAAATTTTGGTTGTAGCCCCGAAAGCACTCTCAGATCACACACACGCAGACACAAATAGCAGAACAGTGAGAGGCAGACTGGGGTGAAGAACGATGCAAGGATACAAGATCCATACGTACTAAAAGAGGCAAAGGTGGAAAGTTACAGCTAAGCTATTTTAGGGCATGACGAGATTACTTTTAAATATGTAATTCTGATCAACAGTGTTGGGTTTTTAAGGGTTTAATCAATGCCAGGAGAAGGACTTTAAAGAACTGCTATTTGTAATTGAGAATAAAACCAATGTATAATTAAGTCTTCAAGATCAGAAGTGTTGTTTCACTGCTGAGATTACACAATAAAATACTGGATTGCTCTAGTGATCAAAAAACAATCATATTTACAGTATTGTCTCCCACATAGCATGAGGTGGCTCCAAGGTGAATGATGGGAGCTGCAGTGGGGCAGCAATGTGCGTAGGTGTGGACGTGAGCCATGACATCATGCCTGAGCTTACGCTCTTCTTCGGCTGCCATGGCAAAGTCAATCTCCTCTGCATGGGTCTCCATCTCCACAATCTGGGCGTCCGTGATGAGCAGACCCAAAGCCTGAGAAGGACGACACAGGGGACAGAGATGTGATGAGAAACAGAAAGGCTCTATACCAGGAAATTTGGAAAGTTACCAATCTTTTAAAAATATAAATAAATAATTATTTTTAAAGTGTTTAAGGCCATTGAAGTAATATGTATTTTAGTATTTCCAGTAGAGCTGCAAGTTCAACTGCCAATTATCTTTAGTTTTAGTTAGAGTTTATAAATTTGCTGATCGTTTTCTCGATCAAATGACCTACAAACATTTTGAAAATTTACATTCCAGCCTAAGATGACGTCCTCAAATGTCTTATTTTTGGCAGATCAACAGTCTAATGCAGCTTTTACTTTGTGAACATGACTATATAGTGTATGTGCTGGAAGATATATTATGAACATACATCACTGACCCTCTGATTTATATGGAAAAAAATGTTTGGAACAAAACACATGTATTTGTGTTGTTGGCTCTTTTGCCAATAGATATGTGGATAAACGTTACTTGATTTTTTGCAGCCACATCAAATATTTTAATATCACTTTTTTGAGGAGACAACAAACAGCCTGCTATTAACCCAAGCAGTCTTGTCTGTCTTTTCCACAGTCTTAACAGGAATGTGCTGCCCTCACGAGAAGCCCCTCATATCCTGATTAGATTGGGATGTTATTTTCTGTTGGTATACGACAGTCATGTGATTACTACTGGATTAGATAGCAGGCTACAGTCATGTGAAAAAAATTAGGACATCCCTGGAAGGGTGTATTTGGTTTACTCCAAACATGTCCTCTGTTCTGGTGTCCAAATAATTCAATTTTAGACTCATCTTTTCAAACAACATTATTCCAGAAGTCCTGGTCTTTGTCTGCGTTCTCTCTGGCAAACTTCAGTCTGGCCTTCATGTTTCTCTTAGAGAGCAAAGGTTTCCTCCTTGCACATCTCCTATGAAAGTTAAACTTGTGTAATCTCTTTCTGATTGTAGAGGCATTCACTTTAACATCAACAGTAGCAAGAGCCTGCTGTAGGTCCAGTGATGACTTCTTTTAGCATCTTGTGACTGCTCTCGGGTCACAAGAGACCAGTCCAACCTGGGCCAACATACTCAGGTTGGACAGTCACACCTGGATATGTTGGCAGTTGTTTTGAATGTCCTCCACTTTTAGACTATTTTACTGACAGTGGAATGCCTGATTTCAAATAGTTTTGAGATCTTTTTAAATCCCTTACCAGACTCATAAGTTGCTACAGTCTTCTTTCTGATGGCTTCAGACAGCTCTGTCAACCTCACCATGGTAAAAACTAAATGTCTGAGGTTTAAATAGGGAAAGCCTCCTTCAAAATGCTGAGTAACAATGTTCTAATCATGCGTACCTGATGTGATACAACTGTGTGTGATTTTAGCCATTTTAAGTGGGAATAAATGTGGGAGTGTCCTAATTTATTCCTCACCAGAAATAGCATTTTTTAAAATTACACTTTAAAGAAAGTTTTAAAAAGTAGTTTCTTCAGTTTTAATTGTTTAGTTATATTACTTCTATTTCTCAGAATTGTTAAAATTGAGATTAAATATCCATGTGTCTAAATATGTTTAAAAAACACATAGGCTTTCAAAGGGTGTCCTGATTTTTTCACATGACTGTATATAAGAAAATGGGCCCAGCCACATGAGTACAATCTTCACTCTGGCATGTTATACCATGGGCTGGGGGTACTTAACGGGATCAAACAGCTGTTTGGTTTGGGAACTAAATGTCAGGAGTGTTACTGTGTATATTTTCTCATGACCTCAGAGCAGGGGTGTCAAATCCTGGTCCTGGAGGGCCACGATCCTGCATGTTTTAGATGTTTCCCTTTTCCAACACGCCTGATTCAAATGATCAGGATCGTTATCAGGCTTGATGATGAGCTGATCATTTGAATCAGGCGTGTTGGAAAAGGGAAACATCTAAAACATGCAGGATAGTGGCCCTCCAGGACCAGGATTTGACACCCCTGCCCCAGAGGCCATCATTACAGACTCCTACTATGCAGCCAACATTGATTAAAACCACAGACATGGGCCAATGACAGAAGTAAATGCAGGACACATTATAGCTATTAGTTTGGATAGAACCTACCTTCTGGTTGCAATGAGTACCCTGTTTTATGAATAAACATTTAATGGCAAAAATCCCAAATTCATTGCATTTACTAAGCTGATCAAACACAAAAACACTGATTTAGTTGTTTTTTGTCTAAATCCAAAAGAACTGCATTTAATTTGCATTTTCTCTGGCCTGAAGCTGTTAAATGTTGTTCTTACATAATATATACTATCCGTGCTTGATGAATGGCGAACTCTGCTCAGCCAGGACCTGACAAGCATGCAGGCAGCGTTTAAGTGCAGCTGTGGTCCTCCTTAAAGCTATATTTAGAACAGGAAACTTAATAAGCCTCTCTGAAGGTCGCAAAACTTAACTTCTTAAGATTTTGAAGCTTGACACAAAAAGTGCACGCACAAATACAGCAACAGCAGCAGCAAAAACACTGACTGTGTCAGACCTTTTCAGCTTTAGCAAGGTAGATCCACAGCTTCCTCCAAGTTGTGAATTTCTTCCTGTCACTGAAGTTATAGGCCATTTCCTTGCTGGCGTACCTGGACACCAGCGGTGAGCGATACTTCATAAACTCGTCGGCTCCTTCCATGCTTATAGGAGGAGGATTTGTTCGCTGGCACAAAAAGATCTTCCCAGCACCTTACTCTACACACAGACCCACACACTGCTGCCTTCCAAGCAGCAGACGTCAGTTTGTAGCATCACGTGGACGAGGCAAAGCATTTTTTTTTACGACACTCAGAGTCGGCGTACGGCGCGAGGTCTGACTAGCGATGTACAGAAGGGTTATGCGAATATGTCGTTGTTTCAGCTTGTACTTCAAAAGACCTGAGATTTAAGGTGTTAACACTACTGCAATTGATGACGAAAACGTTTCGAAATGTGTCAGTCATCGTCTTTAAAAACACACAAAACGAATACTGTTTTGTTCATCCGTTTTACGTCGTTTCCCTTGGGTCCGTGAATGTATCTCGCCATGCCGGCGCACATAATTTGTTTGTCAAGAAAGCTGGGATGAGCTCATCCATCAGGATGTTTTGTTTTTCTGCAACATATGATGTATCCTTCACAGAAAATAGATAACGCCATACAGTCATCTTGCAGCTTTTATCTATTTTATGTGTGCAAGCTGTGACTACATGTCTTGTATTGAATTTATCTCTTTGCTCATCCTGCCTTGCAACGTTTCTATGTCTGCAGGCATCATATAAATAGATGTGTTTGTGCGTGATGCACCAACTGGGGAATACATCCAGCTGTAATAAGAGAACAGAGTCCTCCCTCCCTCTCCCTCTCTCTCCCTCCCTCTCTCTCTCTCTCTCCCTCTCTCTCCTCTCTCTCTCTTTGTCGATCCATCTTTTTATCTGTCCTCCTGACTGCAGTCTGCATACAGTGCTAGTGCTGCTGCTGTGTGCTGCTGCTGCTGCTGCGAGACACGAGTAAGTGGGAGGATCAGCTTCCTCGGTGCTGCCTCAAAAAATGACAAGACATCTTCCGGCTGCAGGGGTGGATTTGGCTTCCAGTCTTCTGCATTGCACAATCTTTCCCTCTGACAGATAAATAAGACAAAAGAGGGAGCACAAGAAGGCGAGGAAAAGGTGAGAGAAGATACAGAGGAGAAGGTGTTAAAGAGCCATAGTGGGGTAAAAGGGGGGGCGTGGAAGATAAAAGATTACAGAAAGCATAAGCAGAGGTTAAATGGCAAAGGGGTTATGAAGAAGGCAAGGGAGACAGGAAGCAAACACAGAGAACTGAAAATACGGTGAGTTGTACTGCGGTAGGTTGAGGCTTCGAGCAAGAGAAAGAGCTGAGATGCTTTTGAGCTGCGAGCCTTTGCCACATCACTCAGGATTTGTCATTTTCTGAAGAAGCAAGAAAAAGAGTCCACCGTGGAGGCAAGAAGGAGAAGGAGGAGGGGGGCTGAGGAGGAGGAAGCCAGAGGTTCTACACACAAGATGGCTGCTGTGTCCTCTGCCTCTGACACTGGTAAGAGGGTTTTTATCCTTTTGCTGCAAACCTCACTGCAGGCTCTGTATCATCCATCCTCACCGTTTGTTTCATCACAGCGTCGGTGGTGAACTGTAAACGTCATGTCATGCTTGAACCAAATATCCCTAATAGTGGAGAACTGTTGCTTGAGTCAACTTCCTGTAATTAGCAAAACACATGGAAAAATCTCAGCTGCAGTCAGTAACCGGGGGACATCAATAAACTTCATTCTTCCATCTCCCTCTCTTGTCATCCTCACAGAACCTGCATCGCTCCTCTTGCCATCCTCTGAATATTCATATCCACCCATGATATCATTATTTTAAAGCATGTGTCTCACTCCTGCAACTTGTACTCAGAGTATGTATATCATGTTTTGCCCACATGACATTCTCTCTTTAAGAGACCTCTCTTTGACCCAATTTTTCCTGAGGCTAAGAACAGGTGAAAAGAGGAGGCTTGCTGAGAGTAGAAGTCCAGAGGAGAGAAGATGAAAAAGCATATAGTGGAAAGGAGCTCAGATTAAAGGGTGGCACCCTACGAAATGAGGACAGGAATGAGGGTAGAAGACGGATATAGTTTGTAGTGGGAAGAAAACAGGAATGAATTCATCTCTAGAAAGCAACACAAAGATATCTAGTAAGATTTAAAGCCATTCAGGTCAGGCTGATCCTAAGGTCTTCAAAAACAAACAAACAACTGGACTTGTCCTTTTTGGAGAAAAGTCCAACGAGGATCACAGTGAAGACACTACTTTTGACACAAAACGGATTTAAAACATAATAAAGATAATTTGCTCAGACAACTAACTGCTTCATGTTGCATATAAGCACAGCAGTTACTTGTATTTAGAACTTAGAATACAATCCAATAACCTTTCCTTGTTGAGAAGCTCTGGTCTGATTTTCCTGTGTTACACCAGGGGATCTCAGAGGCCGCCACCCCCCAGAGCGCAGACTGCTGCTCCTTGGGGGGCCACAGTCCGGTAAGACCTCCACTGCCAACACCATTCTGGGGGATCAGATCTTTGAAGCTGGGACAGAGACTACACATAGCAACGTGGGCCAGACAGAGATCTACGGCCGACGGGTCACTGTGGTTGACACCCCAGCGTGGGTAATCCCCACTGATCCTGAAGAAGACAACGACGTTGACAACAATGACAATGCTGCTGCCGAGTCTGACAGCCAGCCACGGCCCCCTCCGAGCCTGGACAGTGAGGGGCCTTGCATGGGGGCCATTCTCTGCCCTCCCGGACCCCACACTATCCTGCTGGTGGTGTCAGTCACTCAGCCCTTTACTGACACTCAAAGGAGAGCTGCAGAGGAGCAGCTGGGAGCCCTGGGTGGAGGGACATGGAGGTACTCCATGGTCCTCTTCACTGGGGTGGACAAACTGCCCCAAGGCGTCTTTATTGAGGAGCACATAGCGAACACTGGAGAAGCCCTGCAGTGGCTGGTGGAGAGATGTGGAAGCAGGTCTGTGAGCAGTCTTTCTATTTCTGTATCTGTTTTCTTTCTGATTTCTTGAAAGTCTGCTTTAAACAAAGGAACATCAAAGACCTGCCCACTTGTCCAGATGAAGTCTTTGTTAGTACAGTGTAAGCCAAACAGTCACAAGTAACTACCAAATTTGGTTGGAAACAGTGCACCAGTGGCTTAACAAACAACTTAAAGGAAAATTCCTCAGATTTCATAAAGCAAAGTCTGTTTACAGATCTTGAACAAAACAGCTGGATTTTTTTCCAAACTGCCTATTGTGCACCCAGTATGTTAGAGGACTGCAAAGCTGAATCTGCTAAAATCCTTTTCACTGAGTGCAGCTGTACGCATTCAGCTTTTTGAACCATCCAGTTTTGTTGGCATAGATTAAAGCCAAACATTTTAGTTTTGCATTTCTATAAATTTGTCAGACATATTTTTTTTAAAAACACAGCAAAATCAAAGTGACAATGGCAAAGACAAACTAACTTTTATTTCCTGTAGTAGTTTAAGACTTAATCAACTTAATGATGTTAAGCTTCTGTTCAAAAATTTGAAGTCTGATCCAAATTATATTTCAGGATTTTGGAAATTTCCCCTCAGAGCTACAGAAAACTTCATACAACTGTTTTTCGAACTTTACGTGTAAATTTAGTTGAAAAAAATGTTTTCCCACTGCAGGTATCACGCCTTTGACAACATTCAAAAAGACACCGAAGAAAACACACAGGTACCTGAGCTGATGGAAAAGGTGGAGGAGATGATCACCGACAACCAAGGTTTGCCTGGATTTCTTATTTTCTGCATTTTTGTACGTTTTAATCTTTTTTTCTAAGATATTCAATGTTTATATATTCAAATAATAGGTTATTTGTGCCACAATACACTAAATAATAATACTGTATTTACTCCTGTGGCTTCGATATTATGAGTATTGCATTAATAATCAATATGCCAATTGTGTTATAGAGCTGACTGAAAACACACAAGTGACTGCTTCATTGCTGCTTTCATGCAGGCTGGTACTTTGAGGTGAATGAGTTGATTTTGCTGGAGGAAGAACAGGCCAGGAGAGCTCTGGAGGAAGAGAGGATGAGGATGGAGGAGCACGCTAGACAGAGGGAGCAGATGATTGGAGGACCTCCTAGGGGTATGAGGGAGCTCTTCATGTGTGTGTGTGTGTGCTAGAGTGGCCAAGTGGTTCTTGCATTGAAGGAGAGATCACATCCTGTGATTCTATTCCCAAGAATTAGGAAATCACTTGATTACCGGTCAGTCAGTACTGCGTTATACCCCCAGTGCTTTCCCTTTCTTTTGCTCTGTTCATTTGACCATTTCTCTCTCAATTTCTCCTTCCATTTTTGTCATTGTGTTTCTTTCTCCTTCTGTCTGCTTCTGGTTGTACAGAATTGAGGTTGCTGTTGTTGGGATGGAAGGGCGTTGGAAAGAGCTCGGTGGGGAACTCCATCCTAGGCCGTCGGTACTTTGAGTCGGGACAGGAGACAGACCTGTGCCTTAGACGGCAGGCGCTTGTCTCTGGACGGCGGGTCACTATTGTAGACACCCCAGGCTGGGACTGGTTCTCAGTGAGGCGAACCCCGAAGCGCATCCGTCAGGAGTCCCAGCGTGGGGCTGCCCTCCTCCGTCCTGGACCCCACACACTGCTGCTCGTCCTGCCCGTTGTCTCGTCCCTCACTGCCAGGAAAAGGCGAACACTCCTGGCGCATATAGAGACTCTGTTTGGTGACAGCGCGTGCCTCCACACCATGGTTCTGTTCAGCTGTGGTGACTGGTTGGGACGCACACCGATTGAGGAGCACATCCTTAGAGGCGGGCGGGAGCTGCAAAGACTGCTCGAGTACTGTGGGAACTATTACCACGTCCTGGACAGTAAGACACCTGGAAAGGACAGGAGTGTGTCTGTCCTACTGGATAAGATAGAGGAGATGATCCGGGAGAATGGTGACAAGGCCTTCCTTCCGATACAAACCGAGTGGTGTAAGTCATTTTCATATATATTTTGCTTATTTTCTTAATTTGCTAGTTAAATGTTGTTTAGTCACTTTTGTCTTGTGTTCCTGTTGAAAAACATTTATCTCAACAGACAGTGCCGTAAAAAAGTATTTGCCTAATTGTCAAATTCTTATTTGTTTGCAAATTTTCCCAATTTTAATGTTTAAGATCATTAAACAAAAGTAAATATCAGACAAAAGGTAACCCAAGTAAACACAAAATGCAGCTTTTAAATGATGATTTTACTTATTAAGGAAATAAAACTATTCAAAGCTACCTGACCCTGTGTGAAAAAGTAATAAGTAAGGGGCGGCTGTGGCTCAGGTGATAGAGCAGGTTGTCCACTGATCGCAAGGTTGGCGGTTCAATCCCCGGCCCCTCCGCATACCGAAGTGTCGTTGGGCAAGACACTGAACCCCAAGTTGCTCCCAATGGTAGATTAGTGCCTTGCATGGCAGTTCTGTCGCCATTGGAGTGTGAATGTGTGTGTGAATGGGTGAATGCGAAACACATTGTAAAGCGCTTTGGATACTACTAAGGTAGAGAAAAGCGCTATGTAAGTGCAGACCATTTAATTGCTCCCTAAACTTAATAACTGGTTGGGCCACCCTTAGCAGCAGAACTGAAATCAACACTGGAGTGTTTTCGAGCACGAACAGCCTTTTTAAGGTCATGCCACAGCATTTTCAATCTGATTCAAGTCCAGACTTTGACTAGGCCACTCCAAAACCTTCTAGTTTTAAGCCATTCAGGAGTCAACTTGCTGGTGTGTTTTGGATGGTTGTCCTGCTGCAGAACCCAAGTGTGATTTAGCTTGAGGTCACGAACTGATGGCCAAACATTCTCCTTCAGGATTTTCTGGTAGAGAGCAGAATTCATGGTTCCATCAATCACAGCAAGTCGTCCAGGTCCTGAAGCAGCAAAGCAGCCCCAGACCATCACACTACCACCAGCATGTTTCACTCTTGGTATGATGTTCTTTTTCTGAAATGCTGTGTTAGTTTTATGCCAGATGTAACGAGACACACACCTTCCAAAAGTTCAACTTTCGTCTCATCAGTCCATAGAATATTCTCCCAAAAGTCTTGGGGATCATTCAGATGTTTGTTTGCAAAAGTAAGACGAGCCTTTATGTTCTTTTTGGTCAGCAGTGGTTTTCACCTTGGAACTCTGCCATGGATGCCATTTTTTGCCAAGACTCTTCCTTTTTGTTGAGTCATGAACACTGACCTTAACTGAGGCAAGGGAGGCCTGCAGTTCTATAGATTTTGTCCTGGGTTCCTCTGTGACCTCCTGGATGAGTCGTTTTGGAAGGCCGGCCACTCCTGGGAAGGTTCACCACTGTTCCATGTTTTCTCCATTTGTGGATAAGAGCTCTCACTGTGGTTTGCTGGAGTCCTTAAGCTTTAGAAATGGCTTTGTAACCCTATCCAGACTGAAGGATGTCAGTTACATAATTTCTCATCTGTTTCTTTAGATCGCAGCATTTTGTTGCAGCTTTTTGAGATCTTTTGGCTGACAGGTTCTATTTAAGTGATTTCTTGACTGAACAGATCTGGAGGTAATCAGGCTTGGGTGTGGTCAGGGAAATAGAACTAAGCTTTCCAAAAAAATGTGATTAGCCACAGTTAATTCATGATTTAACAAGGGGGGCTATTGCTTTTTCATTCGGGGCCATGTAGGTTTGGGTAGCTTTTTTCCCTTAAAACATTAAATTGTCATTTTAAAACTGCATTTTGTGTTTATTTTGGTTATCTTTGTCTAATATTTAAAATTGTTTGATGGTCTTAAACAGTCAAATGGGGAAAATATGCAAACAAATAAGACTTTCAGAAGGGGGCAGATACCTTTTTACAGCACTGTACCTACAAGGCTGACATTTGTGTGTCTGCTCATCCAAACTGTACACACTAACATAATTGTGTTGTATTTGACAGTGAGCGAGGAGAGCTCTTACTCTTCTGATAATACCGAACCTGAGGACGACTGTCGAGGATGCCAGCTACAGTGACTGCACTTAAAGCTGTCTGGCTTTTTCTCCTTGTTCTGAGTTATCAGTATGTCCAAACATCATGTCATGCAACTTAAACCTCATCTAGATATCCCTCTCTAACTCTGAAGAGTTGTGGAGAAAACAAGAGGTTTAGAAAATGAGTCTTGTTACGAGTAGCACTCTGTTAGAAATGAAAAGACCAAACTCACTGTTCACTGAGCTCAGCCTCAAACTGAGGAGGGGAAGAAATGTTCTTCAAGTGACAATAGCTCAATCCCTGTTGAACCAATGAACGTGTCCATGGAAAATGTCTGCTGCTTCGAAGACCAGGTTTTAACGTTATTGTAAATCACTGTTCAGTCTGCACTTAATCAATACCAAAAAGCTACATGCTTTAAAAAAGCAACACTGTAATGACCAGCCAGATCGAAAGCTTGGGTTGTGTCTGTAGCAAGTCCGTCACTCATGATCACTGAAAGAGCAAGAGGAATCTGTCAGTGTATATCCTTTTATACAATACGTTCATCCCCTTCTGAACCAGGTGCCATTGCTGCCATTCAGTTTGAATCAATAGGGGTTGCAATAAATAGTTAAAGTGAAAAGAAATGACTGGATACCAAATCAAAACATGGACAGTGTGAATAAATAAATAGTGCTGGATTATGTGCATAACAATGCAGAAAAGGCGCCCACAGACTTGAGTTCTATTCTCCAGTACTATAAAAATAGACTTTCAGACATGAAACATGAGGTCACTTTTTGATCTTTCAAAAGAGTGATGAATAAAAATCTCTTCATCCAAATTCGACTAGATTCTGCTCAGGGAGTCAGCACTGACTTGATTCCTCCAGGGCCAAATCTGGAACAATTACCGAAATGCTAATTATTGCTACTTGCTAAAGTGCAGAAATTAGTCATATTATAATTAAAAATGGAGTCTTTCTGTGAGTATTTGACTCCGTTTGTGGGAACTTAAAGACAGACAGTCTATTTATTTATCTGCAAAGGCAATTACAGCATTTGGACATGAGTTAAAAACAGACAGGAAAAAGTACAGTCAAACTATTACAAGCATAAGAGTTTGGTTGTGATTGGTTCCTTTGGTCCCCTTGTGCAACAAAAAACCATTGAATCCATCTAAAGCAGTAAGTATTTATTTTTAGTGTGGTATTATTAATGCTCAAGAAGAGCTCTAAAAACAGTCTGGAAAAGCTGTACTGTAACTATGTGCAGTCTTAAATCTTTGTGGAGCAGCTTTGGGCTGGCTCTGCTTTTCTGTTTATGGTCATGCAGAAAGTGCAAATATCGAACAGTTCTATTCAGCTACGTGCCTCAGCAGCAAAGCGTGAGAGTGGGAGTCCAGCCTTGCAGTAGCAGGGCAGTATCCTATATTCTACATAAAGCTTTAGCATGGTACAGAAACAACATAACCTCGTGAATCATTCTAGCTCACATCTAGCTTTTCCTTCCTGTTAACTTTTTCTACAATGTTCAGACATCAGTTCCTGTCACCAGTTGTAATGTTTTCAAAAAATTAATGTATAAATATATATTCAGCTGTCAGAGGCATGTAAAGACACAGCATGCAGATAAATGAGTGCCTGTAGAGCTGAAGACGACCTCACTTATTCCTCTGACTCTTGCTTGAATAAGAATTCAGTATGAATCTTTATGAATTTCTGGTACGACATCACGTTGCTCTACCTTCACAACTGCAAAAAGAAAAGAATAAAGACAAAGAAAACTCACACTCTGAAATGTACAAATAAAAGCATATATAAGGTTCAAAGTTATTTTTACTGTCCCACTAGGGGAAATTTGGTCTGCAGCGAGAGTTCACATATATCACATGTATGTGACCAACACCACTGCCATGCTCTAAAATTTAATTTTCTACAAATGATGTAGTGTATTAAATAAATCCTGACACTGCTCCCTCTGTTTTACTGACTCTGTATTTTATTTAGTGAGTTTAATACATTACCACACGTGTGATAAGCATGACTTTCAAATTTGATATGACGATGTTTCAGACATTTATTTGGAGTCTTTGAGTCTCTCTCCACCTGTGAATTATATATTGTATGAGCAGTGTAGAATATGTTCCATTGTAAGCCCTTAGCCAAGCATTTTGCACTGTTCTACCACGTTACTGTAGCCAAAGTGACGTTACTTACTGTGCGGTCTTTCTCATATGGTGATTCCATTAGACAACAATAAAAGATATGGCTGTATTGTTGTGTATTACTGGCTTTCATATTGTTGTAATTCTTTGTGTCCGTCGTGGATGAACTGCAATGCTATCTTTATTATCCAGTCATACTAGGGAGTCACCTGCTTGGAGGAAGTAGTATTGTGGTACCATCATTAGGTGACATTGTAGCAAGCAGAATACTAACCATCACAAATACACTGACGAAAATGTATCAAAACAATGCATCTTGAGTATTACCTGCACTTGTAGGTAATGGGTTGATAATAAATCAGTTTTTTTGAAGACTAAGCTCTTTACACAGACAAAAAACGTCTTAGTGTTCTGGTCAGGTGAAATCTAGTTTTACTCTCGGAAATTTGGAAATTTACAAATAGTGACATCCACACCAAGTTAGTCGAGTTTTGTTTGGTTTTTTTGTTGAGGGAATGTTTTGCTCATTAGCTCTGCACCATCTTGACTCTGGAGTGCATCCAGAGAAGCATAGATTGCTCTGAGCCATTTGGAAAGGAGCCTGGATCAATTACACTGTTCAAAGTGAAGAATGAACGCATTCATTTTTGCCATTTGTGGTAATATTATTCAAGCAGTCTCTCAGTCTGCCCTCTTTTTTCCCCCCCTTCTCCTCATTCTCCCAGAAACTATGACAAAATGTGTTCTTTTAAGAACCTTCAATAAACTTTAGTGTTTTATGCATCTTAATGTTGCAATCCCCAGCGACAGCAAACAGACCCATACATTGTCTGTGAAGATTCTCAGTCATCCAGGTCATGGTTATCCTTGTAGTTTCAGTCGTAGCATCTGGACTTGCCATGCATTAACTTCACATGTCACTTGAATAAATGCCCCTGTGTGTGTAGTATCCTGCTGGTCAGGCTGACTCCATTACTCTCTTCTGTTTATTTTGTAGGGACTCTTTTCAGATCCAACAGACTCTTTATTCCTGGTCAGAGAATAAATTACAAAGACTGAGATAAGATTTGACTTGCTAACAAGCTATTAGTGAATTATGCACAACCTATCTGCGCCTTTTGCTAGTTTTTGCAGTTACTACACTATCTACCAAATAAAACTACGTTTTTGCATCTGCTTGCGAACATTCTGCCCACAAGAAATCACAAATCAGTGCAATTAGGTCCAATACTCTTTATTAGGAGAACAATGTTACAGATTGTCCAGTTTTGCTATAATGTACAGATTTAAACCTTTAAATGACATCCAGCTGGCAAATTACTGAAGTTTGGCTATAGGGAAAAAGCACATACAAGAAACGATACACAAGTTGATATACAGACTGTAAAATACTTAAGATCTATCACTACATTAATAAAGTATGCTATATTTAGTAGTACTTTTGGATACATAAAAGATTACAATCTAGCAAACACAAGTTTTACTGGACTGTTCATCCAAGACATGCAGTGTGGGCATTATGATCGTGAGATAAAATCTACCAAGCCCAATTTTTAGTTGTAAATCACTTCTTACACACCATCAGTTACAGCCAAGTCCAGCCACTAGGGGTCAGCACTGACACCCTTTTTGAGCACGGCCGAGCGGACTTCTTCCATCAACTCTTTGAGATACTCAATCTCCCTAGCCATAGACACCGCCTTCTCAGTAAGCTCTACGTTCTTCTTCTCCAGCAGTGTATGCTCTGCAAGAAGTGCATCCTGCTCAGCTCTCTTCTTCTGCCTGTAACGTATTGCAGCCGTTTTATTCTGCTCCATCTTCTTATGTTTCTTGTCTTGCCTTGGCATCTTCAAAACTGTCCTTTCAGTTCCACCTGCACCCTGGAAGGACTTGACTTTGACAGTGTCAGCACTAAGAGGGGATGGATTAGATTTGTGTTTGGGCACAGGGTATGGCTTACTTCTGGAGGACCTTTGTGGAGGGGAGGCTGGTGGGGAGCAATAAATGACTTCTGATGTGGCGGTCGCCCGAGCTTCATTTTTGGGAGTCAGCACAAGGACGATGCGAGTTGGTGAAAGGGAGAGCACAAGCTTTGGGACTTGAGGGACCACAGAGGTCATCACTGGCTTTGCCTCGCTCTCTGAGACATCTACTTCACTGCCTAGGTCCAGAGTGAAGGCTGGGAAGGAAGGAGAATCATCCACTGGGCAAGAAGAGTCTGGGGAAGCAGGTTCAGACTTTATCTCCAGCTCCTCTTGTGGCTCTAGGACACACTGTGCCAAAGAAGGGACCTCCTGTCCATCAACATAGGATTCAGACTGATCCACTGTACTGATAGAAGGGTCTGAGCAGACAGTGGGAATGACAGGAAGACTTGAGGGCAGAGCAGTTGAGAGAGTTGGCAGAGGGAAGGAGTCAACCTCAATGGGGTAAGTAAGGGAGGCCAGAAGGTCTTCTGGAGAGCTAGGAGACTCTTCAGGACTGCAGGAGCCAATGAGAGAGTCCAGGTCAAACTCACTTAGATCCATCCTCTCAGCCATCCAGTCCAGGTCACTGAGTGCATTCTCTGTGAGGGGAAATAAGGCACCATATCACTGGGCTATCACTTTTTAACTCGATTACTCTGAAATTTCTTTTTTATCCCAAAATATGTTACCAAAAATATTTTCAGTAAGTTAGATGTTCTTAAGAGACACATTTCTGGTTATCAGCATTTTACACTCATTACCTTTGCCATCACCAGAGAGCATCTGGCTACATCTCGGCTGGACAGGGTGGTCCAACCAAGGGAGGGAGAACAGGTCAGACTCAGTCCTTGCTTTGTCCCCGTTGAGGAGGATGGCTGGCGGTGAGGACGGAGGAGAGTAGAAGGGAGCAGGAGAGGTGGAAGAAGACAGTGGTGAGAGGGGGTGGGGTGATGCTGGTGAGGTGTCCCCCTCCAGTAAGGTTCCACCTCCCTCCTGTTGTTCTTCTTTGTCAGGGTGAAAAAATATTGAATTCATGGCATCAGCCATGGGAGAGGAAGGCACCCAAAGAAGGGCCTCCATGTCTTCCAGGCCAAACTGTGAGCTGGTCTTCATTGTGGTCATAGTGGCTGTTGTTAGTCACAAATGGAGTGTGTGACGATGCTAGGGTAGCGTCAAACTCTTTTATGCTGTCGAATGCAGCAGTGTTTAGGGTTTCCATGTAGGACCTGAAGACAGGAAATAAGATAAAAACGTTGAAAACATGAATTTCAATATTTAAGAAATGCATTAATGGTAATAAAATCATTTTAAAAATGTTTTTCTTAGATGTTATACAGTTTACTAAAAATGTATTTAAGTGTAAACACAATAACTTTGATGTCATAAGGCAGGCGTCTTTGCATTTTATCAACACTGCCCTGTGACTACGATACACCTGCTTCACATGACTTGTTTCTACCCAGCTACCAGTCCTATGAGTTTGACGTCAGTCTGTTCCAGTCAGAGTCCGTCACTCGGCCTCACTACAGTCAGCTTTTGTTCTCAATACACCAACAGTGAGCCGCCATTTTGACACCAAGAGGAAACGACCCATTTTCTGACTGCCACGTTGGCAGCGGAAGGCTGACATTTGATTCTAATGTAGCAACACCGTGACTGATAGATACAATGTAACGAGACAAGCTGAGCCAAGAAGTCAACAGGCTACATTTCATATTAATGCCACGTTTGTCATCTCATTTCGCAGTCCCAGTAATTGGATATAATCAACAACAAAGTCATTATATTCATCTATTCAGCGATTCTGTACGGCAAACTAATTGTAATTGCTGAAAAACTGTCACCGATTTTATGAAAGTACAGTAGCTTCTGTCAGGCCGGCAGCCACAGCAGGCCACACAGCTGTCACCGACAAATGTTTTAACAACAATACTTACGACATTTTGCTGAATTAGGCGTGACTCAGTGCACTGACTGGATGCACTGTTTTGTTGGCGGCTGCTGCTGGGTCGCTGCACACTTTCACACTGCCATTTCGGCCAAGAGATCGGTGTCCCACAATCACAGGTTCTTTTTCTGTTCCTCCAGAGGGTAAATGGCGACGTTCGAGCTCGGTCCTATTATAGAGCTTAAGAGAGGAGCAGCGGTGTCCTTCCGCAGTGTCCCCGGTATCACTCCGCCAGTGTTTGTGTTCTGCGTTCCACCCACTGTCTTCTGTCATCCTAAAAAAAGTAGTACTAAACACAAAATTATATATATATTTTTACGATTATATAGTAACACATGACAGTAGTGTCCATTTATTTACTTTTGTATAACATTAAAATAATTGGCAGTAGAACTACCATCTTTACAAAGTGTTTTTCCAGTAAGACAGTATTGACATTAGTGGTATAGGGCATTAGATATAATGTTAATTCTTTAAATATATATGTATAATTACCATTCAAACCATTCAAAACATCTCTATCACACTAACACACACTATTCTTTGATTCAGCTAAACATGACTAACATTTGATCTAGATGATCTAGTTCATCTGGATAATTTTCAGCCAGCAGGAAAACTCTACCAGAAAACCTGCTCTTATTTGACTTCTTCAGCTTCTGACCATTCTTTTCTGTGAAATACTGATATATTTCCCTAGCAAAAGTGCTAAGTAATTTATCAGATGTCACTCCATCTGTGTGTGCAACAGGCATCCCCTTACTGTTCATCTTATTCCTAAGCACAGCCTGAGATAGATGTGCTGTTTTCACTACAAGCCTTTCACCCCCTGTCCTTTGTAACCTGGCAATGTCATGCCTACGCAGCTCATTCATCCCAGAGAGGACGAAATTCAGACAGTTTTCTAGATCTGCAATATCTACCTTATGGTCAAATACTATTTTCTCAACTGTCATATTTACTATCTTTTTGTTGGCTTTCTCAGCATGAGCGCCCATACCATAATGGAAAGGTGATGCCTACAGCTGTAACTCAAGGAAACACAAAATGCAGTGTGAGTCGCAAGGTGCAAACCACTCCTGTCCAAAAAGAATATAAAGTCCTGTCTGACATTTGCAAAAAATAAAAAAATTGGATGAGCCTCAAGACGATAAACAGGATAAATTCCTGTGGACTTATGAGTTAAAGGTGGAACTTACTAGAAGAAATGGGTCCCGTTACATCTGGCATAAAGCAAATACATCATACCAGTAAAGAAATATGGTGGTGGTAGTGCGATGGTTTGGGGTTGCCTTGCTTACACAGGACATCAACAACTTGTCCTAATTGATGGAGCCATAAATTCTGCTCTCTGTCAGAAAATCCTCCAGGAGAATATCTGTCCATCAGTTAATGGCCTAAAGCTCAAGTGCAAACAGGGTTATACAGCATGACAATGACCCAAAGTACCCAAGCAAGTCCACCTCTGAGTGGCTCAAAAAGAACGAAATTAAGATTTTGGAGTGGCCTAATCAAAATCTGGACATGAATCCAATTGAGATGCTGTGACGAGACCCTTAAAAGGCAGTTCATGCTCAAAAAAACATCTAATGTGGCCATGTAAAGACCGATCATAAGCTATGGCAACATTTAACTGCAATTGTTGCTGCCAAGGATGGCCCAGCCAGTTAATAGGTTGAGGGGGTCAATTATTTTTTCACAGGGGTGACATAGGTTTTCAATAAATCCTCAGTAAATCCTCATTTAAAAACTCCATTGTGTGTTTTGTAGATTATCTGTGTCTAATATCAAATAAATATAAATATTAGCTTGATGATCTGGAAGTTTCATGTGTGAGAAATATGCAAAAACAGAAGACATCAGGAAAATACATTTCCACAGCACTGTTTAGTAGTTAGTTTAGTTTACCATCACATTTAAGTTGCTTTGTAGATCTTCATTTTGTGATTATGTTCTGATTCTGACCATTTTTGTCATGTCCTCTCCTTTCCCCTTTCCTTCATGTGGGTGTGAGTGTGGTATTCACCTGTCATTAATCAACATCTGACTCAGTTACAGTGGTCATCTGCAATAAAGGCCGGGAGGCAGAACTATTTTGTTTAGGTAATGGTGCAATGGTGCATGCCTGAGAGAGAGAGAGAGAGAGAGAGGGAGAGAGAGAGAGAGAGAGAGAGAGAGAGAGAGAGAGAGAGAGAGAGAGAGAGAGAGAGAAAGAGAGAGAGAGAGAAAGAGAGAGAGAGAGAAAGAGAGAGAGAGAGAGACATGGAGGGGTAGGAGAGAAACTTAATTGCTTAATTGGAGTCACTGCACTTACATTATGAGATACCCGTGTTTTTGTAGTCCAACCAGATTTTTCTCCCACTAAGTGTTCTTGCACCGTACCAGCTGGCCAGATCTTAGAGAAATTTCCATAGTGAGGTAAGTTGATTTTATTCCTAAATAAAACAAATGTGTGAATAATGCAGGAAAGAGATAGTGGTTTGATTTTTAATCACACATTCCCATATGCAACAAGTACAAGAGGAGGTCAGCTCCACACTGAAACCTAATTGTAAAAAGTTAAGAATTTTTAGGGATCACTTTGTTTAGATACGTACACACCTTAAGACCGAAAAAAGAGAAGTCAACTTTATATATTATCTTTGTTTTTCAGATAATTTCTTGTCTTGAGAATCATTTAAAAATCAGAACAGACATAATTCTCAAGTCTCTAAACATGAACACAAATCTTTCATTATTGCTGTCTTAGTAGCTACTAACACAGTGATGGTCTCTTATTTGGGATAGAGTGTCTTTTTAAACAAGAAAAGTACAATGAAAAATGTAAGATTCACAAATGAAAACGGATACCTATTATTAATGCATACTCACACTGTAAACAGCACAGTGCCTTTCCAGAGATAATGTCCATTGGGAACAGTTTTCATAGACAGTTTCTTTGGCAGAAATGTTTTCTCATTGTAAATATTTCAGTATGTTGTCGAGAGTAATTTGGATGTTGTTTCTGTAAATAATTATTGCTGTTGCAGTTTTAAAAACATTTATTTATAAATTATTTCATGCTCTTTGAATGTATTTGGGGTGACAACAGAAATCCCTGGCACAAATCTACAACCCTTAACAAATAAATCAATAGATCAATAGATCAAATGAACTTAAGATAAGAGACTTTTTTAACTAAATCATTTTAGTCATTTAGTCTGACAAACGTATTGTAAGTTTGTTGTCTATAAAATTAACTGATTTAATCTCACAGAATTTGTCTTATGCAAATTCCTTGTAGGACTACAGTAAAACTGTTGAACTATTGAAATCACAAGACAAGTATCCTTGCAGATCCCAGACACATCAGATAGAATACAGGATTCAGATAGAACACAAACAGTCAGCATTGTGTGGGTGATTTGAACTGATGGGACCAATCAGGAGAAATCTAATTTTCTGAAAGTCATACAGTTAGGGACATGTTTCCCTGACAACCACCAACAAAAAAAAATGGCAAGCCTTAGTTTTTATAAGGGACTAACTACTTTCACGTGTGATCAGATGGGCTTGGTTATTAGCCATAACGAGGGTCCATATAGCTGCTCAGTCCAGGGATATTGTCCCAAGCAGAAGTAAAATCTGGATGCATTCCATTCATGCTCACCACATTATCACACAAAGAGACCTGTGTTGCACTCACCAGCGTCTTCACCATAAATTCGATAAATGAATTACTGGTTCCACTAATGTGAGACAGGTTGGACATCATGTGAAGGAAATGTAAAGAGAGATGAGAAAAGGCACATGTTGTGTCATAATGTATTGCATTGTGCCAGTTTGTAGTTGTGTAGTGTATGTATGACAGTGTTTTTGCCTGTTAAAAGTCTGAGGAGTAGTTTGTAAGTAAAAACTAACACTTTACGTGGAGCAATGCAATAATTGCTGATGATGATTTCTTGTGTGTTGATGACATTTGTTAAGTATGTACACACACACAATATGGAAAGTCTTGATAGTTGGTTAGTTTTATCTGGGTTCTTCATATGCTTGTAAAAGGTCCCTGACACTGCAGCTGATTCTCCCTATTTTTTCTGCTTCTGCTCTGTCAAGCTTCCTCCATTTTAACAGGATGACCCTTCTCAACTACCCTGTTCCAGAGTTGGATGTTACCTTGCAAGAGGTGGCCCGTGTTATGCAGCTCACTTTGAGTCCTGATGTTTATCCAGAGTTTAAAAGTATTCTGGAACAGCAGTGGGAGCACCTTGAAGAGGCCCAGCAGAAATTAATGACCAGGGTTGCAGGCCAAGAAAATTGGGTGACAAAACAGTTCAAGAGAAGTCTGCTGTCTTGTGTGGACCCCCTGCCCACATCAACTGCCCTCCCTGTTGTTCTTCTTCCATCTAAAGCAAAGAAATGTACCCAGCTGGGAAGGGCAGCGGCTCTGCTCTGGGCTGCAGCAAAGCTCTACAGTGAGCCCTTCTTACTGGAGGGTGATGTTCAAATAGAGCACACACAGCAGTCTGAAGTGTTCGCAGCCAGCCGTATTCCTGGCAGGAGTCAAGACGAAATTAAGGTAAGTTTACTGACAGGACACAATTAGTAAGAGAAGTTAAGGGGTCTAAATTTTCCAGTGGAATATTTAAATATACTGTATCAAAGGGAGTCTTTAGTCTCCTATCCAATCACATTCATTCAGGTATTTTGAGCACTTTTATATCTGTAGCTTTCTTGTTTCCAGGTCTACCCAGACAGTCTCCATGCCATCGTTACTTGTGTTAGAGGAGTGTTCCCTGTTGACATACTGTGGCGTCCCAACACTGGAGGGCCAGTTTCTGCACGATCATTTATTGACATCTACAACCAGCTGGCTCAGGTAATGGCTCAGCCTAAGGCAGGAAAACAGAATGATCCCTCTGCCATTTGTAGCCTCTCAGCTCTGGAACGCAAAGCCTGGGCTGCCATCAGGGAAGAAATCCTTGGGCAAGGGGGAGCAGCAGTGACATCACTTGGGCTAATGGAGAGCGCTGTGCTTACACTCTGTCTGGAAGACTGCAACGCACCCTCTGAACTGGCTGATACCCTCAATGCAGTGAGGCTTGGAGCAGGAGGAGACAATCCATGTCTGAGATACTATGACAAGGTATTGGACAGAATCTGCATGAGGATTTTAATGTTCATAAATATGAGCGGGTGCGTGTGAACAACCATTCTCAATGTGACAGCCATTTCATTTCAGTTTAAAGACTAGTAGCCTGTGTTACTTTTTAATTTAAATTCTAACTTTGGTAATGAAGTATTGTTTTTACTGGGTTGTCACATTTATATAGTTTGAATGAAATTTACATTGCAAAGAATCTAAGATACACTTTTAGAAGTCCTTCTTTGGAACATTCGGCAGACCTACCTCAAAAACATCCGCCTTTGCATAATTTTGTACCTGTGTAAGTGTAGACAGATTACTTTACAACTGCCGATGTATCTTGCCTTCGTAGACAACAACAGGCTACAATAATAAAATATTTTGGTACATGAAAAAATAATTTAGAATGAAGAAATGTATAAATTCACACAAACATTTGAACTTATTTTGGTTGGCTAAAAAACCCAAAGCAATCTTTGTATTTCTGTTCTGACAGGTAATGAACCTGGTGGTGTTCAAGGACAGCACAGCTGGGATGGTGTTTGAGCACAGTGCTGTGGATGGGATGGTGGCTGGCCTTGTGACTGAACGTGTGTACCATCTATCTGAGACTGTTGACTTAAAACTAGTCGATACTGACACTAAACACATGACTGGATCTGTCACAGTAAACAATGTTTACTCTGTTTGCCCTGGTCCCCTACCCTTTACCTTGAAGGGAGTAAGTGCCCTCCAACAGAACCCTGACTTAAGGGCAAAACATCCAGTTCTCACTTTTGATGTGTCCTCCTATCCTGATGTCTTTTCGACTCTCAGAGGGCAGAGGGGGCTGTTTGATGCTTGGATTAACTTCTCTTTGCAACTTTCTTTGAGGCAGACTCTTGGGGAATCTGCTGCCAATCACTTGATGGTTACACCTACCCATATGCGACACTACAAACATGGTCGTTGTGATCCTACATACTCACTCACTATGCATTCTCGTAACTTAATAGGTGCCTTGGCATCCCATGTTCGTCCAGATAATACAATTGAATACACTACTGACCTACTACAATTGTTCCATGTTGCACTTTTGGAGCATAAGAGGCTCATTAGAAACACCAAAAGTGGTCACGGTGTTGGCCCGCACCTTGCTGCTCTGCGACAATCTTTGCCATCCCACAATCCACTGAGGAAGTTTCTGGATCCCTTTGGATGTCCTTCTGTGTACCTCACTGGTACAGATCTGATGGAGGGTGTGGAGTGTGGAGTAGGGAATGTTTATGCCCAAGACCAGCTAGCTGTAACTTACCTTGGGAAGAAAGACAAGGTTCGCATTGTGCTTAATGGGAAAGGGAGCTTTGCTCTAGCACTGGATAAACTTCAAGAAAACTTTAAGATCACCCTGAAATCAGTGATGCAGCTAGCTGTTAGATATGCCATTGCGAACCAAATGGGAGCCCTGGAATGTCTGTTTCAACAATGTCAAACTGAGAAAATAAATGGCGAGAAGGTTCACTGTCCAGACATCCCAGATAATGGCAAAAGTACTGTTGGCACTCCCTCTGGCATGAGCCCAGACTATACACTGGTAATTCATGGTGGTGCTGGAGAGGAGATGATGCTTAACACTCAAGTGACGGAGATTATTGAGTTTGCTCTACAAACAGCCTTAACACTCGGGTCCCAAGCACTTCAACAAGGAGGCAAAAGTCTGGATGCAGTTCAGAGATCAGTGGAAGCTCTGGAGGACTGCTTCCTTTTCAATGCAGGCAAAGGTTCAGTATTTAACAAAGACGGCAAAAATGAAATGGAAGCCACCATTGTAGATGGCAGTTCAAAGCGATCAGGATCTGTTGCTTGTGTGCAAAGTGTAAAAAACCCAATAAAAGCAGCCAGGCATGTCATGAAGGAGAGCTCACATTCACTTATTGTGGGAGATGGGGCTGAAGAGTTTCTGCAAGGGTTAGAAGAGAAGGAGAAGCCTGTTGTCCCTGAGTATTTCTACACTGATATACGTCACAGAGAGTTAACTGCAAACCTCAGTGGTAGAAATAAATCAAAAAACAATCACCCTCAGACGGTTGGAGCTGTGGCTTTGGATCGTTGGAACAAGTTGGCTGCCGCATCCTCCACAGGTGGGTTGGTAGGAAAACTGAAAGGAAGAGTTGGAGATACAGCAATCGTAGGGGCAGGAATTTATGCTGATGACAAGATAGCTATTGCTTGCTCTGGAGATGGAGATGTTTTTCTGAGGAACACAGTTGCACAAAAAATTGCCAGTCTATACCATAACAAAGGCTATGGACTTAGGCAGGCATGTAGAGAGGTAATGGATGAACATTTGAATGGGATCTGTGCAGGAATAATCTCTGTGAACAGTAAGGGCGATGCCATCATTGAAGCAAATGCTGGAGTGTTTTTTGTGGCATCAATGATGAGTGGCATTTCACGTGTAGAGGTCCTCAGGCCCCTTAAGAGCTTCTCTAATGTGATCTGGGAAACAGACGAGCTGGTTGCCTACCTGAATCCCAACCCCTGGACCCCTGGCTCTACCATTTTGACGAGAAAAACTCCTAATGGGGCAAGCAGCATTTTCCATTTTGACACGTCTGATTTCATTGCTATGTTACAAGGAACAAGAACAGTGTCAAATCTGCTATGTAAAAGACTAGGAGTGCAGCGTTGCGCCTTGGTTTTTAATCCAACCCCTGATCAGCAATCACAAATCATACTGCTCCCACTTCACGGCTTAAAGCCAAAGTGGCAGCCCCATCTTGCTGGTGAAGAGGAATTTCATGCGTACAATCCTGGTTACTGCACTTCAAAAAGTGGCCCACGCTGGGATGATGAAGCGCTGGCTCAAATTCAAGCCAAGATTAGAAATGCGCTGCCAACACCAAATGCACCTTTTTGTTTTGACTATTTTGGGAAACCTTCCGATGATGACTTGTTCAGCCGTATTGTACGTGGAGAGCAGCAACAGTGGAGAGTGTGGGAAGACAGTGAGCATGTTGCTTTTCTAACACCATACCCAAACAGTCCTGGACTAACTGTCGTGGTGCCACGCAAACCACTGTTCAGTGACATCTTCAAACTTGATGAACCTGACTACAAAGCACTGATCTTGGCCACTTATAAAGTTGCCCGATTACTGGAAGAAGGAATGAAAACTCCAAGTGTTGCACTAATCTTTGAAGGCTTTGAGATTAACTATGCTCATACCAAGCTGATCCCTTTGTTACCATCACCAGACGGCACAAAACCTGATGAGCTGCAATCAGAATGCTTCCAAAGCTACCCTGGATATGTGTCATCGCTGGATGGCCCAGCTGCTGACTTTGAAGCCCTCAAAAACATCCACTCAAAAATTACCCAGTGCAGGCCCCCTCATTCATGGGAAGACCCTCTGTCTCACTCCAGTCTTGCCATCAAGAGCCAGTGGTATCGCAACCTGTTCCAAATTCAAAACACACTTTTCCATTGCACAGTGGAGTATTTCCACAATTTCTGCCAGTACTCCTACGCTCTGACCCCTCTCACCACAGACACCATCTCCTCGCCAATGGGCCTGGGATCGGACTCAGAGCCAGTTTCTGTTAACCTGCTGGGCCAGGATGTCTACTTGGCTGACTCAATGCAATTTGTGCTTGAATACTTTCTTCGCTTCCAGGATGACCTACCAGGGACCTACTACATATCTCCCAGCTTTAGAGGAGAAGATCCTGATGCCACACACTTGAACCAGTTCTACCACGTGGAGTGTGAATTGCTGGGCGACATGGACAATGCTATTTCCATAGCAGAGGGATACCTGGCTCATCTCACCAAGTCCATGCTGAAGAAACACTCAGATATTATTCTGAACACTGCTGGGACCCTGACACATGCCACAGCTATGTTGAGTAAGCTGGATGGAAAAACAGCACTACCAAGAATTCCTCTAGACCAGGCCATTCCAATGATGCCCTTTGCTGACTGCTTAGAATGGGTACAAGATGGCCAGCCCCATTTGGGCAGAAAGCTAACTCGGAAAGGAGAGCGGATTTTGATAGAGAAATTTGGTGGTGCTGTTTGGCTGACTGAGATGGACCATCTAGGAGTTCCCTTCTACCAGGCATATGTGAAGGGCAGTGGACGGTGCAAAGCCAAAGCTGCTGACCTTTTGCTGGGGCTGGGTGAGACTGTGGGTCTTGGTGAGCGCCATTCAACCTCTGAAATGGTACAAGATGCCCTCAGGCACCATGCAGTGCCAGAGCAGTCCTACAAATGGTACATTAAAATGCGGCAAGTGAAACCACTCCTCACAAGTGGATGGGGCATGGGGACGGAGCGTTACTTGTGTTGGTTACTGAAGCATGATGACATCAGAGACATGCATATCATACCAAGGATGAAAGGAATGAAGTACATGCCTTGATCCAAACATTTTCAGGTCACTAGAAGTGATATACTGGCAACAATGAGACCCTAAACCCAAAAAATGCCTCTGTAGTCCCTAAAGTGAAACTTAGATTCAGATTTGAATTTCTTTTAATATTTTATCCTCTGTTAATGGCCTAAATAAAATTTTTGCAGCCCTTATTTCCACCTGCCTGTTGAAGTCCTCAAATACTTTTAGAACTGCAACACAGAAGATAAAATCATTTCAAGATTGAGAAAGTTAAGTGTAAATAAAAAGTTATTCTTGAAATGTGTTCATGTTACTCAAAGAATCTGTTTCATTCTCAGTGTGAAAGTCATAGTATCAATGCAATTTCAAAATAAAAATGCATGACAAGTGTTATGTGGAAACCAAACTATGTTATAAGACTGACTACTAGTGTAAAGAAAATAATTACTTACAAAGCATAAATTGTAGTAAGTAAATTGCAATGAAGTGATGCTTTATTCAGTATAAAACCTTCAAGGAAAATATTAGTTTAAGTCATAATTATTCCATACATGTTGTATTTTTTGTTATATTTATCTATCTATCTTTATTTCTATACTGTGCCTTGTACTGCTGCAACACTTGAATTTCCCCTCTGGGGATCAATAAATGATTATCTTATCTATCTTATCTTATCTTATTTAGTTATGTAAGCAAATTCTTTATACTCATCTTCAAAATTGTGTTTTTTCATACCAAATTATCTTTGTCTGTAAAAGATTTTTGCTAAAGTCATGCAGATCATGTACCATTTCTGTTTTGACTAAGTAAGAACACATTTTTAAAGCAAATACAAAATAAATATCAGTTCTTCATTAATTACTGGTATGGCCAGTTTGCTGGTTCAGAGATTTAGAATTAAGTGGTATAGTACTGTGAGATTAGTAAAGAGATTCATGACGGCTAGATTTCAAAATCATTTCAACACACACACACACACACACACACACTATTCTGCACTCTCTAAAGCAAATCTTTAAATGCTTTTTGACGCTCTTGAAAGATTGCTGTTTTCACAAAGATCTTTTTACATACAGACATTTTTTAATTAATTGCATCTGACAATTCTGAGAGCAGAACATGAGTTTAAGTGGTGAAGTCAATCATTTCTGTGCACATACAAGTGTGATGGCTACATAATAATAATGGGCATTGTCCACATAGCAGTGAAAATCAATAACGTAGAGAAAGAGACACAAACATGCTGATGCACAACCACACACAAGTATGTATACATACTGCCCATGCAAATCCAAGACAGAACCTTTTATTCAATTCAGTTCAATTCAATTTTATTTGTATAGCGCATATTTACAACCCATGTCATCATATAGCGCATTACATAGCAGAAAGAACAGAAAACAGAAAATGCAACAATCCATAATTGCATTTGGATTCCCTATGAGGAAGCTGTCAGCAACAGTTGGAAGAAACCAAAAAAAAAAAACTCCCTAAGATAGGGAGGGGGGAAAAAACCTCAGACAGAACCAGGTTCAGGGAGGGCGGCCATCTGCCTCAACCGGTTGGGTTGGGAGTGGGGATGAAGGGGAGAGACAGCAGGAGAGGCTGGGGAGTGGATGACAGGACAGCAGGTGGAGAGGCCAGCGGATGCAGATCAGAGACGTGAAGCTCCAGATCCAGAGACATCTCCGGAGAGAACAGATTGGAGATTGGAAATTGGTTTATTGACATTTTAATTGTATATATTGACATGACAATTGCTTATTAGCATATATATACACCTGTAACCTTGTGAAAAATGCAAGAAGCTATGAAGATGTTCCCCTCCCCAACACACCCAGCAATCGCCACTAATTCAACTTTTGAACACATCTGAACCAACTTCAGATTGGTTCTCTGAATTCTTTTAAATATGTGTAGTGATACGTGTGATTTGCATGCACAGCACTGCAAATACAATGACTCCTCATTGTATGACTCCTTAATGAATAATAATAATAATAATAATAATAATAATAATAATAATAATAATAATATTAATAATGATAATAGACTGGTATGTATTTATAATTTCAAATTGATTAAATTTAATAGCAATATCATTTGAAATTGAATTCTATTACTGTGTAATTGTATTGAATCATCATTGAAAATTTAACTCTCTACATTCAGTCTTTACAATTTTAAATTCCGCTCTTGGAATTCTGATGCAGAATCTGTCACACTGTGCCACAGCAGGTCAATTAGGGACAGTTAGTCTCTCTTAAGTCAGACCATTTTGTAGAATGTAATTGTCTGGCTGCACCACATTATTATTCCACTATATGGATAAAAACGCTCTGGCTTGTTTATTTCTTTAAACCATGCATGATGCTTGTCCTCCTCCTCCCACTCTACAAAGTGAAGCCAAAATCTCCTGAATACGGACGCTGCTTGTGGAACCATGGTATGGTCTCTGTGCGGGACTGAAGATTCAGAGCAGTTTTTTTGGAAAGTTAAGTTTGTGTTTTGTTAGCTCATCATTTATTAATTTAGCTAGGTAAGACAACAAACAGGCTAACGTGAGCTATGTGGAAAAGAGCAGGTAGCCTTTTATTCAAGAAGGTAAGCATCTGAATCATTTGTCTAAAGAATTTGTTTTGGGCTGGAATTAAAAAGTCAGTACTGTAAAAGGTAAAAGTTCCACACTTTCCAACGTGTTTGTCATTTATCCATTCACACACATGGGAATAAAACTACATAAAATGCTTGTGCACCATTGACTGCACTAACTGAAGGAATTTAAGAAGACAGGTGAGCTATTGAAACTGTTCTGGTAAGAGACAAACTGTTCTGACATCAGTCAGTACTGTAATCTGATTACTGTAAAAACAAAGGGTTTGACTATCCTCATCTGTCTTTTTTTTAATGTTTACTGGCATCTGTTCAAACTCACCTCTTCATTTTTTTTTTCAAAACCTGATGGTGATTAACTCAAATTCAACAGAAAAGCAGCAAATTCTGTTATTTCCAAGCTGAAATTAAACAATGTTTAGAAAAAGCATGCAGCACTTAAAACATAAGGTGGGCCATTGAAACTGTTTGTATGAGTTAGTGTATTTGTTTTGTTCCTCTCATTTTATACAATAAATGGCATCAAAGTTTAACATCCTCCACAGAGGCCCAAAGTAATAATAAATACCATGGGGATATTTTTTTTTATTTATCTATTTTTATTTTACCTTTATTTTACCAGTTAAAAATGTTTCAGAGCCAGTTCTCATTTGCAAACATGACCTGGCCTAGAGGCACCGGCAGGAACAAAATCTGTAAATCAAGTCCTGCCCATTCTGATATCAAGTAAAATGTTTTCATTTGAGAATGATATAATGGGACATTTTTTAACTTTGGGTTACATCCATTAGATACACACACACACACACACACACACGCACACACACATGGGGAATGACACGCAGTGAGGGCCCAGGCTGGTCGGTAATCAAACCAGAGGACTCCCTGCTTAAAAGTACTTGTGCCAATACAGTGTGTATATTGAACTGCTGACAAGGGCACTGTTGTACTGAGCAAAAGGGTGAAAACACATTAACCTTTTAGGGAGGAACCTGTTTAACGACCGCGTCCTCATTATTAAAGTATATAATAAACATATAAAGTAAAATAGCATTGGAGAGTCAAGGGAACTGATAAAATCAGTTAGAGATAGAGATGCAGTTTTTTTTACAGCAGTACATTGTCACTTCAGCTTACAAGCCACCACTTTGTCTTGACTGATTCATAGAAACAATAAGTGACACTCGCATTTTAAAGTGACAAAAAACATAAACAGAGGTTTAAATCCTGAATGCACAGTTTAAAACCAGAACAGGAGCATACAAAAGTACTTTTTTTTTTTACATCAGCAATTTTAACGTCTCCAAAGGTATACAACGACCCGGAAGTATTATGTCAGCAGTGGACTCTTTGCAGCGTTCTGGTGTGTGCTTCCGGTTGTCACTATCGAGTCTTATCCCAGGCTTGAGCAAAGAGCTCTCCCTGTGTGAGGAAAAAGATCTGGTCTAATTTCTGAAACGTAGGTTGGGTCGTGTTTCTTTGCTGTGTGTCTCTGTTTTCGCCTCAGTTATGTCGTCTGCTCTTGATAGTGAGTGTTTGTTGCCCGTAAGGCTGGTTAAAAGTAAGGTCAACGCTTTCTTAGCCTATCGGCTAGTTAGCGCATTAAGCTAATGAGCTAGTCAAGAGATGTGTGACTTCACGTTGAGCCTGCCATTTTCTACACACAAATGACTCTCGTTAGATTACATTGCAGATATTACACTTTCAGCAGAAATATTCTTGTAACATACGTTGGTAAACGGGGAGACCGTAAGCCACGTTATTCACCTGGTCAAGTTTGTATGGGTGCTGGAGTTAAATACCATTACAGTGTTTTCAAGCTCACACTGCACCAGGCACGCAGGTATATTTTTGCAGTGTGTTAGTGTTAACCATTTGTATCGTCCAACGGATAAATGTAAAGGAGCAGGTTGTTTGTTGCATGGGTCATGAATAGACTGAGTTATAACGACTTTATTCCGCCATTAATACTACTACAAACGTTGTACTCACTCTTGCTCTGTGGTTTTACTTTCATTGGTTGTTACTCCAAGTATGACTTAATGCCTTTTTTTAATAAAAAGGAAGGCAGCTTTGCTGCATCTTATATCTCTCTCTTCATCACATAACTTGTACTTTCTTTTGACCAGGTGCCAGGGTGTCCCCCCTCTCCATGAGTGATCCCTAATGGGCGGCTGGTCTCGCAGCGCTGTACTGGAGCTCTATAGGGCACTGCTCCGTGCAGGACGTCGACTTCAGTATACTGATTGGGATTACTATCATCAGTCTGTAGCGCGCGAGTTTCGCCGCAACCAGGCCTTGACAGTACCTAAAGATAAGGAGGAGGCATTGAAGAGGGGTCAGTTCTTCCTCAGCAGTAAACTGGGTGGGCTTATGTAGAAGAAAGGGATCACAGGCCATTTGGAGGTGGTTTAAAGGTCATCTGGAGGTGCATCTCCCAGGTGGGTCTACAAATACGAAATACTGTCAGCAGCATAAATATTCGGATGTGATGTTCTTTGTAGACAATTTAGTTTGGTAAGGCAGGCAGCAAATAGTAGTAGTGTCAATTTAAAATATAACACGTAAAATAAATAATGCATAAATATTCACCCTCTTTTAAGTGACTCGCCTCATTCATCATAGATGCAGTGAATTGGGGCTAGAAATCATTATTCACACAAATAGTGAAATGGAAATCATCAGAGTGCAGTAAATACAGTACTGTGAAAAAGTATTTCCTGATGTCTTCTATTTTTGCATATTTCCTACCTTTAAATGTTCCAGATCATCAGACTAATATTTTTTATAATATTAGATGGAGACGACCCACAAAACACAAAATGCTGTTTTTAAATGATGATTTATTGAGATTTATTGAAAACCTATGTCACCCCTGTGAAATAGTAATTGCGCCCATAAAACCAAATAACTGGTTGGGCCACCCTTGGCAGCAACAACTGCAGTTAAACGTTTGCCATAGCTTGTGATCAGTCTCACCCATTTGTGCTTGAGCTTTAGGTCGTGATTTGATGGGCAGATATTCTCCTGGAGAATTTTTTTTTTTTAGGTTTCGTGTGGATGGGCATGTACATAATAACTTTTTATATTTGTATTTACATTATACAAATCTGTTTTCATTTTGACACTAAAGAGTTTTTTTTTAAGAAATTCTTCTCCAAAAAGTCAAATTATATTGACCATGATTCTGTGGTGGACATCAGAGTGGACATTGTATGTTCAGTATGTGTGCTAAGTAAAACAACAGAGAAAATAGTTTTTTTCTGTCTATGCTTTTCCATTCTGTGTCATTCTCTGCCTTCATCGTGCACCTTTTCAGTGGCAGGATGGCGGGGGTGAATGGAGACCATAAAGGAAAGAAAGATGACAATGGAATTGGAACAGCCATTGACTTCGTGCTTTCCAATGCCAAGCTCGTGCTAGGGGTAGGAGGAGCAGCCATGCTTGGCATTGCAACATTAGCTGTCAAAAGAGTAAGTGTAAAGATTAAAAAAAAAAAGTTATGTCAGGTTATATATCAGTACTTATAGTGTGCACCTAATTCTTTGTGCAGATGTATGACCGTGCAATAAGCGCTCCAACCAGTCCCACCAAGATGGAACAGACAGGAAAGAGAAGCTGGGAGGAACCAGCCTGGATGGGCTCATCGCCCCGGGTACTTAACCATGACATGAAGTCCACAGTTAGCAGGTCACTCCAGTCTCTGCCCACTTCCTCACATGCTTTTGAACCAGGTGAGGGAAAAATACTGCCCTTTAAACTCATTTTTTGTTTCAAATGTCTTTTGATTTTTGACCATGTTGTGTCCTGCAGTATTGTCAAGCCACTTCAGTAGTTTGGAATGTCAGCAAGCTGTCATTTGTATTTTTTTGTTGTTGTTGTTTTTTGTGGGTGTTTTTTAAATATATATCTGTTGACAGACAGCCTATTTGGAGGATTCTTGCTCTTCCTTTACAGTGGGTGTTTGCACTTTGTGGCTTTGCAGTTAGATTCCCAGCTATTTTATATTAGTTTATTGTTTTTATTATTAATATGATGTAGTTGAACCATAGTGTTTTCTTTCTCAGATACTGTAGATACTAGTTTAGCCTTTGTTTATTTTTTTGAGTATTGTAGTAACACACTCATGCCACTCCCATCTTTTTAAAGTTGACCCCCTACCTCTCCTTCAGATTCATTATTTCTAATTCTGCTGCTTTTTAACAAATGCTTCTTTTAATTTTTGACTGCTTTAAATCTTCTTAGACTGTCTGCGGAGGACAGTGGGTCGAGTTGCAATGGGAGGGAGTGGCTCCACTCAATCTGACTTGCTGCGGGTCCGGATGCGTCTATCGCTACAGGAACATCTGTGGGAGTTCTACCAAAATAATGCCAACATCCCTACTCAGGAGCAGGCTGTGGCCAGGAAGGCAGCACTGGACATCTGTGCTGAGCTCAGAGTGTTTCTCCATGCCAAACTGCCTGACATGCCACTCAGAGAGATGTACCTTAGTGGCAGTTTGTATGACGACCTTCAAGTAAGAGGTTTTGCGTATTTGTTTAGATTTTGTTATTTTTCTACTGGTATGTTACTTTGATTAAAAATTGATTTTCCCATTTTCATTTCTTAGGTGGTGACAGCAGACCACGCCCAGCTGATGGTTCCTCTTATCTTGGAGAAGAATCTGTGGTCTTCCATCCCTGGCGAGGATACCATTATGAATGTTCCAGGTTTCTGGCTTGTCCGCAGGGAGAACTTGGAATATTTCCCACGGAATAGCAGTTACTGGGACCGCTGCATGGTCGGAGGTTACCTCTCCCCTAAATCAGTCCTTGAGGTCTTTGATAAGCTTGTGGCTGGCTCTATCAACTGGCCAGCTATAGGAAGTGTCCTTGACTACGTCATTCGTCCTGTGGTTCCCTCAGAAACACTGACCTTAGAGGTACAGTATGAGATGGACCGGAAACTGTATGTGGACTTCTTACCTTTGCTTGTGATGGAAGATGGAACGTCACTGATTGCCAAACCACATCGGCTTGCTGCAGAGCGCCATGAAAACCTGTGGCGGCAGAGCTTCCGTGTGGCTGATACGGCACGACTCAGGGCGCTGGATCAGGAGGACGGAGGCTGCCGATGCACCTGCCTGAAGGTGCTAAAAGCTGTGTGCAAGCTCAACCCTGCCCTTAACAGGCTCAATGCCAGCCAGCTTACCAACACTATCTTGTTGCTGAGCGACAAAGAAGGTGACTGGACACAGGAAGCCCTGGCTGACCGGTTCCTTCAGCTGCTGCGAGCACTGGTTGGACACTTAGAGGCTGGGAGGCTGCCATGTGCCCTTAACCCTAAAGTTAACTTATTTTGTGAGCTGACAGAACAGGAAGTGGATGAGCTGGGGTATACCCTTTACTGCGCCCTCTCAGATCCAGAGAGGCTGCTGAGAACTGCGGTGGCACAGCCACCTCATCCCTGATAAGCAACATGACATTGAAATGTAAACCGTTGTTTCAGTAGTCAGTGCTAACCTTAAACTGTAATAAAGTTCATAGAAAAAGTATCTGCATGAAATAATCATCTCTCATGCGCATATGTTGTCTTGATACTTCATGCCTCTGTATGAACATCTGTGAAAAAATATGATACACACAGTAGCAGTTAGCTGGGATCTGTTTGACTCTTGACATGAAATACACCAAATACTATTTTAATCGCGAATGAAAGTGGTCCATTGGAGTTGGTGTTCCTAAAGCCATTGTAATAATGAAGCTAACAGTAGGAATTCCATTGTGGTCTAGTGAATTATGACGGACAGACTGGATTCTGTATTGGTTGCTCCATATGAAAAGGGAAGGACGAGGCACTGAAATCTGCCATATTTGAATTCTTTTTAACCGTTTGGAGAGTTTTAAGAATGCAGACATGTCTGATGCAGCTCAGAATTACTATGGTTATGGTGCTGACTGTGTTTTGAGATGGGTCCATTTTACTATTCAATCAAAGAACAAAATGTAATGTTGAGTTGTGTGTACTCCAAACCAAAAGTAATAAATTGTTGATGTGTCTGAAGAACTCAGCATTCTTGAGTTACCAAGACAAGTGACATGTTGTTTCATGCCTCTTTTGCTTTAAAAGTGCTTGACTTTGAACATTTTCAAGGAAGCTTATCGATTGAAGTCATAATGTATGCTTTACATGGGGTATGTGAAAACAAACATTTGGCGCGTGTTTGGAATGTCTGTAGCTTGCATGTGTTTGTTGTCTAATCTAGTAATCAAACAGGTTAATATACACAGAGTTATATGGGGATGTCTATTTTTAATCCCATATTATTGACATGAATCTGATAGAAAGTGAAACATGCATCCTTAAATGGAATATACTATGATATTTGGAAACAGGAAATAGCTGATGTGTTCCAGGTTAATGATGTACCAACAGAAAAGCGCCATCATTTTGGTCTGACTAGAAAATGCATCCCTGTGATGGTTAAATACAGAGCTGTTCTTGGTTTGCTGTTATGAAAAGGAAGTTTCTTCTCCAGACTCACATTTGTTGCTTTGATGTGCAGGTCGGACATGCTTTATTAACAAATCTTTATTTTGTAGCTCATCCATCATGGGTTATTTGGCGCTATAAAATGATAAATGTTGTCTAGATCTGGAAAAGAGTAGGCCAAAATCTCTCAGCAGAACATTTTAAAAACTCTGTTGTCTCATGTCCTTGTTTTACTTTCCTATTTGAATTCTCTTTGACTTAAAGCATTACTTGATGAAAAATGAATCCAGTATAGTCTGCATATAATTGGCCAAACTAGATTTTTGTAGCAATGATAATTTTTTTGGCTGGACACTTTTTAAGCTACTGCCACCTTGCAGTTTGTGAAATCCAGCATTATGCTTTACTAACCTGTGAAAGTTTGTTCTTTTCGTGTATTAATTTCAGTATTAAGGATAGATTGAGGATGGACCCTGCTGTCTTTAGCCACTTTAAGTCCACATTAAACCCTGATTAACTTACAAGTGCTGGTCTTGCCCAGTCTTCGTTAAATAAGTAGACATAGATTAGTGCAGTACAAGCCCATGTCACAGACGTCAAAAGGACAAGTACTGTTTGATAATAGTAGCACTGTACTCCATTAATGTAACACGTCACAGATTTGTTTTGGCTGTGTGACCTGTAATGATGTTTACTACTAGCAAGCTGTGTATAAGTTTGTGGAGCTGTACAATCCAATAAATCATATTGGCTCACAGTAAGTGCATTACAGGTGACTAACTACAATAGTAGCCAGACAGTCAAGTGCCATTTATCTTGTCACTTTCTGAATTAGCATTCAAAATATGTTGTCCAAAATAATTACATAGCTCCTTTTTGCTGTGACTTTTAGCCTTAAGATGAAACAAGGCAGTGAGGCGGACCAACTGTACCCTCAATCCACAACCCACTGTTTGTATGGAATACATAAAGGAGTGATTAATGTTCTGTTATTCACTTAATCATCATCCAGACAATAATGGAAAAATAGGTGTATAGTTTTGTATTTACTGTAGATTTGTAACCGAAACAAACTGAACATTTATTTGCACTGATGCAGTTTTAAATGTAAATGATCTGGATGTACTGATAAAAGGAATCGACACTAGATCTTTCTGTGCATATTAAGTCTTCCTTTGTGCTACAAATCACTACTGTGCTACAGTCAGGGGAGTCACTGTGCCACATTTGTTACTGTAAACCAACACCCAAAGTAGATGACTACCTCTACCTTGTGGAGTGTACATTAGCTGTATGCTGTGTTGCATGCTATGTATCTTTCCTGACTGTTTTTGTTTGTTTTGTTGTGTACTTCAGCTCTGGAGTTGAACAGCGCGGCACCTTGTATGCTTCATTAAATGTTAAAGTGACTTTTTGCAATTTTATTTTGTCTTTAAATGAGCATAGCATTTAAGAGATTTTTGGCTTCACACTGGCAGTTCACAATTTAATAAACCTATCAATCAAAAAATGTGAAAGTTCGTTCCATTAGCATTGGAAAGTTCACATGGAACTGATGCTGATATACAGTAACTTTGTGTATAAATCAGCTCCAATGTCAATACATGGAAACAGAAACTAAAAATGTGGTTCAATTGCTTAAAAAAAGATACTAATCAATTGTTTAGATTTTTAAAAAATAGCACAAACATATCAAAAAGCACAGCTGAATTGAAAAAACAAAATAAAAAACTGTACAAAAACAATGTTAAAGCATAAACGCCCAGAACGGCAAAGCAGCTCTTTAAACAGGGAAACAGGGGCTGAACACAACAAAATTCCTTTTTCTATGTGTTTTTGATAATGTAGCTTCCATACTTTTTCAGTTCAAGCCAGTTTCTCATGTAAATGTCATTATTATAAGCAGATGGGTCATATTTAAGTGGCAGGCATTAAAGTGACATACAACCAGAAATGCTTTGATACTGCAAATCAAATAATGAAACACTAATAATGAAATTTGCTTTGCTTTGCATGACCTTATTTTAGTTACACATTAATACACATTTGGTCCTTTAATGAGCTTTTTCAATACTAAGAAGATGTAAGTGGGATTTTGTCAGAATTAACTCCAGTATCCATGTCCAACAAAACTGTCACCATCAATAGAGGTCTATGGCACAGAGAAATGTTGCAATTAATAATTGCACAAGGTTTTTTCTATTTTTATGCTAAAGCTCTTGACAAAGAAAAAAGTCTAACTCTTGACATTTTCTGTGTGTTTAGTGAACAGAAGAGCAAGTATTTGGCTTTAGTAAAAGGATGTGGATGACAAAATGTATAGAAATATTGATCAGCCATATCTCCCTCCACCTGTAGGATTAATTAAAATCAACAAAATTCAACTTTATTTATAAAGCACTTACATAGCATTTATGTTCACCACATACGTCAACTCATAGCGCTTACAAATACCTTACAAATTTTGAACAGAAAACTGTTAGGTTGGAAGTTATCATCACCTTTAGTATAATTATCGACACATTTATAATCACCTTTAGTTTAGACATTGACACTTTTATAATCATTATTTCTTTAAGCAATGACACAAAATAAATATTTAGCTCAACACTGTTTTGATATAACCATAGGTACAGGACAAGTTAACGACAATCCACTCTATGCTCCTGATTAGTTAGTAACTGCTATCTAACTCCTTTCTGGCAGCAAATAACCACACTCTGACTGATTTCCAAGGTTGCATGCAACTGATAATGAATGTGGGCCTCCCTTTGAGGTGCCAGTGGAAATTATATCTTGTCTCAGTGAACAAAAACAGAAGCAGACAGGTGCAGAGTGCAAAACCAAAAAGGATGGTTTCACGTCACAAGCTGTTGCTGATTGGAGAAATTCCAGTGCTTAGAGATATGGACATATGTGTGCACCAACGAAGGAAGAGCTAAAGTCTAAACCATTGTTCTTCCCACCTTATAGCCAATCACATTTCATTGTTTGAATTGTATGTCTGTGTGTCATGACCAGTCACCTCACACCATGCTGGATAAGTATTGAATGCACATTGCTTCTACATCTCTTTCTGGGAGGGTTGTTCCGAACAGAAGAGGTCCTTGTACAAGCTCTTGAGACACTAGTATAGTAAGTAAACCAGCTTGTGAGTGAACTGCAAGTGAATATAATATGACATGAACAGAACAGACGATGAAGAATAATTTTATTTACATATTTACAAAAAAATACTTTTCTGAGTATTTTTAGGCCAGCAGAGAAGGCCTTGCTGGCCCTGACGGCCCACCACTGAGGGAAGGTGGCCATCTGTCTAAACAGAGTAGGGCGAGAGTGTGATCGGTGAGACCAGCGACTGCAGGTCAGAGAAGTGTAGCACCAGATGAAGAGACACCTGTAGAGAGAAAAACACAGAATTTCAGGAAGACATAAAGTTAGTGACATGTAATGGTGGTGTATAACTGTATGGAAGACTGGTTCCTGTCAGAACTCTGGCTACAGCATTTTATATCAGATGGAGGTTTTTAAGAGAATTAGTAGGACACCCGGATAATAAGGAATTACAATAGTTCAGCCTAGAAGTTACAAATGCATGGATTAGTTTTTCAGCATCACTCTGAGGCAGGATGTTCCTGAAAGAAGACCACCCCACAGACTTGCTTTATGAATTTAACTGGAGGCCAAGGCAATCCATCCGGAGTAACTATCTGGTTAGATTGTGTGTTTCTGAGGTGTTTAGGGCCAAATACAACAGCTTTAGTTTGGTCATCAATGCCTTTATGTCCTTCAGACATGCATGGAGTTTGACTCACTGACTGGTTTTATTTGGCTTTATAGATAAATATAACCGGGTGTCATCTGCATAACAATAGAGATTTATGCAGTGTTTTCTAATAATATTGCCTAAGTGGAGCATGTACAAAGTAATAGTATTGGTCCTGATACAAAACCCTGTGGAACTCCATAACTAACTTTGGTGTGAGTGGAAGAATCATTATTAACAAGAACAAACTGGAATATATCTGATAAATGTGATTTAAACCAGTTTAGTGTGGTTCTTCTAATCCCAAATACATGTTTCAGTCTCTCTGATAAGATGTTGTGATCAACTGTATCAAATGCAGCACTGAGATCCAACAGAACAAGTATAGAGACACTGTCTACAGAAGAAGATCATTACTGACTTTCACTAGTGCCGTTTCTGTACTATGATGGATTCTAAATCCTGATTGAAACTCTTCAGACAAACAATTTCGATGCAGATGTTCACATAATTGACTTGTAACAGATTTTTCAAGAATTTTAGAACATAAAGGGAGGTTTGAGATGGTTCTGTAATTGGCTAAAACACCTGGATCCAGATAGCTTGTAGGAAATGATTTTAGCTTTTCTAACAGGCCCAGTCAGTTGATGATTTTCATGCATTTAAATACAAGCTGCTAGTTTGTTTTCGCAAATTTTACTACATGGATTGTTGCAAGGTTACGTGTAATAAAATGTAACTTAAACCCAGTTTTAAAAAATTGGCAGATAAAAGTGAAAAATACTGAAGCATTTGCTAATACCAGTGGAGGAAAAGTTCGAAATGCTGACGTAGAGAAAATCAAAACCAGTTTAGTCTGGTTCCCATGAGGTGTCTGGCACAATGCCCGATTTACAAACTTTACATATTTTAGCTTTTGTTATAGTATTATAACACATATGGAGCTGTTTTTTTTATATGTATTTATTTTTGATTTATGTTAAACTATAAATGCATACAAATGTTAAAAAGAATGAATACATTGCTACACAGGATTCCTATTTGAGAGTTCCTTAGAAGATTGCTGTAATTTTCTGCATTTATTCTAACCTGCATTATCCTCTTTTGTTACAAGCAATTATATATTACCACCTATGATCTGTTAAACATAGCAAGCAAGGAGTTTTCTTTACTACTGTTAATGATGTCAGCTGTTGCTATGTTCCAGTGAGGTTAATAAAAAAAAACAGAGCTGAGCCTAGAACAAGCGTCACATGGCTGGGCAAAAGAGAACGAACAACTCATTTTGAACAATACCGGAAGGTGAGCCTGCTTCAATTTGTTACTCATGAAACCCTGCCTGTTTGAATCTGTGTTTTTGACACTGTACTAGAGCGCCACTATCAAGGTAGAAATGTTCAGCCATGGCATTGGATGCTTATTTGCTCATGCTGTTTCTTCTAGTATACAAAAATCATGTGAATATAACAGATTATCAGGGTAATGAACTTGTTTCTGCAGAGGATCCACTGTAGGGGTACTTTAAATGTATCAGTTTTAGCAGTCTATATAATAGCATTGCACATGCATAATGGATACTACCAAGATATTACAAAAATCTACGGAAGCCCTAAACAGCCATGCTTCAACTTAATTTTTTTTGCTCTGTTTTCTCAAAAAAACGAGATAATTCTACTCCATTTTGTCATTATAACAACATAATTTTGTCATTATCACATGATAACAAATTCCGTTATGTCCTGATAACAACAAAATTACCTCGTTTTCTGGAGAAAACAAAATCGTTTTCTCGTTATAACGAGATAGTTTTCCGGTGAGGTAGAAAGTGAAACCAACTCGCCAGACCAAGGTGCTCTGCCAGGCCTGGACGTGCTCTACTGCAGCTGCACACTCTAATGAGGTAAGTTCAGCCTGTTCATGTATTTGTTTGTATTTTTGCAAGTCTTCAGATACAAGTTATCATCCTTAACGGCAAGTGGGTTGGTTTCGCTTTCTACCTCACCGGAAAATTAACACACTATAACCAGAAAATGATTTTGTTTTCTCATGAAAACGAGATAATTTTGCCATTATCACAACATAACAGATTTTGGTATTGCGTGATAACGACAAAATTATGTCGTTATAATGAAAAAACGGAAGAGAGTTATCTCGTTTTCTCGAGAAAAGAGCAAAAAAATTAAGTTGAACCATGGCCGTTTAGGGCTTCCGTACATAATGCATATTACCAAGATATTACAAATACCGGTTAGACTACTATGAAAACTATAATAATAATTTTAAACAAAGAGTGAAAAATGGTTCATTTCGGTGACATGACTCAAAATAACTGGATCACAAGAACGACCGAACGACCCAGCTCGAATGCCACAACAAAGATGGCCGACCGTCCCTGACGTATGTCACTCGGATGTCCCGTACACTGCCTGAAGGTCCTATCGAAATAAACAAATTGGAGGCCTTTTCTTGAGATAGGCTAGCTGTCGAGGCGGTTTTCAGAGTTCCATTGTTTTGCACAACTGTGTTAAATTGTGCCAACATTTCACCAGTATACCTTGTGTAGAGTGTTGGGGTAATGGTAACAACAAAGACGTTTCGTACGTTTTGGTCTTTTACGCCCCAGCTGGTTTAGCATTTTTGTTTCTGATCGTCGAAGGCTGCATTTTTTTTCGGTCGCTGTCTTAACGGGAGTAACGCTAGCATTAGCGAGCAGTCAAGCTAGTGTTTAAACTCACGTGACGCCCATTCTGATATTTAATCGAATAAAATAAGGGGTAAGTTCGCTGCAATTTATGTGATTAAACACCGAAACGAGTCTAACGTTAGATGATGTCGTTGTGTGTCGTTTGCCGGCTTTGTAGCTTCAGTCCGGAACACAGGATTGCAGTGGTTGGGTAAATTAACCTTGTGTCTACTACTGTTCTCATGAGCAAATACTGCTGGTAATAACTTTTAATTAAATCGTTATGTGTTACAGTTTTAGTTTAAACCGCCAAGATCGTATTACCAGTCTGTGTACAGCCTAAATTGAATACATGTGGTTGTTTTCCGCAGGGAGGCGTTGATGAACAGCAATGTCTGGCATTGCTCTTAGCAGACTGTCCCAGGAGCGCAAAGCCTGGAGGAAAGACCACCCATTTGTAAGCAGCAGTATTCACAATATTTCCCACTGTCAACTACTTGTCCAGCTTCTGAGATTCATTGATGTATGTTCTAATGGTCACTGGTTCTTGTGACACTTATTGTTCTTAGGTTGACTACTGATAATTTATGTTTTATGTAAATAGGGTTTTGTCGCTGTGCCTACTAAAAATCCAGATGGAACCATGAATCTGATGAACTGGGAGTGCGCCATTCCAGGGAAGAAAGGAGTAAGTTATCAAACTGGACCACCTACTGTGTCATCAGAATGACCAGCAGTAGGCCCTTTAATATGCACATTTTGACTGCACACAAAAACCCTGAATGTATTCGCAGACCTTCTGCTCGCCAACTTCAATATCCGACCACAGATTACATACTAACATTCATAAGCATGCACGGGCAGATGTGCATGTTAGACAAACACACATTTTTAACACATCAGAACTTAGCAATGATGAGCAGACCCACAAATGGCATGTGTACTTAGTTTAGTTATCTAAATGTTGAAGCCAGCATGTTGTTGGTTAGCTGTTTAGACCTAGCACTGAACAACATAAACATTTGTCATATATGATGGACATGCATGGCAAGCAATTTTAATTAATAAAATACTAATCTTTTGACTTTGTGCGCTGAAAGAGTTGTACAAAAAAGGACTAATTTATAATGTGTATTTGTCTCTTTTCTGTATTTTTTTATTTATTTTATTATTGAGTCACGTTTAAATATACCAGTAGATCTAAGTTAGTTCATGTATGGTTGCTTCTATTGTTCTTTTATCATTGTGTAATATCCTTGTGTATTTTCTCACGGAGTGCATTTAAACAGTTGTGCACTCTTTTGTTCATTAGACGTTGTGGGAGGGAGGACTCTATAAACTCAGAATGCTGTTCAAAGACGACTACCCTTCCTCTCCACCCAAATGTGAGTATCACTCCTCTCTACCCCTTGTACATAGCTTCATGTTACTTTAAAGCACGTGTCCATCTACTCAACCTAGAAGCAGAAAACCAGAGGAAATAAAAATTGTGGAAACAAAACCATTATATCTGTATCTATATCTGTAAGTTTAGCTAGTGTCTTGTCCTGTATAAATCATTAACCCTAAATGAACAGTGTTGGTGTCATTGGATGTGTAGTTTTTGAATTGACACAAATGGAAATGAAGGTAAATGCTATTTGTTTTGTTGCCACAATTAATTTAATGATAATAATAATAATAATAATAATAATAATAATAATAATAATAGGGCTGCACAGTGGCTAGCAGCGTTGCCTCACAGCTAGAAGATCCCTGGTTCGCGTCCCGGTTATGACGCCTGGGATCTTTCTGTGTGGAGTTTCCAAGGGCTTGAATTTCCCCAAGGAAATTCTGCATTTAACCCATCCCACACACACTGGGTATTGGGAGCAGTCAGGAGTTAAGGGCCTTGCTCAGGGGCCCAACAGTGGCCGCAGTGGGGGTTCGATCCACCAGCCCAGGGCTTAACCTGTTGCGCCACCACTGCCCCCAAATTATGTGAAAGTTTAAGATTTTGAAAGACTCATTCAGCTAAATTACATTGACTGGAATGTATAAATACTGCTTTCGTCAGACAAGTCCTATCCCAGCATTCCCTAGTGTCATGGAGCTATCAGTTTCTAAAACACATAAGGGTCATTCCGTCCTAAATCATATAATTTTTAGAACAAATTCTGCTCGACCTTTTCTTGCCTGAAGTTCTTATAGCATAAAAAATTGACTCTACACTAACAGCTGGCAGCTAAATTAGGAGGCAGCCACAGATTACCCTAAAACAGTGCCTAAAAATAGGAAATATTGCTTTAAGATCTGGACCTTAGTGGGCAATAAAAGTGAAAGAATAGAAAAAGATCAACAAAATGGAGACGAACAGCGTGCAGAACTGCAGGAGGTTACTGATCTCAGTCAGTTGATCTCATAACAAACAGGAAGGCATTGTATCAATAAGGATATTGAGCAATACAAGGCTTTAAAGTTCACGGTTATACCCTAAAATGGGAGTTATGCCCCTTGTTTCCGGCTTAGTATATTTTTGTAAGTATCCTCGTATAGAATTTAATTTATTTACAAATAATATTTAAATATTCAGAGTTTATGATTAAAAAGTTTTAAGAAAATCACAGGATCACATGGAATGACTCGTATCTTGTATGCTTTAATGATATTAGAATATACATACAATATACAGAGCTACAGTTACACTTCTATTGCATTCCTTCATGAAAGACATGTTGTAGATTCTAGTGTGTAGATAAGACAGTATTTGATTTGGGCAGACAGATGTGAGGAAAACTGCACTATTTGTCATGAACAGTTTCGAATATACTGTCACATTTTCATTTGATTTACAGATATTGTGTGAGACACTGAAGAAAATGGTGGTTTTCTACAATGCCTATCTTGTATATATGTGTCTAATACATATACATACATAAATGTAATGTATATATATATTGCATTTGTATATTTCAAATGTAATCTCTAATCTAACCACGTCAGTTTGTTTAAAGCTTTAACGTTCTGAATTTTTTTTTTCAATAATTTCTAATCAGGCAAGTTTGAGCCACCAATATTCCATCCAAATGTCTACCCATCCGGCACTGTGTGTCTGTCAATCCTGGAGGAGGACAAAGACTGGAGGCCTGCCATTACCATCAAACAGGTTTAAGTGCTCAAATTTTTATGGTGTCACTGTCATTCTCTTAAACAATGAAATTGGCTAGTTTACTTGAATGACTGAATGAAGAATTACTGTGTTTTTAGATCCTGTTGGGTATCCAGGAGCTGCTAAATGAGCCTAACATTCAGGACCCCGCACAAGCAGAGGCTTACACAATTTACTGGTAAGGGTGAAATCATGTGTTGCACATTTGTGTGTGCAGGCCGATAAGCAGACAGCTTCCCAAAGGAAGTTACAACACAGAAAATGTTTTCTTTTCTGTCAGTACTTACACGCTGATATAATATCATGGCAAAGAGACCTTTAAAGAAGTTGTGTAACATGCTAAGTAACATTAGCATTGTTGAAATGTCATTTCTTCTGTTTTTTTTATGTCAGTCAGAACAGGATGGACTATGAGAAGAGGGTAAGGGCACAGGCCAAGAAGTTTGCCCCCACATAAAGTGGAAAGCTGGCCTTTATCCCGCCTGAGCAACCTGAACTGAGAGATGACAACCCAGGAGGCAGGCAGCATCCGAAGGACCACTCCAATAAGAATCCAGTTTTGAGTGTTATTATACTATTACACAGGTGACAAATGAGACTGTTTTTCTTTGTTCCTTTTTTAAACAATGAAAGTTTAATAAGGTAACAATGTTGCCTGTCTTCAAGAAAAAAAGGATGCATTGTCAATGCACAGCTGATGATCCTCGAACTCTACTGTTAGTATCACATTTGTAACTCTTGTATAATCCATCTCTAGTTTTGTTATGAGTGCTAAGCTTACTCATGTCTCCATTTATACTGTAAGTCTTGCTAATGTATCGACAGGACTGTAGAAAAAAACATTTCTTGTCCCAACTGCTCTCTGTAACTGTTAGTTGGATGAGAACTAACCTTTTTGTTGCCTTTCAGTTTTTATAAAACCATCAAAGCCCAGAAGTATTGTAGATAGTGTTTTATGAATGCAGGCTTCAACAGTGACAAAGCAGTCAGAAGTACAATATTGATTCTTCCTACGTCCTCTTGACTCTGTGTTCAATTCCTATTACATATCAATCACATCTGACTTTTGAGAAAAGTGTGAAAAGAAAACCTTCAATACATTAAATTTCCAGTAAAAGACAATCTAGCACTGTTAATTTGTAGGTTGTGAACTAAATCGTAGCAGTTATGTAGAGAGGAAGTGGCACTCTGTCCACCTCAGAGAGTGAAGCAATTGCAGTAGTTAAATGAGGCAGGTAAATCGGGACCTTGCTCAGACCAGTGAGTTAAACCATCCTTTTATTGAAACAAAACCAAGATTAACCTAGTGGTAAAATTCTTTTGATGAACCCAACTGAGCGTTAAACTATTCATCCGATACCAGTCAGTTAATGTCCTCTGTCACACAGGGCAGATGTAGAATAATTTTGTTAATAAATGCAGCATTGTCAGTTAATAATTGATTAATTGATAACATAAATTAAGCACAGTGGAGACTATCCTGTGCTGATATTGTTGTTTTGGTTGACGGACACATGTTGCAGTCCAAAATTTTCTAGGAAAATGGTTTTAGTTCGGATTGGCAGATGGATCGTGGCAAAAAAAAAACTTTTTCAGGACATCCCTAGTGTAATCTTCCAAAGATGCTATAATACGATATAGAGAGAAGCTGTATAGTAAACTAAGAAAAACTGTTGCTGTATGTTCATTTTGGTCCCATTCATATGGTTATTTTATACCAAGGTTTTTGCGAAATTAATTTTAACCTGTATAAATCCTAAAAGAAAGTCTATCTGGCAAACAGCAGCTGAAAGATCCTTATTGGAATGGCTTCCCGACCAGCAAGGAGGGCAGATAAAAGTGCACTTGAGTGTTTTTTGCCTCTAAATATATGAGTGTATGTACATAATATAAATAATGAAAAATTGTGAAAGATATGTTTTATATTGTTTTAGCCAGTTGACACTTGTGTGTGGTATTATAATAAATGACAATAAATGGCAAAAATTGTGGAATATAGCTGAGCAAAAGTTTATTCTGTGGATTTTTCTTCGGGTGGGGTCAATTGTTAGTGTCATCTTTTTATTCAGTACAGATTTTTCCATTATTTGCCACCATCAAGAAATTGCTTAGACTGACTGCATGTCTGTCCTGTAACTGAGAACCTTCGCAAACCCTTGCAAAACTCATTTTTCATTGGACAGTTGAAAGACTGCATTTAGAGAGATGGTTTCCTGAAGAACCTCTGACAGACTGTATGCTGCAGATCTTCTGGGTCATTGTTTTTAACCAAAGCATGGAAATGAATAGAAAATAACAATACAGTAGCTGCAAAACACATTGGTGCTGAAGTGCACCTAACATTTTTTTGTACACTAACGTGTTGCCTGATAATATTTTTAGATGAATTTTGTTTGTGTCCAAAGGTGAAACCTGATGTTGTGGTTTTGGGTATTCGATCTGAGACTCTGCAGAAATGTAACACCTTTTGTTTTGCCTCATCTCTCGCCCCCTCACATCTCTGGCGGTTTAGTGTCTTTATGACGAGCATGACCTCACTGGAACAAAAACACACGAACTGGCAAAGACACAGTTGAGAAGCCAGTGTTGTTTCGATGTATATATGTGTGTTTATGTATACATAGATTTTATATTCATTACATGTGAAATGATAGAGGTGAAATACCCATGATTATACTTTACAGCTCTGAAAATCAGAAATCCAGTATCTCAAAATATTAGAATACTTATTTTGTGCTTGACTAAATTACTGTTCAGACAGTCTAAACACCACAGATGTGTTGATCTAGTTCAGTAAACACAACCACAACCATGGAGGAAACTGCTGACCTCAAAGTTTCCCCGAAGATGATCACAAACTCAGCGAGGAGGACAGGTCACAGAAGGTCACTGACAGGGTGCTGTAATGAAGCATTTAAATGGAATGGTTGACTGGAAGGAAAAAGGTTTGAAAGTGAAATTTGGACAAGCAGCAGGGATTACTGCAGCCTTGAGAGGATTGTCAAGAAAAGTAGATGGACTGTGACTTGCTTAAGTGCATCAAGAGCCACCATGCTGTTACCACCCTGTTGCCACAGATGTTCCGAGTTAATAGTTCTTTATTTTATACATAAAAACACTCAGGATCAGGGTGTGAAGGTTTTGCAGTTTATAAAACAAGTCTTGTATAAAATAACCCAAAACAATTTTGTGTTTTAAGTAAATTCCTGCCACTTAAGTGGATCACATTGAGATTTGGCTTAAGCAGTTTTCCAGTACTGGGTTCCCGATAAAAAGCATGGGGCTCACTTTGTGTCACTTCAGACATATTTCAGGAAACATGTTGCTTTTTAACACCTTTGGCAATCTCTGTTTTAAATGTTTTTAACATTTCTTAGCATGGAAACCACATTTAGAGTTCAATCTCCAGAAATATAATTCCCAGCACATTTACATTTGGTGAGGACAAACACAAAATGTCTTCCAGTAGATCCAAATGGTAATTTGATGAAATGCCCAAGTTTCTACTTATGAAGCCTTGACACCAGAATTGTTTGGGTTTTTTTTTTTTTTTAATTTTTTGACATGACATGCCAAAATAACATAGTGCAGACTGGTTGATGGATGTGGAACATCACCTCACTGGTGAGAAAAGACTCAGAGCTGGTGCAGGAGATACTGCGGTACTGATTCGATATAGTTAAGCTCACCTCAATGCTCAGTACAGGTTGTGGAACCAGATTCTCGGACAGAGGTTGAACTCTCTCCTCTTCCTGAGTTACCCATGGTGAGAAGTGTTGGGTGGGTGTCAGGTACTCACATGTCGCCCACTAAGCACCACTGTGGTAAAGTTCTCTCTGCACAATAAGGAGGTCACCTCTCTGCGACTGCGTGTTGCCAATGGGAAAACTGACTGTTGTTTGTGCTTGTAGACCAAAACAGCAGCTCAGATCACCTTGCGTTTGGAAGTACCTGAGTGGTGTTCCAGAAGGGCTTCCCCCGGGGACTCCATTGTCCTTCTGGGGGACTTGAAGACTCACGGGGGCCATGATGAAGAACCCTGAAACAGGCAAACTGGGAGGAACAGCCTGTCTGATCTGAAATAGAGAGGTGGTTTGTTATTACTTTTGTCTTAGTCATAAATTGGTCATAACAAACATCATGTTAAGTGGGCTTGGTACCAGAACACCTTTGACCAAAGGTTGAAGATCAGCTTTGCAGTTGAATCATCAGATCTGCAGCCGTATGTCTCAGACACTCAGGTGAAGAAAGGAGCAGAGATGTCAACTGATCACCACCAGATGGCGTGGAAGGCTGACGGACAGGTCAGGTAAACCCAAACGTCTAGTGAAGGTACACTGGGAATGTCTGGCAGGAGCCCATGTCTGTGAGGTCCTTAGCTCCCACCTCTAATAGAGGTTCTCATGCTTTTCGGGGGGTGGTTGGGCACTTGGAGTCCAAGGGGGCCATGAATCCAGACCCCATTTACCATGTCATTCATATACTACATTTTTGTTGTGTTGAATTATCATCAGTTTCCCTGTCCATTTCAAGTATATGTATTGAAACATGTGGTTAAAAAAAATAAGTTTCATATGTTGTTAAATTTCAACATGAAGGCAACACTGAAGCTACTTGTAAATTTGCACATATAATTACAATACATAGGCCCTCATGCACATCAGTTTTTGTGGTTTTGTGCATGAGTCCAAGCCACGATTAAAACCTTGGCTTGTCATACTTGCCACACGTCAAATTCTACTGATTTTAGATGCCTCAAAAGTCTGTGTTGACACAAGACTGTATTTTTTGTTTGAAATACGGTTACATCATGTGCATACATGTACAGTTAACAGTTAACAAACACACCTTGCAGTCAGAGGAAATCTCTTAATGCAAGTGGCTGCAGAAATGGAACATTCGTTGACCACTGACTGATGAACTTCCTGCTGCTTTCACCTTATTTCCATTTTGTCTTTGTAGAGATATTTGAGTAGTATGTACTGGATGTGCCTGCAGTGGTTGCAGCTGTACTGGCGAGAGTTTAGGGGCTGTACAGCTTTCTGTGTGTGTGTGCGTGTGTGTGTGTGTGTGTGTGTTCGTGAAAGTGTGTGTTCGTGAGTGAATGTGAGTGTTTGCATTTTAAATAACCTGATTATTCTAAATCTGGTCGCTTTAGCATCTTTTATCATTTGAATTTTGCCTTAAGGCTGAATTTCATTTACATAAACAATTTAATAGAATAGCGTGCAAGTTTCTCTTTATACAATCCATTTAACATTGTGATTACAGCAGAATGTGGTGTTGCCCAGTTGCTACTAGTGAGCCTGGGGAGGTGCTCTTTTGGCTGTTGCTCACCCACCCCCGTCCCACCACACACACACACACACACACACACACACACACACACACACACACACACACACACACACTCATCCTTTCTCACTATCACTCACCGCTTCAAGAAGCTTCCTGTAAGCCTCAGACACAAGCTGTGGTTTCAAGTGGAAAATGTCACTGGGCACTTGAAAGAACACAGAGAGGTGAGGATGAGTGACAGAAAGAGAGAGAGAGAGAGAGAGAGAGAGAGAGAGAGAGAGAGAGAAAGAGAGAGAGAAAGAGAGACAGAGAAAGAGAAAGAGAGAGAGAGGTTGCACAAAACTGTTAGATGGCAACGTGGAAACGAAGTACACAGAAAAAGGACCAGAACGAAACAGAAGTTAAAGAAATCTCCCAGAAGAGACTACAATGCATTTTCTCCTGTTGACCTACTACCGAGACTGATGAGGTACTGTTTTACTTTTAAAATCTAATCCTGTTAAAAACAACAATAACATAAGAATAAAAAGGAATAATGTGCACGTTTCCAGTAACAGCTTTAAAATAAATGAATATATACATTAAAATATGCACATTACATGGTGTGTATTATATAGTTTTGTAGCCTTTAAGCAATATCTTATTCCTTATTTGATCAGCGAGAATCACTTAAAAACAAGTGGTCATGTTTTTCCTGTATATGCATGAAGTAAAGTAATGTGCACATCTTTTGGTCACATAATCCTGATCTGTTTCCTGGTGTCTCTACAGGACTGGCATTTGGGGGTCGATTTTGTCCTATTTTTCATCATAGTTTTATTAGCAGAAGCCAGGTGGACAGTAAAACATGAAGCAAGCCTGTGAAACTCATTTGGGTATAACATTTGAATCAGCAGCATGGTTGCCTGGAAACCTGTACTTTAACACATAGTTAAGATATTCTGTCTGTCTGTCTTCTACTGCCTTACTAAGATGGGTATTTTGCTTAGTGTAGTGCTCTCTAAAAAAGGGTAAAGTTTTATGATTATTGTAGTTATATAATATATATAGACTCGTTTAAGGAACTCTTTCTACCCATCTGTCCTCAGAATCCTCAACAGCTGACCAGACTTCACTAAGGACACTTTAAAAATCTGTATACCTTAAATTTCCACTTGTCCTCTGTTTACATTATTTTTGAATGCCATTTTTAAATTTTACATTGCACAGCCTATTTGCACATACACTTTATAGCTCATATGTACATAATTTTTATTTTTATTTTATTTGTATATACTGTTTTTTTTACGCTTTATTGCTGGTAATCTGACAGCAAAGCAAGAATTTCATTGTACAGGGAAATGTGTTTCTTTACTGTGCACATGACAATAAAACTTTGAATCTTGAATCCTGTTAGGTGATGCAATTTGAACATTCAGGTTACAGAAATGAGTGTGTGGAAAGAAAATCTAAATTTAAAGCTTTGGACTTATACCTGGTTTTACATAGATATACCGACACGATGAAGGTACAGTATGTGATTCCTCTCTGTTTATTCTCTGTCATATTGCAGTCATGGCCATGGAGATGCTGTGTTCCTTATATGTCCTGATGGTTCTGTTCTCAGTGCATGCAACACACGCTGACAAAGATTCACACGGTATGGACACTTATACATTGCTTCGCTGTGTCATTGTTCCTATCCGAAGCTGAAAAACTAAACCCTTTGGCTTGCAATTGTTATCAAAGTGAACACAGAGATCAGCAGCCTGTCTAAACCTGAAGTCCAGTGATACTGATGAAGGGATCCCATCCTAATCTCTTTCCTCTTGTCTGTCATGTCTCTCACTTAAGAACTGTTCTGCACAAATGACTTTGTCAACAACATGAGGTGTACATGGAACAGCTCTTCTGTGGGTCCTGATGTGGATTGTTGGATCACTGGTGTGAAGACAGGGTGGAGGTTGAGGAACAACAAGCCACAACTAATTATGTGAGATATTTTAATTAGTGTACAAATAACTGCTTGCCAAAATGTTATGAATATCTGCAGCTGTATAGAGGTGACGAAAAAGGCTTTTACTTTGGGAGTAAAGGAAATTTTTTGTAATTGTTTAACGCTGGGTAAATCTGTGATCTTATTTGTTTGTCCTTTTTTTACCTAGCCGAAAGTGCAAGCTGAAACAACACAGAAACTCTCTGCCAGGCTGCAATTTTGTCTTTGAAAATAGAGTAAGTCTCTAGCATATATTATCCATAAGAACATTCCAACACACCATGGATCTTACCCTATTGATTACTATTTGATTGTTTTTTTTTTTTTGTCAGCCGTAGAGTCCGAATTGCTGTAGTGAGTTAAAACAGAAATCCATAGTCCTTGGTTGTTAGATTATCCACACAATTGCCACGGTCATATTTTAATGATTTAATGGGTCCTTCCAGGAATTCAGCTCTTCTGAAGTAATGCCAAACATCAGTATGAAGTGTAATGACACGCTGGTGGAGACCCTGGACAACTATATACCACGCAACCACAGTGAGCGGCTTTTTCTTCTTCAGAGTAGTTACCATTTAAGTTTCTCTTGAAAATTGATTCACAGATATTAAATACATGATAATGATGATGATGATGATGATGATGATGATAATAATAATAATAATAATAATAATAATAAAAAGAAGATGAAGATTTGAGTACATTTGTCAATTATTGCTAGAAAAGGAATATGTCCATTACACTTTTCTCACACGTATGTATCTGTGTGTGTGTGTGTGTGTGTGTGTGTGTGTGTGTGTGTGTGTGTGTGTGTGTGTGTGTGTGTGTGTGTGTGTGTGTGTGCATTTGTGCAAACAGTCAAAATGCATCCTCCAGGTATTCCCAATGTCAGCAGCAATGCCAATGACACCCTGATATCGTGGAGACCAGGTCGCCCTGTCTCTCGGTTTCTCACATCCTTTGATTTCCAAGTTCAGGTCAAACAGAAGAACCAGACTTGGAGGGTGAGTGCACATGCTCTTTAACATAACATTCTGTTTGAGCATCAAAGTAAGTCATAGGCACAACATAACAAGACCTAAACTAGTGGTTCTGTCAGCTTAAGCCATTTTGACCAAGGTTTTTGTTCTGATGATAAGAAGGATTGTATAATTTCACCGGTGGATAAGGTTGTGGCCATTAAGGGGCATTGGTTAGAATGTACTCTAAGACAAGACCGGCCTGTAACCTGCAGTCATAGGCAGGTTATAGACCTTGACTGGAGGCTTCTTACTGACATGATAGTCACCAACGTGATAGAGGAGGAAGAACAGCTACTAAGACTCAAGGGTCCTCAAAGCACCCACCTCCCTCCTGACAATCCACAGAACCTGGCCAGCAGACTCTCCACTACAGCGACTGTGATTCCTAATACCAGCATATTTCTTATGGGTTCACAAGCTGAAAGTATACTCTTTTCCGGCCTAGTCAAGCCAATATCCCTCAAAACAAAGAGAGGCAATCACTACAACTGTGATACATTTCCAGCACATTGCTCGCGATGTCACAAGCTAGTGTGCTTGGGGGGATCCCTGCTGAGTGCAGACTTCCCAGTCGGCTAAGCAGCAGGAGAAGGCACTTTCCTCTGGCTGTGTCAGCAACTCTAAAACAGCCAGCTGTTGCAGCTGTCCTGATGAATGCAGACCTTTCAGTCCACTAACAGTGGGTGTGAGAATATTACTCCAGCTGAGCCAGCATCACTCTGCTGACACCTGAATGCCCTTGGAGCATGTTCCTTGCAGTAGCCTGCTAACGCCCTCAGTGATCGTCTGTGACAAGAGCAGACTGGGACAGCTGACACTGGGCGTCTACCCCTTCCTCAGCTGGTCTGCATGGGCTCAGAGGAGTGTTGCTACTGTTGTGTCCTCTTGGAAGACATGCAAGGCTCAGGGCAGTGATTTAACATTATAAAGTTTGATCTCTGGCCATCCCAGGTGACAACTTTTCTGAGCTTGGAGAAGACCAAAACCAGTTTCATCTTGGCCTTTAACTGTATTCCTGGTGTGCCTAAGCAGCCCTTCTGCCTCTCAGGCCTGGTCTTTGCATTGTGCAGGACCTCTGCCTGGTTGATATGTAAATAAGTGTACATTTGCAAATAGTTAGTTTGTCATATACAAGGGGTTTGGGCTGCACAGTCTCCTCATGGGGTGTCTTAAAGAGTTAGAAATATGTAACTGGATGGAGAGATAGTCTTGAGATGATAGAGAACATATGGTTGGTTCTCTGAGTGAAAAGACTGTCTCTCACCCCTTTTGGCCGCTCAGAGACTCATTTTGATCAACCAGGAAATTCACGCCAGCACAGGTGCTTTATAGGTAACTTGTGCCCTCTTAATGGTCTGTTGGTACAATTAACCAAAGAAAAAGTCAAAATTCAAAAGCCAAAGCCAAAAACTGATTAAAAGAAGTTAACAGATAACTAAGCAGGGAAAATGTGTTGCATATTCTACCAACACATGACGACAAAATGAATTATTCCTACTATATTATTTTCGAAAGGGTCACCTTAAAATTAGTGAATTTAGCAAATACAATCATAGTGACTTTTTGGAACAATTTATTGACATAGCACTATATTAAAGAAAGTGATGCTGTTTGAATGAGAGTCTCCTGGAGCCACTATTGGCTGCTAGTTGTAGTAGTCTTACATTTTAAACTTCCAGTTGGCTTCACTTTTCAGAGCCAGTGGCTAAATCTATCTTTTATATATAGTGTATGTTTTACTCCTGCTCATGATACAAATTGCTCTAACAATTAATGTGAGATTGTGATTTTTAACGTGCACCTGATTTTGGTATTGTGCCAAAATTTCCTCTCTCAACAGGAGGCCAGAACTTTGTCCACACAAGAAGAAGGGTTAAGAATACCAGTTTGGCAGCTAAAGGGACATTGGCAAGTCAGGGTGAGAGTCAAGCCCGTTGATAGGCCTAACAGCCTCTGGAGCAACTGGAGTCCTACGACATCCTGGATGGGAGCGACAGACTGGGCAGATACATCAGATAAACAAGATAAACAAGGTAGCAGCGGGAAACCACTGCATTTTGAGGTGGTTCAAGTGCCAACCCAGCTTTTCTCATGTCTTAACAACACTGCAATTCTGATTTTAACCGGCAAATAAATCCACTGCCTTCGACCAGCTGGACAATGTAGACACCCGGTCTGGTTTAGGGTCTTTATTAAGCACAGGCAACAAAGTAACATGTGGGGTTGCTTCCTTGTAGGGTCTAGAAGTAGTCTGGTAAATACCTTCATTTTACAACATCAGCTCTCTGTTTCAGAATCAGAATGGTGGCTGGATCAGACGTCCCTGATAAGAGGTGGACTGATGTTCTTCTTGTGTCTCATCATTGTTGCAATGCTGGCTCTTTACAGGAGCTGCAAGACCAGGGGGTGAGTATGCTGTAGGCTTGTGTGTTTGTCTGAATATGTGTCTTTGCATGCAGTACATCTAATCTAATGTCTTACTCATGATGTTTCAGGCTCCTCAAAGGGAGACCAGTACCAAACCCCTCGAAGTACTTCTGCACTCTCCACTCTGTCCAAGGAGGAAATCTAAAAGTAACAATAAGTGTTCCCTCCAACCTTTTTACCATAATATTCTATCAAATGCATCATTCTGACATGTCTGAGTCTGCAGGCTTAATTAGTTAAACTATTTATAGTGTTTTATACGGTATATAATTCAGTGGTGCTCATATTTCTTCCAACATCGATGGATGAAATTAATCATCTGCACTTCCTCATTCAACATTCACCCATAGCAACTGATTCAAACACGTTGCAACCTAAAACTGAAGATTTTCCACCACAACCCCAACCACAACTGAAGAAAGGCCTCATTGAGAATGAAACTGCCTAAACTACTACAGCTAGATCAGAAGCAGCAGTGTCACGATGTTATTGGTATTTTCTGCTGTTGGTCTGCTTTACAGGAAAACAGTGTTTAATTTACTGCAAATTATTCAAAACCACTAGGTTGAAGGGAGAAAGTGTGACTGTCAAAACTGATTCACTACCACAACTAAGGCAGTAGGACACACATCATAGCTCTAGCCAATAGCCTGTGGCAATAGGTACTGGTGACACCAGAAAGATCTTGTAAAGTTTCCACAGTAGCAAGCAAATTCTGTCAAAAATGGACTATCCATGGTTTTTAAATGCAGGGACAAGTTTTATTGTCATTACCAGAGTTAAATTAGAATTTGTAAGTCAGGGGGCTTCTGTGGTTTCAGGGTTGCTATGGTTGCACATGTCTGTCCTCAGTCAAAGTGACAGGCAAAATATTTCTAATTACAAAGGCCTACATTTGAATCAAAAACAATTCAGATGTTAAAGACCCTTTAAATAAGGAAGCTGAACAGATGCTGTGTTGGGTTAAATATCTGCCTATAATCTGCTCAAGTCTGCAGACTGTGTAGCTGACAACATTCAATTTCAGTGCAATTCAGTTTTATTTATATATTTATATAATCCTAACAAGTTTCAAAAGTAGAGAATAGCAGGGCTTTCTTCTACATGATATTATTAGAACTTTCTGTCCAGCAGAGATAAAATAACAGAGCTCTCTATCACATGTACACAGACAACCAGAATTTTCAGTGGTAGTGCTAAAATCATATTTTGCCATGGCACTGAAAATTCTGGATTCAGGTTGGTGCAAAGGTGTGGATTAACATTCAGTAACTCAACAGTTTGTCTGCATCAACTATTGGGGAAAATATGGAAAAAACAAATTATTGGGTTTTATCCTTTACATGACAGAAGACCTGGTGTAACCTAAGATGTTAACGGTTGAATTATTTGAAATGTGGAGTCTAGACTTTTTGGAGCTTGACTAGAGACTAAGTTAGAATTTCTCAGCCCTTCCTCCTTCAATTTCGACTTGTCTTTTTAAAAGTTTTCATTGTGTTAGCTCCACAATATTCTGAAAATGAAGGCACAAGATTGCTGGCATATCGATTTAAGTTTTCTGTCGAAACCTGTGCTTTTTTATCTCAATGTTAAGTTTCTATTGAGTGCTATGTAAAGCAGGATAATGTGCTCTCTACTATTGTGTCATTGTTCAGGTATATTTTATAGCTTGAATCTCTCTTCCTCTTTTCCTAGAAATGGCTGAATCCTCTGTCAGCTTCTGAATCGTTCTTCACAGCTGAGCCATGTGACCACATTTCATCGGTAGAGGTGTGCGAGGACTGGGATGTGGTCCCCTCAACTTCTCCCTCCTGTGGCTTCATCAGCGGCCCTGCTTACTTCCAGAGCTACCCTTCTGCTGGCACAGACACCGTTGGGGTTGCTGACAATTCCTCCTCTTCATCTAGTTTCTCTAACATGGGCTATTTCATGTCTAGCTCTTCCAGTGGATTAGCTCGAGCTGACCCCAAGCCAGCCTGCCTTACCTACCAGGATGATTTCCACAATCCAAACAAAAGCAACAGCCTTAAGCCTGAGCCTTCCCTCTGCCCTTCATGCACCACTTGTCCAGCCTATGAAAGTTTGAAGAGTGAGCCACAAAGCCCGGACTCTGGTTTTTTTGTCGGAAAAGAAGATGAATGGGACATGGGCATAGATGGGGAACAGGTTTTGGAGGATCATAGCTCTCATTTTCTCATCTTCCCTGTACATCTTCCTTCCCAGACATGCCCTCGGTCCATCTCTCCCATACTTTCTCATTCTCCCAGTGTAATACAGATATCCCCTGACAGCCAACAAGTGGATGTACCTGTGACAGCTGCTGGTGCTAACTCTGCAGAGCTTATGGCTGGTGCAATTTGCAGGTCTTCTTCTATGCCTATGGAGCCCTCTAAAACTGGTTATCTGACACTCAAAGAGCTACAGACAACATTCAGCAATAAATCCATCTGAAAATTTCTAATTAGAATCTATCAGTGCTCCTTTTAAATGTAATCTTTGTCTACATCAAAAGCAACCTGACTAGTTAATTCAAATTGAATTGCATCTCAAACAGAATATAATGTGCTTGTGCAGTTATAACAAAGCAATTACTTAAAAAACGTCTTAATAGATAATTTTTCCGCATGTCTTAAACAGGAATTGACTAATTTTTGGGCACTTGGGGGCAGCAGAACTGAAAACACATAAATGAAATGGCCTCTTATAAAGCTTTTATGGCAAACCTGTCAGCAAACAGTAATGGCGATGAAAAAAAGTCTAATATTTCCTCTCCTCTTTGCTCTATTGTTTCCATACACCAAGATCTAAGAAAAACATCTCGCTGTTTAGTTGCTAAATGCTCCAATATGGCCACAAACTAGTGGCTAACTTTGGCATTTGCTGTTGGAAATGTAGCATTTGGTGAGTTGGTCGGACCTTTCTCCATTTATATAAAAGATCCCTTTCGTTTTACACATAGTAGCTATTTTATCAACGTTTGTGTTTATGTTTATTGATGGGATCCCAATTAGCGCAGCTGAGCTGTCATTATTCTTCCTGGGGTCCAACAAAAAGATTCATAAAATACAAAAAGATACATTACAACATACAGAATACATAGTAAAATACATTTTTGGCAGAAGTGGACAATTATGTCCTACACCTCCAGCCAGAGTTTATTTTATTTCAGTGCATTTTAGTTGATAAAACTTGTTTCAATACTGATTTAAAATATTTAGTTTTTTCTTCCAGTGTTATTATTTCTGGTAGCATGTTCCAAGCAAGCATTGCTCTGTAAGTGAACGTTATCTTAATGCTTTTTGATCTTACTTTTGGTAAAACAAATTTTCTTGCCGTGGCATGTCGAATATAATAATTGTGCTTTTCATTGCTAAATAAGAAGTTTTGGTAAAGAACTTCAGGCCACTTTGAAGCTACAATATTTTTAAGGAAAGACAGTAATGTATAGAATAATCTATCCTGTACAGATAACCACTTTAGTTGACTCAGCATGACGGTTGACTAATCCTGACTTCGGTGCTGGTTCCATAATTACAGCCTAACACCACCCAAGCTGCTCGGTCTTGTATGGTCTGTAACCTCTTTAACACCCCAGTTGCAGCATTTGACCACACTACGGGGCAATAGTCTAAATATGACAATACAAGAGCTTGTGTAATTTGTTTAGTTGATTTACATGTCAGAATTAGATTACGTCTTGTCATGTGGAGTAGTCCTGTATGTCTTCTTATAATAGATAAACCCTTTCCCGTGACTATGTTGTCTACATGTTTATTCCAGGATAATGTGTTTTCTAAAGTAATACCTAAAAGTTTTATGTCTTCCACTGGATTGTCACCTACAGCCATGTCTAAAACTGGATTAGTTTGTATTTGCAATTTTGAGCCAGGCACAATTGTCTTTGTTTTAGTTACATTCAGAACTAATTTGTTCGAAGTGATCCACTGGACAACTGCCATTAAATCCTTGTCTAATTTTGTTTTTAATTCCTCAGCTGTTGTAGCTGACATGTAACTATGGAATCATCAGCATAAATGGACATTCTAGCTGCTTTGAGTACAGTAGGCAAATCGTTTGTATAAATGGTGTACAGCAATGGCCCCAGACAGCTGCCCTGAGGCACTCCACAGCTTACAGGTCCTAGATCAATGATATCGTAAGCAGCTGCAAAATCAAGGGCTAGTATTAAAAGTTTGATCAGAGCAGCTTTAAAGCTTCTATTAAAATTTCATGCTATGCGAATCAAGTGGCCTGCAAGAAAATGCTAAATAGATAACACTTTCAAGTTAATCTACAATAAATATAGCCAATGCAGGTGTCAATGGCGTTCTAGTGTTAGTTCTTGTCTTTTGTTGTGATTGTTGTTGTAATCATTCTAATCGGAGCCTAATTACATTTGCCAGCTAAGAACAGCGACTAAATGCAAATTTAAGAGGAGACTAGTCTGAAAAGATACACATGTTCACGCAGCATGTTGAGGAACACCCTGGCCAAGCCACCGTATAGACCACATGGGTGCAGGTCAGCAACAGCGATCGTGAGTTCGAATCCGGCTCACGACCCTTTCCTGCACGTCTCTCCTCCTCTCTATACCCCCTTTCACAGTGTCTCTCCCCCCATCATTAAAAAAGTGGAAAAAACTCCTCCCAAAATAATAAAAACCCCGGCCTTTAATGTAGTGTTAAGAGGCTATTTGAAGGTAAAAATGAGCCAGTTCTGTATCAAAGTAAGAACAAAAAACTTTTAGCAAAAGGTATGTACGTGTGCTCCAGGATGAATCCATGAAAATACTGCACTATCTAAACGTATATTAAGGTGTATGGAAATTGATCACTTCCATAACATGTAAGCATTAGATTAACTAACTAATTTTCTACACTGATCTACTGTCAAGGGAAAGGCAGCTGGTCTGTCATTTACTTTTCTGGTAGTATGCATTTCTTTTGTGCTACTTCTGATCTTTGTACTTCTGTCTATATTTTATTGCACTCACAATAAAAAAAAATACTTTTTGTGCCTAAAAGGAGAGCAGACTGATTTATTTGACGGCTTAATCTAGACTCATGTATTGTAAATTAGTGAGGTCAGTGACACGTTGCCACTTTTATCTCTACACAGGCAGTATATTTCCATTTCGCACAAAGTAACATCTGTGCAAAGACCAAACAAAAAAAAAAAACTCCGCTAGAAATGGGTCACCTTTTGACTTCCTGTGTCACTGCAGAATGGAGACTGAGGGGTAGGCATAACAAACAACTTGAAAAAATTGTGTGGGAGGCAACTTCTGTTGTGTGTGTTTGGGTTGGTCTGATTCTGTGTGTGCAGGTTTAAGTCGTTACATGTCCTGTCAGGTGGTCCCGGTGGTGTATGTGAGAGGGAGCGTGTGTATTAAAATGTGGTTTGACATTTAACTCTGACACAACCAGTGACATCCGCTCACCTCTCAGAGAATTTACAATATTTAGCCATGTCAATAGGAAAACCACACAAGACATTGCTTTTATCAGCGTTTCTACTCTCTTTTTTCAATTTCACAGCAGCTTAATAACTTCTTACCAAACTGATGTCTGATGTCACTTCATTAAATTGCACAAAAAAAACCAGCAATATTTGTTTAAAAAATAACCTTCATATAAATTTGTCCAGTTTCTTGTTGCTCAGAATCCACCGAGTGGCCAGTTATGTTCCGCCAAATTGTGGAACTATGTAATATCCAATCCAAGTGTAGGTGAAAAGGGAAACCCTCATGATTCTCCACTGAAATCAAAACCTTTTTTCTAAATAAATACCATGAGTCCTATGCACACTGGGGTTAACTTTACCCAGTGTACAGTATATGGGTAGAAAACCACTGGGTTACATTCCTAATCCAATACCCTGTTGCGTATAGTCAGCAAATATCTCGGCTCACTAGCTGTCCATTCTGTGTGCTGAAAAGTGCATACACAGCCCTGTAAGTGGGGAACTAACAAATTGACTAAGCCTGATCCTCACAGCACTATTACAGTGTGCATTGAGCAGGTTTGTGCTCTCGACCAATCGTGTCTCCACAACATGGTTGCTACACAACTTAACTGTATTTTCAAATATGTTTTAAAGTAAATGTAATTTTGTGTGCGACCCAAGAGAAAGGCAGAAAGAGTGACAGAATACAAGTTAGAAACTGGAGGGCTAGTTAGTGCCATAAACCAGTGACCATCGTCAGATTATGCTGCTGGGAAGGAAGAGCTGAATGCAATATAATGAAAGAACTTCTGTCTTGTTGTCTTTATGTGTGGCTGTAAGTAACCTGCTATTGAAGTGTACGACTCCACATACATGTTTATGCTAGAAGATGCTTAATAAATGGATGAAAACATCATTGTTTATCAAAGACATTCATTCTTAACTTTGATGCAGAGCTAAGGCAAATTTACATGTTGTGAAAGTTACATGCTGCAAACTAGACTGGACCAGCTAAATGAAACCAATAATTGGCATTATTACAGTTATTGGTATCGTTATTTTAACATATTCTTTTAAACGCAAAATTATTTTAATGCACTGCTGTGGCTCTGATGCAGCCGCCTCTTTCTCTCTGTAGTCACTCTGTGGTCTCTAGCAGTGTCCTGCCCATAGCAGCAGCTGACTGGCTGTTACATGTCACGAGTAACAGCCGATAGCTGTGGCTGTGGCTATTGCTAAGAGATGTGTTGTGCCTGGCCTTGTCGGACTGAGAAACACCGTTTGAGAGCATAAGGTTCACAATTTGTTCCAATACAATAAATATATGCCAAATATGTGAAATATATGAAGGTGAGAGCTGTTTCACATCACTTTGAGTTAGGGAATTCACAGGACACATTATTTCACAAAACTGTCTTCTTCAGTCTGAGAAATGGTGCTTAAAAGCATAAAAAACAGCAACACTGTAGTTCCAGTATTTACAAACTGCTGTTGGGATCACAATGTTTTCAAACATGACAAAAATGAAGGCAAAAGCTGTTTAACGTCGCTTTGTGTGTAAGAAATCACAAGATACACGAAAAGTGGCCTTTTCAGCCTGAGAAACGCTGTTTAAGAACATAAAAAACAATACTGCAGTTCTTGAAACTCAGTACTAACATGTTTTGTATTGCAATGTGTTTAAATATAATATATATGGTGGCAAAACTTGTTTCAAGTCCCTTTGTGTAAAGAGCTCTTGCTATGCTAAGTTATTTTCTTGGGCCTCTACATGTTAGCTAAGGTTATAATAATTTTGTTTATTGACATCATGTTATAGATGCTCTAATCTAGCAAAGTACATGTTAATATACAGCAATTGCCAGAAAAGAGTACGACGGTGTTTTCATTATTTAGCTAACGTCCATGGGACCATAAGGTGCTAAGTTAGGTTAGCTTGTCACACATGCTAACTTGATGTCATTTACAGTCTAATATAGGGTCAAGCTTTGTAGATTCTGAAATTAGTATTAATGGACAAGTTTGCACTAGCACATTGCCTAGATTGTGCAGGTAAAATTAGTCTTGTCTTTTTATTCTGGCCTTTTAACAACAGCCCTGTCTGCATGAATCCTTCATAATGTTGTCATACACTTAAATCAATCTGAACCTGTTGGTGGTAAAAACAAACACTTTAGTGAACATCATTTATAACAGGCATAAGCTTGTTTGTTTTACATTAGCCATTTAGTGGTCGTGATTACAACGTTCATCAAAAGTGTTGGTAGGGGGTCTGTGAGTTTGTGGTCCAGCACTGTCCAGGCAATTAATGTGAAACACTGCTGTGCAATTTCTTCTGAGCTCTTCAGCAGAGAAAGGTGTGGTCAGCCTGAGCCCACAACTTTTAGCACCACTCCGCTCTGTTGTTGGACAACGGACAGACTAAAAGCTACAGCGCAATCTACTGTCTGTATCGGAGTATTTAACACCAGCTGTTCAACCAGGGCAGATTTTTTTTTCTCCAAAAAGAGGCAGACTAGGATCAAAAAACTTTGAAAAGCAAATTTCAGCTTTTGTTGAAGTTGAACAAAAGTTCTGGTAATGCAAATGACAATGAACCTGCTGTGTTAAAACTGTTGTGCAGAGAAAAAAAAATGTAGATGAGCCTTGCCAGCATCAAGACTTGAGTTCTCATATTCGTGACATGTCAGTAGATAAAGCAAAGAAAGGTTTAAAAAAGGGCTGCAACTAATTTTCTTATTTTTCACAGTTGAATATTCTGTTGATTAGAATAATTGAATAATCTGATGATATATTAGCCTATTTGATCAGATAAATGAAAAATATGACATGATCTGTGTCTTCCAAAGCTTCACATTATGTCCTCAAATTCTCTGTTTTGTTTTTGCACCAAGATCTTTTGTTCATTGTCAGTGAGGAATAGTTTTTAAGTAATGTTCTCAAAAATGTCTTAAACTAATTAGTCAAACTAATTACTAGTACTAAAACTGTCATTGATGAACATCCTGGTCAGTTACTAGCCTTGATATTTTTTTTCTATAAAGCAGCCAACAGAGTCTAATGTTTTGCTTTGAATAGATTTATAATAAAATAAATGATTTGTCTTCTTCATTGGTTTTGCCTAATATTAGAAAATGCAGATGTTACTATTAGTAATTCTTATACCTCTGCAGATGTCATTAGTAATGCTGACCAGCAACAACTTTTGTTTATTGTAAAGGTTAGTGTACTTATGCTTGCCCTCTGTGATACATTTCACGTTCTATTTTATAGTTCTGTTGATTATATGTTACCTAGCAGGGTAACACAGCCCCATACTATGGTTTTTATTAAAATATAGGCCTGGATAAGAAGAGACAACCCATTGTGTGAGTGCTTTTACTTTTAATACTTAAAGTACATTTAAAAGTAAGTATTATTTACTTTTACTTAAGTAGGATTGTTAATGTAGTACTTTTACTTTCACTTAAGTATATATTTTGCTGGTTATCTGTACTTTTATTTAAGTACTGAGCTTCAGTACTTCCTCCACCACTGCCCACCAGAGTGATGTCACAGATCCACTGGTTCACCACAACTCCTACATCTCCAGCGCCCTCTGCAGGCGTGGCCCTTTTCCTCCAGCCATGTGCCCTCACCTCTGTAGCCACATACTGGCAGGTAATACAGTTTTTTTGTTTGTTTGTTTGTTTGTTTTACAGTTTTTTACACACTAAAATAAAAATTTTCACACAATCAGCAGACTTTTACATTCAAGAAGCAAAACACCTATTAAGCTTCACACTTTTTGAAAACATTACACAAAGTGATTTGCAACACATTTTCACACCTTAGACACAGATAAGGATTGTGAGGTTACTTCCTTTTCATTACAAAGCCCTGACTTGCCAGTGGCCACACTAATGAATGAACTGGATAAACACATCCACCAGCTGTGGAAGCACACATGTGCTTAATTGAAAATACAGCAGTCAGGTAGGTGCTATAAAAGGCAGCAGGTGAGTTCACCTGTTCAACAAAATGGAAGGAGTTGGAAGAAGAAGAGTGAGAATGAGGGGGGAGCTCAAAGAAGAGAAGAAGGAGGTAGAGGAAGAGGCCTAGGCAGAGGAAGAAGTAAAGAGGGAGCTGAAGAAGTGATAGAACACTTCACAATAGTAAGAAAAACTACTATTTTGTTCTGGTTTTCATTGTTGATATGTTACTGTAACTGAGTATGGTAAGAAATATATATTGTCAGTCTGCAGCATCAGTGTTGTGCAGCGCTTGGTAAGTTTATAGTATTTGTGTACTTTCTCCGTATACCTCAAAGTAACCATGAAGAATGTTGAGGGTTTGTCAATATCTTTTTGTCATCTAAATTACCCCTTACATAAAAATGTGTGGCAAAAAAAGTCTAGCACATGCTAATTCCGAACATAGGGGTTTTTACAAATGCACTCGATAACCAAAGTATTTATTTCTACATTTCGGTTTTATTATTTATGTATTTATTTATTTAATCATTTACGTATTCATTTAATTAATTATTTCTCCTTATGGCAGGTTTGATCCTCCATAGACACCCACCTCACACAGTACAGACGCTTTAAATGAGAGAGAATCTAGTCAGGTGCATCAGCCAGACCTTTGGACCCGGAAAGAAAAGTAGTAAATCAGCGGCTCTGTAAACAGGTAGGCTCCTATTGTTCACCTGATGAACGGCACAATAAGAATGTTTGTAAGAAATAATTTTTGATTGATTGTATGCAAAAATCTTAAATTGCAGGTTTTTTGATCATATTTCATCCTTAAACACTTGGAGTGTGAATACAGCTAGAAAGTGTACACATGGTGTTGCTGCCTGGTTATCAGTCAACGTATCATGAAGTGTCTACATTTATGCAGGAGATAGGAAGAAGTAGTAAACATGTATTTGTTGAAAGAAAGTGTCTTACGGTCTGTTTTCACTGTGGTCTCCTAATGTGTTTTGTGCTAAGCAGCGTTAAACAAATCAAACATAGTCATGTCTTTGCTCTGAGGCAGCTACAGTTGCTACAGTAAGCGGATGAAACTGAATGCAGGAAGAAAAGTGTTCATCATTAGGCCAAGTATCCGTTTCCTTATTTTTTGATTTACTTTGGCGATGAGATAAAGTTCATATTTACAGAATGATAGGCCTGCCGCAAATATCCTACTGCATTTATTTGGATTTATTGCTTGACAAAAAAAAAATGCATGGACAGCTCTGATGGTGCTGGTCTCATCCTACATACAACTACTTTGTTGTTCCCACTGAGTTCACTTTAGAAACTGTGAATCTGTGCAGGAACCCGACTGTGCAAAAAAAAAAAATTAGATACAAATACTTAATAAGATCACAGTGATATGTCAGATGATTTAAATAGGCTTAAACTGCTGGGCCACATGCACTCTAAGAAATGATTCATGGGGTTAGTTGTGCTTAAAATCAAGAGCTTTTTCAACATAAAATAATAAGCTTGTTACACAGACTTACTGTAACTGATACTTTAAAACGCCTACTGTCGTATCAAGATATGATGAAAAAGAACAATTTATGTTGGAGGAGCTGTGACCAAATTGGAGCCCACACACATATATTTTGTGATTGTCCAAACATTCTGGGTGGGAATTCAGGCAGAAATAAGATTAATTCTGGGTGTTGACTTATCACTTGAGCCACTGTACTGTATAATTGGTCTATTCCTGAAGAACTGATAGACAGAAAAACAGGCATGTCTACTACATATCCTGCTACTGGTGGCAAGGAAAATGATAACTGTTTCCTGGCTCAATCCACTACATCCAATCCTTCTCCAATGGAGAGAAAGGTTAAAGAAAGTGTGCTTAATGGAAAAAAAAACAGCAAAACTCCATTTAAATTTGGGATTATTCATAAATTTATGGAATTCTGGTGTGTGAATGACAGAAGCTGAACTGTAATGTGTCATCCTCTGTTTGTGTTTCTATGAGCAGACTGAGTGATGGAGCAGGAGAACATTCAGTCCTACTATGAGGATCAGTTCGGCAATGTGGCTTCCAGACTGCAGTCTAAGCAATTGTTCCGGTCTAACTGGGACATTGTTTTTTTTGCAACCTTCTTCATCTTCATTGGTGAGTGAAGGATGATAGAATGCTACTCTGTGACGCATGCATACTTCTAATCAGAAACTGATAGCATTCAGAGGACTCAGGAAATAGGCAGGCTAAGCAGGATAACAGCAGAAATGTTGAAACTGAAATATCATACATTTTTCAGAAATGACGCATGTGATTAGTGTTTACTTTACTTTGTATGAAGTTAACTGATAAATTAGAACTATTCAAGGCATCGTCATTTCACTTTCAGTGCCTAAAAACCAGATTGTTTTGACATGGCACCCCAACCATTATTACACAGCATCCTAATTTGTGAAAATACAACATGTCAAAACTGCAGCTGCTTTGAGCTGAAGGAGCTGTGTGCTATAGACATGTCTGATTTTGGTTGGCGATCAAATGGACCCAAGTGTTAGAATAATGCACTTTTCAGTATTATTAAGTATATGCTAAACCCCCTTTGGAGTTTCATCAGTCAGAGGTTGATCTGCTGGTCTGACTGAGGGCTGCACAATATTGGAAACAAATGGCATTAGGATATTTTGTTTTGGCCATTGTGCAGGTTTTCAATGCCAGTTTTCATTTGTATCAAGGAGCAAAAAAAAAGAAAAAAAAAAAGTAGCACAATCTGTTTAAGTTCATTTGCCTTAATTTATAATGTTTTTCCATCAATGTGACTATTGCCTTAGTCTGACTGCAGATGTTGGAAAGTTTCCACCCTGAGAAGAGTACAGTTGCATCGTAAACACACATGTAACTTCTTTGTTCTCCCACTGACTGTTGTGCCGTGTCAGGTATGCTTCTTCTGCTGGTCATCCTGGTCCTCATCCGCTGCTGTTGCTGCTGCTGCTGTGATGATGGCAAGGTAAACACATATGCAAGAGGAAGCAGAAAGAAACAGCACACTTGGATAATGCCTCTCTCTTCTCTCTGAGAAGGAGGAAGAGGAAGAGGCCAGACTATTTCCTGGTGATCTCCTGGCTTACAAGTTGGCCATTTGTCCTGAAACCCTCATGTGTTTGTAGCAACTTCATAAACACACTATAGAAAACTATAAAAGATGGACATAGGAGCCTTGATTTATAACCACTTTATTCAAGAAGATGTGAAAGTATTAAGCGATTAAGACCATAAACTAATTATGACAATGATTACTGTGGTAACAGATTTCGAGGGGTTTAGGGTAATTTCCTCTTGACGTATGGACCCATATGCTATGTAAATGGCTCAGTCATTTTTATTTTTGGTGGGTACTATAGCTGAGACCGTTAAAGGTTTAGACCTTAGGGAAAGCTGAGTGTCTACATTGACTGTTTCATGGTATGATAAGAACTATAACTTAGTGCATGTTTTCTGATAATGTCCGTACTGTCAAATTAAAGATGATTGTTCATTTTTGTTTTCTCAACAGCCTCGGAGACGGAAGGTTGGCTTAGACAACATAGCTCTGGAGCCATGACGCTGGACTACACTGAAGAGGCTGGAAGCAGATCCTCATAAACTGAAGCTTTGTTTTTTTATTGTCACTGATCTGTACACAAAATGTGTGTACTTTGCTATCCAGCTATAAAAATCTAACAGACGTGATCTGTCACTGCTATATTGGGTTTATTGTTCAAATACCACAGAGCAGATGGAAGCTCTCAGCAGTTTTGTTTTTAATGTTTCTTTAGGTTGGAAATCACCTTCCTTTTACTTTTGTTTGCTGAAAGGATGTCAACATTTCGATTTGAATGATTTACTTGGTAATAAAAATCTAAATTTGCACTTTGTTCATATGCTGGTGTATTCTTTCTCATCATTTAATCTATAGACTCCTAAAGCAAACAGACACAAAGACATTTGAGGACAAAGGGCATGAAATAATATGAAGGCATACAGTTGCTTCAGAAAGCATTTAGACCCCATCACTTTTTGCATATTTTCCTGTGCTGTAAATTTCTTTTAAACACTTATTTTCCATCAGTCTATATTCAATAACACCGGATGACAAAGACATACAAATTTCTGCAAATGCATTATAAATCAAAAACAGAAATATCAAAATTTCAAAAGTATTCAGACCCTTTTCTGTGACACTCTGAGCTGTGGTCAGTTATATCTCCTTTGCTTTAATTATTACTGTGATGTCCTAAATTTTAGCTAATTGCTGGTGTCAACAATCAACATATTCAATGCATGTACACTACAAATCAGTTGGTTTTCCAACACAGTCCAAGTTGATTTTAATTTTTTAAATGTTCTGCTATGTCGGTGCAGGGTGTTTCTTCATGCATGCAGGATTTGGTGCTTCACTCGTATATATAGAATAACTGAATGTTAATGGAGGGAAGAGGTCTGCTCTGAATTAAAAGCATATCAACTTTTTGAATTTTCAAAAGTATCTTTGAAAAGTTTGGTTTGTTACGAATGCCAGACATACATTTATGATACAGAATACATTGTCGGATTTAAAATGCAATTTTTTTTACCTCTTTTGTTGACAGTAACAGCACAATTTCTGTAATATTAAGAATTAACTTACCCCTAATGGTTGCCATGATGTAGTTTTGATTAAAATTTTGGCATTAAATGTGAACTTAATTCATATAACAGACAAAATTACAACAAGCTCAGAGGGAAATGTGTGTTTGTGAGTCACAGCATTATATGGTCATTTAGGTGTGTCTCTGTGGGAAGCCTCCCTGGATGGTAGTTCCCTTGTTCTTTTTCTGTTCCTTTGTCTCTTCAGCCAGGACTGAAGATTCCATTGTGATTCCATCCCAAAGGTATTGCTTGCAGTTTTTTAAGCTAACGTGTTTGGAGTGATCTCTGCGGAGGACAAGCATTCCACCTCGGCTAACACTGGGTGAGAAACCTTCTTTAGCCCAGTCAGCATTCCTCTGTCTCTGGGTGAACCTGAAGTGGTGAGCCGCCTGAATGGTCCTGCAGTTTACGGCTCACAGTTACCAGCCAAGGCACTCAGTTGTAGCCTGTGTAGAGTGCAGACTGACACAACTAACAGCGTACATCTCTTCGCTCTCTTCTATTTGAAACACACAAATAAGCACAGAGATAGCCTTGATATGATCATTAGTGCATGGTTACACTGTAAGCTGGTTCTCTATTATGTATGTCTATCCCTACCTTTGCCACCTGTCCCATCTGATGAAGGAAGGTTGTGGGAGTTTCAGCATTGTGGGTGAGTTTCTTGTTGCTTCTTAATGCTTCTTTTCCATTATGAAGAAGCAGGAAGAGGTTGCAGGTAGAGCCCGAGCATCCTTTTGGGTTGTTAGCCACCACCTGTGGCTGTCCTAGTTATGACTCCAGCAAGAAGCTTTAGAATGTTTAGTTGCCAGTGGAAACTTCTGCTATGTTTGGACTAGATGCAGCTGAGTTGTTATAGCAGATACAGATGAATCGCCCAGGGGATTGAAGCTGCTGGCTAGAAACAGCAGCTTCAGTTGTGTCTTTAATTCCATGAATCCTTGGCTTGCTCATGTTTCCATCTCCCTATCTCCTTCTTCTTCTTCTGGAAGACTTTTATTGTTGCTTTCCCTCATTTCCTGAACTCTCCAGGGAACATAACATCTGTTGATAAATGTTGCTTCTCTCACACTAATGTAAATAACCTGTATGCCCAGTGTGTGTGTATTTGTAAGACTTATTTTTATGTAGCTTCACGGCAGCAAGCAGCAGCTATAGTTAGCAGAGAGAGTTCAACAAGGACAGGTTGGTGTTACGAATAGTTTTATTGCACAACTAAATAATTTCCACATTTTTCAAGATAGGCAGCATTTTCAAATAGATTAACACTTACTGGAAGGAAGTCATTTGTTAATGACTGGATTAGTGTTTGCTTTACATGGATTCAAAAACATGTGAGAAACAAAATAAATACGAACACAGAGAAGACAAACATTTAAACTCAAACTGAAATTACACGAACAAGTGACAAGTAGCTCATCATTCAGACATATCCATTTAGTAATACACAGGGAATGTGAGTCATTTCCATTTAACAGCAATGACAAATTAAAAAACAAAAACAAAATAAACACTGGCCCAGCTCCATTGTTCCATGAGTTTCCAACTTCATTTGCATCAACTAAAAGTTCATTTTTGACTTGGCACTGAATAATACAGAAGTGCCTGAAAATAAAACATGAATGCCTCATATCTGCCAGAGTCTATTCTTTAATATTGCACCTACATTTATGAAAATAGTGTTATATTGTGAATATGTAGTATTTTAATCCTCATTGAACCAACTCTGTAATCATACAACCGTCTTAAGGACTTAAACATTCACAGTTACATCGCTCTCAACTCCGCCATCCATCACACATGATATAAACAACCACTTGAACCCTCACAGAATGACTTCATCTGTGTGATCAGTGTAAGGGTTGAGTGATATGTTAAAATTTTCCAACTGGTTCAATAACTGGATGGATTGGTGATATATTCATGGAGATGTCTAACACCTAATAGCTGATAACAGTAACTTAATAACCTGTGCCAGCATGCACTTCACAGTGGTTGTAGCTGCATCCTGCTACTTCTCAAACACATGCAACACCAACTTCCAGCTCCTATTAGCACTAATTTGGAACTGCACTTTACTGATTAGGTATTACCAAGTTGAAAAGTCAATAAGACCATGACATTAGCAAAATAAAAGGACAAAAACTGCCCTTTAAAACAACTGGCAATGGATTCAGCCAATCACCGATAGCCGATGCATGCGTCTATCACCCAACCCTAATCCCTGTTGCGTGTATATCTTCCGTAGACACTCCAAACACTGCTTGAGGATAGAGCTTTATAACATTATGTATGGCATGCATGGCACTAGTTCTGCATTTTCTCCTGACATACAAAAAACTCACACGGAGACTTGAACACCTGCTAATTTCACCATGGGACAACCATGACCCTTTGTGGTGTAACTGAAGGTGTCTTGAGAGTCCTGAGGGGTGGACTATGGAGCTGGGTGACAAAGAGATCATACTGTTCAGTCAGTGAATGGAGGGGAAACATGTTTTTTTTGTCACCAACATGTTTGCATTCTCTAAAAAGATCACAGTGGGTAATGTTTACTCTATTGCCTCCCCTCACAGCTGGGATACATGGTAAGTTACCTTTACATTTCCAAACTTCTAACAGACTTCCTGTTAGAAACTTGTGGGCTACAAACTTAAACTATGGGTGTTTTTAAACCTGCAATGTTTTTCATGTTGAATTAGACTTTTTAATATTGGTCAGTTTCCTCCCTTCATGTAAGAAATAGCTTCTTACATGATCTGAAAACTGTAATTTTTCTTGGAATAGGAAATAACAGCTGTTTGTGGTGGGAACATGATTCCATCTCCAGCAGACCTGACTATAAGGTGTAGATGAGTTAAACGCTTTCTATCAGCTAGAGAGTAAACCAAGGTCAGATCTAGACCAGCAGCAAAGTACATTGTAAGGTTGGACGATATGGTAATATTTCCACCACAACCATTGCCACTACTAATTGCCCATACATTCGAGGAGGTGTTCACTATTTGAAAAACAGTCCAACGGTGTCAGATGTAATGTTTTCCACAGATTGATTTATATATGCCGACTCACAACAATAACAACATTGATCGCAACATATTGATTTCCTATTTATTTAAACTGGTAAAATATAATTCTGTTGTCTTTCACAAGCACAATGACAACAAACCTGTCTATGAACAACGCCTCATCTCTGTGTATGGTCTGAAGGCCAATTCTTGCTTTCTGTGTCCATGTCTGCAAGAGTAGGCATGACGTAAATTTTGTCATCTACCAGTAATGGAGAGCAGATATATTCATCCAATCATTCAACCTTAGCAACCTAACCTTATTGCCATCTTGACATTCAGGCTGATAGGAGCTTTATTAAGTCCTTTCTCCTGTCAAGCCAGTACAGTTTCCTAGATAGCCCTCTCTGATGGCACTGTTGCCAGGAGACTTGATAACACAGAGGCTGTGGAGCAGCAGCTCTTGCAAAGGCTGAAGGATTCACCTTGGTATGCATAGAACAATAAAGCTATATGGCTCATCTATGCGCAATTTCCAAAATGAGTTTCATGGGGGCTTCTACCAGAGACTTCTGTGTCTTGAGTGATTACATATAGGCAACCTAATTTCATCCTATTGTGTTACTTAAAGAATTTGACTTTTGAATTAACACAGATAATCCCTGATCCAGACCTAAAGATGACATTATACTAGTACTTTCACAGGTTGAGTCTTTCTACCCATTATAAGAAAATTGACTTTAATATGTAAAATTATATTTTTGAAGCCTGGGAGGAAGAAAGAAGAACTGTATTGTTTGGGAATGTAAAGTATGAACACAATTTGAAAGTGCTGTGAGGGAATTCAAAGTATTCCAGAAAAAAATCCACTGTGATAACCAAGTACTGGTTAAAATTAGTGTTCCACTTGACTGTTGATAACGTTTGACTGAAAACTAGATAAATAGTAAGAACAAAGTTGCTTTAACGTAACAGAAAATAATTCCAATAATAAAGCAACGACAACCACATTCAGTCATTAAGAAGTTTAAGTCAGTACTCTGAGATGTAATACACATATATAAGAGGAATGTCAGTCAGCTGTGCTCACTGGGTATAGGAAATGCTGACATCTGTTCGAATCTAAATGGCTCTTGACTAATCATGCAACACTTCAGACTGAATGATTGCATGAAAAACATATTTAAAAATAAAATCTTCCCAGGGTATCCCTTACACATCCTCACAGGTGTAATGGAGTGCTTAGTTTAGATCTGACCGATCACTGGACAATGGACTGGAGGAAGATTAGAAAGGTCTGTAGTTCCAGAAACTGGAGAAGACTGAAATCTGCAGGAAATGGAGGTCAGAGCGGCATATTTAGATTTATGTACAATTACACATGCAAAGTGAGGTATAAACCAATTAACTAGTCAAAGCTTAAATGCAGAAAGTATTCAAAATCCTTTCATTTTTTGCACATTGAATATATTTATTTTTAAATAGGTCAAACAGACATTGAGTGTAAATTGATGGAGAAATGAGTGAATTTTATCCATAAAATCAATACACACACACACACACACACACACACACACACATCCTTGTCTTTGTGGTATTGTGAGGCCATCTGACCTCATCTGACCATTTTGGGGACCACCCTTTCTGGTGCGGTCCCCTCGATGTAATAAAGACACACACACACACACACTTTCTGAAGTGACTGCGAATTAATGAATTACTTCATTATTTGCACATCAAACACAAAATTTGACATTTACTGAATCCCCTGAGAACACTGAAACTCAATTCAAATATGACTGATAGCTACTTGAGGCAGTGTCATTACTTTTCTGGAGGCAATGAAACAAGCTAAAACCTGTCTGATTTATTATCACCTCTTAAAATAAAAAAATTGTATACTGGTGTTTATTTGGGGTTTTCTGCTATTTAGGAGTAGGAGTATTTAGTAAAATCACATTTTAATTCAAAAACAATCACAAGTGGCAGTTTGCAGGTTGTACCTTTTTTGTGCTCAACAAAAATAAACACCACAACTGGCCAAAATTAAAGTGGCAGGCAAAAAGGAGCAGGTTTCAGGCTTGACAAAGCTGAGCAAGTTAATGTTTTTTAAGTGTAGTGTTTGTAGCATGAATTGAGTTGTAGATGTGAATACAGTTTAAAGCTATTAGGACTGACAGCATGAGAAGCTGGTCGTTCAGTTTTTCACTTCTCTAATTGTACTTGATCAGGGTACTTGGGATTATAGTTTTTGTAGATCACTTCTAGTAATAGTGTCAACTTTCATGTCCCTGTTTTGTTAAAGCTCAAAGCAAATTGAAGAAAGGCCCACAATGGCGGTTAATGATGGATAGACCATGGCACATAGAATTATGGCACTTTTGATTCTGGTTAATACTTGCCTCCAGTGAACTAAAACTGATAAAATGTTGTCTTCTGGGTTTTGAGGTTGCACAAATGCTATGTTGCGTGGACTGGACTTAAAGTACTAGACCTATTTTCAAACAAGGCCTGAATATATCTACCAAGACCTATGACAAGTGGACAAATGGTCCATGACTTATGGCCAAGTTTGTGAAGATTTTTGATCAATGGCGACCAATTGGTTTTCAGACCAATCTCTCCCTGTTACAGTAGTTGTCTAGTTCAGTCCTGCAATGCTGTATATCAACTTCGGTGTTGACGGTCAAAATCCAAAAAGTAAATGTCATTTTACTGTTTTTCATTTTATGCAACTTAACTAAAGTCTGTCATTGCAGATTTTTATGGTCTTTTAGTATAGCACATTGAGCTTGACTTGTGTGTCAAACTGCAAGTCAATTGGCCCTACAATGTGAGGGACATGGCCCTTCAAAAACTGTGTTTTTGAGCCTTGATTACAGTACCACCATGTAGGTGATCAGGCTCATGTTTCTTGGGAAGCATTTGCACATAACTTCCAGTTATTGGGCCAACTTCCATGTTTCACCTCGTTTCCGGTCACAGCAATTTGAGCCCATCAAAAGAAGAACAACAAGAATAAACTGGCACAAATTCAAAAGGGGTTCAACCACTTCAGGGCTACAAATTTTAAGCCAAAAGTCCAGAGCTTGCCAAAACCTGTATCTAATGAGAACATCTGGGACAAAGGTGGTCAGTTCTGCTTTATATTTAAACTTCACCAAGTGGGGAAGATCGGACATATGTTAAAAACCATTGTTGATAATGTATGTCCAAAGACATACATTATCAACAATTCATAGCTTGGGCATTCTCTGTTTTTGTAAAGTCACAGCAACATGAAGTTTATAGCATCTTTATTCTCTTTGAAGATTTCTAAGTGAAACAGAAAGTGTAGTCACCCTTAGCATGGCCTCATGAATATAACTACGCAATGAGAGCTGAGGCACACAAATAACCCTGTGTTACTCATATGGATGTTTTATTGTCAGACCAGGATTAGAATAAACAGTAATGCAATGCTGTGCTGTCATAGCACAGTTCTGGTTTTAGTTTGCATTAAAATAACTATACTGACAATGTTTGGCTGACTTTTGAATGAATTCAGCAACTGCATTGCCCATCTACCCCCCATTTCATGTTAAGATCAAGCAGGTAGGAATGTATTTTTAGATACTCACCTTGTCCTTGAGCTGCTGACAGAGTTGCAGGGAGATGGTGAAGAACACCAGCGTATCGTTGAGCCATGGTACCACACATTCCACCTTGTGAACGTGGCTCACCTCAAAGCGGTTGTTGTTGAGCTCACTGTGAAGCGAGGGTTCACAGAAATAAACAAAAGGGTTAAAGGGAGCTTAAAGCTGCACTTTCTGAATGCTGTAGAGTTTTTAATGGAGCCCTGTGTTACCTGTGACCACTTCATTTGATTTACTATTTATCTTTTTTAGGTATTCATTGCATGCTTTATGCATGTTCATGTATACTGTATTCTACAGATGGAAGAAAAACAGAAAGGCACAGACAGAAAGAAATAAATGACGATTAAAGGAAAAGAAAACAGGACTTACAACATTGCTCCGGGGTTGTGCAACACTGAGCTTCCAGCTGGCTTGAAATTCTGTGGACATCAGAAGGAAAACATTAAAACGTCAGTTACATGACTCTGCTTGTAGCTTTAGATAGTGTTACAGGGCTTTACATGCATTCACCTTGGTTGTATTTGGAGGAAGCACATGGAGCTGGTAGACAGTCAGACAAAGTTTGCTTAAGTTGATGTAAAAGTTGACCATCATGTCTCCTGGCATGGGAGGGGTGAACATTTTCTGATGAAGAAAGGTTATGCAGACAAAAAAGGAAGATGGAACAGTAGTGTCAGGCTTCATGGTAAATCCATAGACATTTTGTTTTCAAGAGTGTGACATTTAACTATAACATTTTGCTCTGTGCCTGCAATACATGTACTGTGTTGCAAAAACCATGAGCATTGATCTGCTGCTACAAGTGCATCTCATGTAATTAGAGTATGGTGGAAAAAGTTCAGTATTTTTCATCATACATTGCTCAAAGAGTCATTTCATCCCAACTCACCCAGGGCCTCCTAGTTAAGTTCATGGATTTTTTTGAAAAAAAAAATCATGCAAAAACTTTTACCTAAATCACTGAATCTTACAAAATCCCACAGTTCTACTCCAAATATGTTTTGAGTTATGAATTTTTGAAAATAGGTCCTTGGTTTTAAAAAAAAGTATTTATTGTTTTGCTATTTACATTAATGCTACAAGTTGATGATTTTAAGAAATGTTATCTCATCCAGACACGTAGAGAAAGATGAATCACCCATAACACAATGAGCAAAACCACAAAATGTCCTAAAAAGTGCATTTTCCAGCTCCAAAGCTAATTTTAGGAAGACTTAGTGAATAATAGTGGAGACATGAATTTTTGAAAATTTAATATTTTCCATTTTGATGATAAATTACAGATTTTTATTTTTTTTATTTGTGGGAAAAAAATCAGCATTAGCTACTGACATGATTACAAGTTCCAACTTTTTCTTGAGGTTTCTGGAATATTCAGTGAAGAAATCAGAAAAATCCTGTGAAAAATAAACAATTGGGGAGGCTTTAAAGATGCTTTGAAAGAAAAGAATCACTGAAGTTATCAAATTTAACACTGAAGACATATTTGTTAAACATTTGTAACTCAAAAAGCATTAGGAGTAGAGCTGTGGGATTTAGGTAAAAGTGTTTGCATTTTTTTTTTCCAAGAAAATCCATGACTTCAACTGGGAGGCCCTGGGTGAGTTGACATGGAATGACTCTTTGAGCAATGTCTAATGAAAAATACTGAACCTTTTCAACCATATTCCAATTATATGACATGCACTTGTATAATAGACTCCACTCTTTCAGTCTTTTTGTAGTGTCAGGCTTTCTGTCAACACTACTGATGTTGGGGGATATATCCCAAAGGTGTTGAAGTCAGAGGCCTGTAAAAGCCGGTCAGGTTTGTCCACATCAGACTTTAAAAAGGATTACTTTACAGATCTGGCTTTGTGCATGGAGGCAGCCTGATGTCAAAACAGGAAAAAGACAAACACAATCTGTTGACATAAAGGTGGAGGAACAGTAAGGGTTCCAAAATGATTTGAAATAACTGGATCTAAGGTTAGCCAGGAATAACAGTCCAAAAGACAGAAGTGCCTGAATACTTTCGTCCACATAATTTCAGACTTTCTCAGTAACGTGTGATGGTAATAAGTTTGTTAAAGACTAGTGTTGGGTGACACGTTGTTCATCTTGGTTGTCAGATTTAGCAGAACAGAATCTTAAAAATCCACTACCAGATATAACCTGACCCTCTGTGTGTTAAAGTAGTGTTTGCGTAATGTGTATTGTCTGCTGGCCTGTACCATCAGACCACTGGTGGCCAGCTCAGGCAGTGTCAATGAGGCTGGGGTCGTGAGGCGGTTTCTAGCTCGTGTCAGCTGGAGCATCACTGCATCCATGAGCTGCAGCAGGAGCAGAAACATGGCGTTAGTATCACAGGCACAGTAAAAGAATGGGATCTCAGCTACATTCATCCTGTTGCTGATTTGAACAGCACGTTGCTGCCGTGGAGTGACAGACCTTATTCACTTCAGCCCCGGTCTTAAAGTGATAGCTCTCATCACGGCTGTTCAGCAGTTGCAGAGCCTGGTTCACATGGTTCCTGGCATCCTGGATCTGATGGAGGAACAGACACAAAAGGAAGGTGAAGGATATAAGTAAGGCACAATTTCTTTAAAGATAATGAGAGAATATTTTTCAGACATCTGATATTAATGGTCTCAGCCACTGGCAACATTATAAATGTGACTACAGCCAAGCGTTAGGAAAACTGTTAGGTTTTCACAAAGTTGCAAGGTGACACAAGACCAAGAAGAGAACAGGTGCAGTTTTAAAGGCAAATTGTGGTCAAGTCAGACATTAATCTAATTTAGATTTCCGCACTTAGTATGAGGTTCACTAAAAAAATTAAGAACTACTGTTAGCATTATTTTGACAACAACCTAATTGTACCCTTATTGCCTAAAACTCTGGGACAGTACAGTAAATGTAGACTTCAGTTGGTGAAACTGCATGTTTTCTGCCTGCTGATTTTAGCCAATGAAAACAGGTTACTGTACATTGCTTGTGGTAACTAATCATAACTCATGCTGACATACACTATCTAGACAGACACGCAATATCACATTGGTTTGCACTGAAATCAATAATGACTTGTATTTTGAAACGTTGCAAAAAATTAACTGTGCATTATTGGATAGGGAGCCCCACTAGTAAACAAGTCCAGTGAAGTACAGATGGGTGCACGGTGAAAGTTTCCTGTGCCTGAAAATTTCCTCACACCCTGCAATAAGAAAGGACTCCAAGTTTTTTGATTGTTTAATACATCATTTAACATGCATAAGCAACTTAGATTCACTTTCTATGCAGTGTGTTTACTGATGTGCAGATCAACATGAACAGTAAGTCATTCTCATGTTGCAGTGATTCTAATTTATGAAAACATTACATGCTACTGTGTGACCATGTCAGGATATAATTTACTTGTAATTCTGTTCATTGCTAGTGTTTGAATTATTGTGAGTCCTGGTCTTGTTAACTATAAATAACTACCCAGTAACATTACCATTCAGGACTTTGTTATCAGCCAGCTGTGTTGTAATCATAAAGCAACACTATCAATGAAGGTGCAATGCTCTTTTTCCTGACTTATGAAAAGTACATTTGACTTGCTGTTTCACGTACTAGTTGTATAGAGCACACAGCGGAATAATGGACTAGCTCTTCACCCTTGCAGAGCTGCTGAGGGGTTAATGGGAGTTCAACCAGCCAGTTCACGTTTTCTGGATTTGGAAAAAGGCTTACAACCATGTCCCTCAAGGAAGTCAGTGTGGAGTACTGTGGGGTTACGGGGCTCGTTGTTCCGAGCCATTTGGCCCCTTTACAGCCAAAGTGGGAGCTGTGGTCGCACAAAGTCAAACATGTTTCCTGTGGTTGTTGGACTCTGCCAGGGTTGCCCCTTGTCTCTGATCCCGCTTGTGGTGTTTATAAAGGGTGTCTGGATTGGGGACATCAAGATGGCATCACCATGACCTTCAGCACACACTGGAGCAGTTTCCAGTCGAGTGTGAAGCGGCTGGGATGTGAGTCAGCACTTCTAAGAGGCCATGGTTCTCTGCCAGAAGCTGGTGGATTACTCCCTCTGGGTTTCAGGGGAGGTACTGCCTCAAATGAAAGAGTTAAGTATTTTGGGATCTTGCTCACCAGTGACAAGAAAATGTGTGAGATGGACAGACAGGTTGGTGCAGCATCAGCAGTAATGCAAGAAATGTACCGGATAGTTATGGTGAAGAGATTCTTGATTTACTGGTCCATGTATGTTCCAACCCTCATCTATGGTCATGAGCTCCTAGTAGTAGTGACTGAAAGAACAAGACTGCAAGTAAAAGCAGCTGCTGGTCGGGAGATGTTGGAAGTTCCATTCATCTACCGCCATCCCTTTTGGTAACATTTCCTTTACCAGGGGATATGGATCCCACTCAGATATCTGAGTTGGCCGAGTTAATTAACCACCACATGGGACTTGCTAGGAAGAAAAGTAAGGAATTTTAAAAAAAGAGGACAGTCTGAGTTCAAATAAGTTGTGAAAGTAACTGACAGTCCTCACAGCTACAGCTTTAGTTCTCTATTTTTCTGGTGCTACTGCACTCTACAGTACCTGCTGCAGTTTCCATTGCTTGTCTTCTCTGAACTGAAAGTGCAGCACTTGGCTGCTCTTTGCAACCTTCAGGTTTATGTCCTGTTGAGAAAAGTAAACAATGAAAGTTATACATTAAGCTTAAATGAATGCTTTGTCTTCACAAAAGGGGACTAAAGCCTGAATGAGAACATTGCAGACTTACAGCCTGAGTCAGAGCATCTCCCTGCAAAGTCAGCACCCCCTTCACTTGATCCATGCTGCAAAACATCACATCACCACAAAAACAATAGTTCATGACCAAATGAACAGCTACCAGTTATCATGTGGCAGGCACTTCCCCATTCAAAGACACTGTTATGTAACAGACAGAACTTAGTTGTTTCACTAAGGCTGACTTGGTCATTGCAACTGTACAGAAACTGTACACCATAAAGAGCTGCATTTTAAAAGGAACTGAAAAGATTAATAAAGTATTACGTTGAGCTGCCGAGGATGAAGTTTTCCTGTTTGAGCTGACTCTCAAGGCCTGGTGTCGGCATTGAGAAACGTCTAGATGCCTCCTATTGACAAGAGCAGAACAAAAGGTGTCTTAATATTAGGAACAAATCTTTGTAGAAGCAGAATAAATGCATCTTTATCTGAACGGACTTCCCTTTCTGAAGTTAAAATTGGAAAATTATAAACTGGGAAATGTTTTATTGTGAATGTTTGTACCAACATTTTTAAAAAGTCATTTTTAAACAACAGGTTTTCATTTAATTTTGTCCTCAAAATAGAATGTTGTGTTGTTTCCTTGTTACAGATTTTCATATGAAGCTATCTTATGACTTTCCATAACTACAAAGTGCTTCACTGATGCCACTTTAAATTATCTTTGTTATCAAAATGTGAACAAGCTGCTTTAGTGTTTCAGAGTGCACTCTGGGCCTGAGAGGCATGATTAGAGGAGCTTTGTTTCATGAAAACAGTGAGAGACTGTTGACTGCATTTTTTTATTTCATATGATTTTACATACTTGTCAGATAACTGGAAAAATATTACTATAATTCTGTTTCTGGGTAATGCTCCCAAGAATACTGAATCATACAAATCCCATAATGCTCCTTGTTACTCTCTTTGTTAGACCCTCCCCGCCTGGTAAACACCCTCATCAACTCAAATTGTCTGCAACCAGTTATTAATAATGGTATTCTGTTATGAAGCCTTCAAACTCAGGCTGAGATTACTATGATGATTATTACTTCCTCTGGAGCCACAAAAGACGACGTACAACTTTTTTGACAGACTGACCAAGACCTCTCAGGACAAGAGAACAGATTCTTGTACAAAATAAGTGGAACGGCTCTTTACTAAGCCCTAACTACAGCTTTATACGCAGCCCACAAAAGGTCAACTTTTACCTTAAGGACATCCTGAAGCTGTTTTAGGACAGCATGTACTTCTTCTTTCAGCAGCCAGTTGAACTCCTCCTCCTACCAAACAAATGAAACAAATATTTGACTCCTAACAAAAAGGCAAATATGAAGCAAGAATTTCTGATAAGCTTGTCCTGTGGGAGGTGTTAGATGCCCCAGTGAAGGTGTCAGAGGTTGCTGCTAAAGCTACAGACCACTGCATAATTTCCATCCATGACCTCTAACCCTCCAATACATGGATGATTTATTAAGCATCATTACATACCTTCTTTCCTTACATAAAATCATGTTGTTTATAACATTCAGAGTGAGGCAGTACAGTGGCACAGAAAAAAGCACTGCTGTCTCAGCAACAAGATTTGGGGTGTATCCAACGTCTCGCCCAGAGACAGCTGGGATAAGCTCCAGTCGTATGCGACCCTTATAGGATAATGTGGGTAAAGCTATGGATAGATGGATTTTCAGTGCGTAGTATGAACATAACAAAAAAAAAAGTGTGTTTTTTATCATTTAAGTAAAGTTCACATCTATATGTAATGTCAAAAAACAAATACTTCCACTGTCTGATCTTGTACACAGACCTTATTGTAGAAATCTGAATTTTTGGGGGACTTTTTCAGCTGAAGCGGTTCTGATTCTGGATTAAATAAATACTTTTAGAGCCTCCAACAGCCTGGAGTCATGGGGACAGCAGCTGAAGGACAGTATCTTCCAGGAGAGCATGCATTTATGAGATCTTCTGCCTTCACATATTACACGTTTGTTATAAAGTTGCAACACAACACAGAAGCACCTTTATTACTGTCTTTTAGAGCTTGTTATTCAAAACTACCCTACCATTTCAGCCATGTGATGGATCACTACCTGTACTTTGCACCTCATGTAATTCAGGGGTCAGTTTGTTACACATTTGTTAACAATAAATTTTGCAGTGTATGAAAGAGGGCTCTTTTCCCAGCAGGTCTGTGACAATAAACCTGCATCAAGTTTTCTCCAAGTCTGCTTTGAATTCTAGCAAGAGTAGGAAGTGCAGAGTCCCAGTCTACAGATACCTTGACCTGAAGCCCAGTGACTATTGGAGTGTTCAGTATATCACATTTAAATAAGCATTACAACACGAAGAAGTACAGAAATAAGCACAGACAAAAAATATTTAGTTATTCTACCACACATCAGTAACCTTTGTTAACTGCAGTTATAAAAAAATGAGCAGTTTTTCTAATGTCTGTGTGAAATCACATTGCATAATAAATGCAGTGTGATTTTTCTCAAGGATCCTTATATTTTATAAAGCCACTTCTACAAATAGTCTTTATCTCTTAGTCTAGACGAATAGGGCACATCCAGTTACGTTGGCGGCTGGGTGATTCAGTGTGAATGAAAGGATAGCTTAACACACAACTGATTAAAAACAGGCAAGAGAGGAACTTTTTGAAATAAAAACTGCCTAATAATTTAAAAAAAAAAACGTTTCTGTAGTCTTCCATGAAAACAGACTCAATATCTTTGGATTTGGACAGTGTATGATATAGAACAAATCATTGGAAGATAGCATCTTGGATTTGAAAAACACAATTTTCTGATATGTACATGACCAAACGACTAATAATCAATAAAGAAATTCAACAGCCTCACATTAAAAATAATGATCACTTCCAGCCCTCCCTGGAATATAGCAACTCCCAGTCAATTTACTACATGTCTGCTTTTGTTCACTGCTGTGACGTATCGGATGTGTTACTAGTGTTTTCAGTCCATTATGTTTAGTCTTTGAAATTGACAGTATAGTCTTTTCTTTTTTAGTCAGGCTCTTTTGAAAGCCTTTCAAAGCTATTTATGTACATTATTTAAAAATTATCTTCATGGAGATTGTCATTGTAATGCTTGTCTCAAAACCGCTACTTTGATGTTCGTAGTTTTGGTTCAGATAAGACCAAGAGCATCCATTTGGCTCAGATGGAGTCCAGTATGTTTGGGGTACAGTGAATGCACAGTCCTGACAGTCAATCACAGAGGGTGTGAGCATGATGATATGGGGCTGCATGAGTGAAAAAGAAGGCGTTGAGGAGATGGCTTTTACAGATGACACCATGAATTTGTGTGAATCTACCACAATACTGGCTGAAAAGATGACTCCCAGTCCACAGAAGCTTGAATATTCTAGCATGATAACGATCTGAATAACCCTGACAAATTATCACCAAAGGTTTCCAAAGAAAAGAAAAAGACAACTGGCCAATAATTCTGCCTGACTTGAATCCAACAGAACACCTCTGGGGTATCAAAGAGGAGAAAGGCAGAGCAACACAACCCCTCCAGCAAACTGAAAAATGGGGTACTGGGAAAAAAGACTTAAATCTCAGTAATGAAAGGTGTACTGACTTTTGTTGCACTGATTTTTCCACTATGAGACAATTTAAAAACAATGCAGCTATGGTAAGGTGATACATTTTGCATCATTTGACACAGAAGTGATATTGCACAGACGTGTACTTACCTCTGATGCATACTGTATATTACCTTTGTACAGTACAGATTATGATGATTGGACTGTATATCAGTGTGGATGCAGTCAGTGTGTCAGATCATGTCCGTGGGACCACAGTTCACTACACGCACAGTTAATGCGCTGTTTCCACGGGCCGCTGTCTGTCAACATGACAACAGAGCGCGAGCCCTGGCTACTGCACCTGCGATGTAGCGCGCGGATGCTCCTGTCACTCGTATGCTAGCATGTTAGTTTGTTCCAGCTCCATTCTTTTAGCAGCTTAGCTACAACTGTTATAATGCGATATAATACCTTACCGGTCAGTCAGTAAAGCAGCTAGCCACATAGCGCCGTGTTTCCCTGCCTAGTAGCAGTAGTGCAGTAAACAGAGGCTGAGGCGCTTACCAGCACTGCCCTCTCCACCTGACTGGCAGCGGACATCTTGGGCAGCTCAGACAGAGATCTCTGCGGGTTCAGCATTTTGTATAATCAACATAAGCGACCCTCAGTTAACAACACTATCCTCTCCTTTAGACGAGGGTGGGTGTCTCAGTATCTGGTAGCTTAGCGAAAGATATGCTGCCTTCACTGTTGTCGGAAATAATGCGCACGCACTAATGAACATCAAAACTCAGCTTAAATACAAACGAAAAATGGGTTAGAAGACGCTGCTGGCATCTTAAATTTAAAGACGTGTCACCACAAAAGCAGCAAAATTATATATTTTCGGTTTTATCTCACCTATTTTCATTTTCATGTTTCTATTATGCTGTATGTGCAACATCATTAGGTATGTAGGGTTAATTCTGGCCACCTAGTAACCTTTCAACTTGAAAAAAGCATTTACAAATCAACTGTGTATAGACTGACAGGTGTATTTAGTTATTTATTCCAAAGAAACCACTGCGACAGAAACACTTCGATCTCCACAAGAAGCACTGAATGCAGCATTAGGTCAGTCACACGTTCCTTATTAAGTGGGCCCGCCCACTAATCCTTATTTGGGAATTCAACTTCCGCCCTACCGTAGGACCCCTACCGTACTTTTTATATCGTAGGGCCCCTCCGATATAAAAAGTAAAGGACTCACAGTAAAAACCCAACGCAACAGAAGTCAAGATGCCTACCAGTACTAAGATGAAGAGCTCGTCCTGGCTGTCATGTTGTTATAGTGGCCGGGTGTAATGAGCGTGTAGTGACTTGTGACTGCGCGGACTTAATCCGTGTCCACACTGATATACAGTTTGTAAGTGCCGATACAACGTTATGATTTATGTCTGAAATTAATAAGAAATATGTAATTCGTGTTGGGTGATTTCATGTTTGTATGCATAAGTTTTAAACCTGAAGGTTGAGAGTAAGTTTTTAAGGTGGAACTTAAGTTCCGAGTTTTTGGTTCGTACGGCGGAGTTTAGCAACGAACCGCACGATTCATATATGCAACCTCACGTGAAATCCGACAGAATTAAGAAGACGTTAAAAATAACAAGATTATCAAAGACTCTATTTATGACAAGCGGCAAACTTTTTACTGTTTCATTAGCAGATATGTTTTGCATCCTAACACGACATGTACAATGTGCACTTTTATGACAGTTTGCACTTTTCGTTTGTGCTGGTTGCAGTTCTCACAGCGTCTTGATGCTGTACAAGACTGCACCAGAGTTAAACGACCGCTTCAAAAGAACTTGTGTCCATTGGTGTGAAGAGAGCTACACAGTCCATCTCGTCAGGCGTCTGTACTATACATAAGTGATATACGACGTAGAAGAGCAGTGCGTACATTTCTGTTCAAAATCACTTGAATGTCAAATTATTTAGATTTGTATCACTGTACAGTAACTGCAAATTTCTAAGTTGAACAGTAAATATTTGACCTTGTGTAAAATTGAAACGAATTACATAGATTTGCTGTATTGAAAATATGGGTGCAATAAAAGTCAGTACATTTCTATTTTGGCTCAATCCTCCTTGGCATGGAGGATATCAAATTTCTGGAGACAGGCTGTCATTTTTCAGACTTTTCCAGCTGCTGTTTGCACATTGGAGCAGAAGATGCCATCATCTCATTGCCGCACAGGGCTCATACTTACCTGAAAGAGTGAGACAGCACTGTGAGAGTCATGTTCTTTGATTTTTCCAAGAAGTGTCTGAACATGCAACTTATCCACCTGCATCATCACTAGTAGCCTGGATCAGCAACTACCTCACAGGTCAGCCAGAGAGCAACGCATCAGACAACAGTGAGCAGCACGGGTTCACGTCAGGGGACAGTTTCATTTCCCTTCCTGTTCACTCTCCACAGCTCTGACACAGTTCTGCCATCTGCATAAGTTCAGACGAATCACAAACATAGGAAGTACTGTGTGGTGTGGAGACTTTAGTGCACATACCATGTTATAGAGCAGTGATAAAACTGACTTTAATGTCCAGGTAGTGGAACAGTTGATGGATGGTAAACATCTTGTTATTAGCACTGATACCAAAAAACACTAGGATAGATGTTGACACTGGCAAGCAAGCTGGGCTTAACCTGATATTTCTGACCAGTTCCTTGTTGTCATTGTGTCACTGTTATGGACATTAACAAGTCAAAACGGTGGCAACCCTGCCCTGCATATGCACATATATTACAGAATACATTCAAGGTATATTATTGATATTTTTCTCTCCTGTCTTTTTTAAATATTTAATACTGAGTTAATCAAAACAATTTGGGAAAGTAATCAAGTTACATTACTTTGTTAATGTGACACTTGGATTACATGTTTGAGTGAAGTGAAACTTATCCAGTTACATTTATTTTTGTGGCTGACATAGCAAAAATATGCTTCATAGAAGGATGACATTCATTGCATTCTACCAACATGTCTGCAGCCGGGCAGAGGTGCTGGTAGAGTGTAGTCAATGACTAGTTCATGTTCAGACACACTGAAAATCACTGTTATAGGGCACTAAAGGTTGACAGTAGTTGAACGAAGGCAATAAAGATGACTCCTGTTTGAGTAATACTTGCACACACACACAAAATTAACAGAAAGATTAGATAAAAGATTTTGAATTCAATTAAAATGAAACTACTTTTTGTGGTGCATTTAAATAATTGTCTTCAAAGGAACTAGTAGACTTGGCGTGAAGAAGTTGGGGAAGTTCAAATTAACTGAGACTGACCAGTACAGTTGGTCTTGAGTGACAATGAGTTGTAACTAGATCTTAATGAGCTGCCAGTTTGGAGAACTAATCATAAGTAATACCAGATAGTAATACCAAATAGTAATACCAGAACAAGCTAGAACTGGATCAGTCACTGAACATGCAGTAAGGTCAGTAATCAGGAGAGGATTTATTAAACACGACAAAAGTCTTGGTATTTTCACATGTACACAAAATCATAAATATCCCCCAAACCAAAGTTCCACCCTCCTTCAAAGAATGGGATCCTAGTCATTGTCATTTCAATGCAATAGTAAGCCAGATTATATAAGCCACATATTTATAAACCATTTACAGTTGAACTGAACAATCTACAGTAACAAGACACAGATGTTAGACAGCCACTCTGTAGAATCAAAACCAAACCTAGTTGTTTTCATTAATCCTGGTAGTTGTAGATACAAAAGGAACCCTACTCAGCCTAATGTGCTATTTACACATTTTCTAAAAACAGGTCTTTACACTTGAGCATTTGGGAAATCTAAATAAAAATGATTAACCATGGCAAACAGACAGTCTTTCCAAATGTAGCGCTGGATTCTCAACACACAACTAAATGATTCTGTTTTGTGAGAAACCTATTTATAGTTTTAACAGCTAAACCTGCAAAAGAACAAATCACTGTGATTTTTTTTCCTGCAAGGAAGCAATTGCAATTTGGTGTTTTCTGATGGTTACCCTCTCTGTTCAGCTTCCTTGCTAGATGAGTTCCAGTGGAAGAACAGCGGGGCTTGTTGCTACAACTCACTCGTGTTTAAAGTCACTCATGTCTGTGGGGTTGACTACTGATGTGTCAGCAGTCAGTAGGCCCACTCCTGCACTTATTCCTGACACCAGGTGGTACAGATTAGAGCTAAATTGACAGCCACACCCTTCTTACAATCTACAAATACCTTAAGGGACAGTTAAGGCATATTTGAATTGGTGCTTCTGTCTGGTCTTTGACTTAACTTAGTTTCACTCTCTCAAGGACATTACACCTGTGGTTGAGAAAGCAGGTTTCTTTTGTTGGACAATGCCAGGTTTATCTGGATACTTATGTAGGGTATGTGTTGTGTTAGACTACATAGCAGAAATATTCAAGGGTCCAAAATTATGAACTCAGTCCAAAATGGGTAAATGGAAAAACCTGCCAATTTTTAAAGAATAATGACACCCAACTACTAGTGACTCTAGGGAAAATTAGACGTGATTCTTCAGAATGTGGTGGTTTCAGAAATAATGGGCATCACCAAACTATGTGAAACTTTACCTGAGCTTTACATCTGTGTTTAAAAAAAAAAAAATCTAAACAATCATTTTTTAAAGAAATGCCTATCAGACATATCGACACATAGACCTGTGACCTGCAGCAAAAGAACACAACCCTACCTACCCAGATGAGACTGAAAATAAATTGGACTCGAGCACAACCAGATGGTACCTGCCTCAGAAATTTAGTAGCTGGCACAAACACTTAAGTTAAAAACCGCAATAAAAATATCTGCTTTTTAACAGCATGCATCTCTGGTGATAATGATCAGAATAATGGAGTAATTAAATAAGGGAGACTAAATGACCTCTAGCATATTTTTGGTATTTCACCGACACTTCTTCCTAATTATCAGTCGATGTAGATGAATCAATCTGTCATGACCTTGTATCCGGCAAAAATCTTGCTTGGCCAATTGACTGGTCAGCTGCCAGGCTTCAATCATGTTTTGTATACCAAAAACTGAGCTGTGAGGACCTCAACTATGTAATCCAGATGGCTCCTGCTCTATTTATGTTGCCTGAAAATCTAACCAAAAACCAGAAATAAATAATAGGACAGACTCCACTTTTAGATTTGGTTTGGGACCCAGATTGGGTGAATATTGAAATGTAACAAATAGCCTAGCCAAGGTGAGCTGTGTGTGTATTAGACTGATGTAACAGTTTCTCAGTGATGTTTCTAACAGGGGAGTTGAGTATGTTGTTTTCATTTCTACAGTTTTAAGCGTCAGTCTTTAAACCCCATCTGAAACTTTCATTAGTTTGGGTTTTGGGTCTGAAGATAGTCTAAAATTGACCTTCAAATTTAGACCCGGACACAATTTTCTATTAACTTCCATAAAACAAAATCACTGCTGACATCGGGGCTGAATTATTAACTTTAGTTAAAATACAACTTAAAAAAAGTGGATTCATGTAGTTTCAGACATAGTATATTAAAAAAGAAAAATGCAGAAGAAATGAGAACTCTTCAAAACAAAAGACTTTCAAACGCGGAAATCTCATATCTTGATGAAAAACATCAATTATTATGGCATTTTAAGGCCTTAACACATCTGTCATTAACACCAATGTTAAAGCATAAATCATCTTGACAAACACAGAGAGAAGCCATGACCAGACTGCAGCAAGAAGACCTAGAAGGAAACATAAATAAATACATCTATTATTGAAAGACTTGAGGGGTTACAATATTAAGGCAATGCAGTGGCATGTTCTTGGTGTTTCCTCCCATGGATTTCTGGACAACAAAAGAAATTAATTTAAAAAAAAAGCAAAGATCACACTTAATTAAATAAACACATGAAAACAAACAAACAAACAAACAAACTTCTTCACGGTTTCTGCATCCACAAAACCTGACAGCAAGTTCTCTGGCTTTACAGTGGCGCTGGACCTCACATCCTCAACGGGAACAATCCATTACTTGTACTGTTTTTTTTTTCCTGTTGTCAGACACCAAAGAAACTGCCCCCCCACACACAGCAAACTGCAGCAGTACAACCTTGTTCTGAGCATTCTTACAGCAAACTCCCCCAGTACAGTCAGTGCAATGCTCAAGGTTGCCTCTTAAAAAAAAATACGGAAAAATATACTTGTGGGCAGGTAAAGTGGCTGGCACTAGGGCAAAATGAAATAGAAAAACTACACTTAAAAACAACAACAACAACAACAAAAACAAAACTGATTAGATGACGAGGGAGAAATAAGAAAGGATTAAAGACTGTGGTCCAGAGTATAGGTCACACCTCGCTCTAGTGAATGTAGGCTCTGTAGACTGCAGAAATATCGTTGTCTGACTGGTCCAGTGCCTTAGCCCTCTTGTAAACCTGCACAGGGAGATAAAAAAGTATGCGTCAGCTGGATTGAACACACTTCACTCCTATGCTTTACTCCTAATGGCCCAGTGTTGGTGCAGGTGTGGGGAGAAAGTTTCAGCTTTATTAACAAGGCATAGTCTGTACTCTGGCAAAACACACACTGTGAAGAAAAATAAATACATTTAAAGTACATCTCTGTATCCAGGCTTGTCGTTCTGTCAATGAATAGATTACTGAATGGCTCTACTGGGAACAGGCACAGGAACTGGCAAGGTCAGGGGGGGCCTGAGCCAGAGCTTCTGTTTGAATAACTTAATTAATTTACTTCAACTGTTTCTAATATTTTTATCTGGAAAGTCTCTGAGTTCAGTGAGGAAATTAGTAGAAGACTAGTGTCACCAACTTGGTACCAAACCAGATGTGACATATGGTCACAACCTCTCCTTCTGTTCTGAGTTACAGCCGTGACTATTGTCCAGAAAAGTGTTTTTGTCACAACAAAGCTGACTTTTGACCTTTCTGATATAAAATGTATAAAATAACGATTCTATGCTGATAGACATTTGTTATTTGAAATGTTATAAATTGTATTCATTTCTGAGGTATGATCAGAAATGTGTTTTCTGAGGTCACGCTGACCTCAGAACTTTAGACACCAAATTCTAAATCTTCATCCTTGACTCAGCAACGCTACCAAAAATAGTACATAACTAGTGTACACAGTCGTACCTCATTGGCAGCTGCAGCCATTGGGGTTGGATGGTTGGCCATGTCGCCCATAGAGATGGCTAGCCTCAAGTCCTTCTGAATATGTTTCAAATAGTAGTCTGGTTTAAAGTTGCCCTGTAAAATATCTAGGAGAGACAGGGAGAAAGTTTATTATAACATCAAACCAACATCAAAAATATGCAGCAGTAGGTATTAATCCACCTCACAATGTTTACATAATCAGTTTTTATGGCTACAAATAAAAAATGAACAAAAACATATATTTAAACAGTGATAAAAGAGACAAAGTCAGAGACAGAAGGTAGGCACTAGGATTTACCCTTTACCCTAGGCCTGGCAGCAGGTCAGAGAGACACAGTTTCTGATTTTCACCTGAAATTTTACAGCTCTGATGTAATGAGAGTGAATTAGTTATTTTTTTCACACTCTTTGCTCCGAGGTGACTTATAAAAAAACCCTAATCCTATGATAATGAGACTTACGTTGGGTAAAACAAGACAAAAATGCCTACATTCTTTATGAGTAAATTGTTCATGTAGAGTAGAATTTGTGAAAAGGAGATAAGGTTAACTGCATTTTTTACATAAAACATTTTTGGTCAAAATTTAGAGTGGGTAACGTCACATGTTTTGATAAATAATTTGTGAGGGTTTTCTCAAAGCTGCAGGGCGAGTTAGGCGCTGAAAATTGTGTTGGAAGAATTGTTAAGAATAATCCTGAGAAAAGTAATATGTGTGCTTTAAGGCTTAGGCATTGGCACACTTAAAAAAAAAAAGACATCCACTAAGCAAAGACGTTAAAGGTCTGTAAACTTGTGACTTTTCATCAACTTACTTTGGCATTTCTGGTCCACAAAGGTACTAGCCATCTGGCCCTGGCACAGGATGTCCAGGAATGTCTGCTGTGATTGGCCCGTGGCCTGCGCCAAAGTTAGTCCCTCTGCAACTGTGGCCATGAAGCTCCCCTGAACCATGTTGAGAATCAGCATCATCCTTGCTGCATTCCCTGCTTCACCTAAAAACAATACCGACGTTTTCATACACACATTAAAACAGAAATGCTTAATAGTGGCTACAGTGAATAATTCTTAGTCAGCCCTCTTGGCTTGGTATTGGCTTATTCCCAGCCACAAAGCAGAGACCTTGCAGTTAAAGCTCTATCAATTAATGTGCATGAACCATGCTTTCTGGAGACAGAGACTAGAGATAAGACTTTGATCGTAAATGTTGCTGATATATTTAGGGTCACTCACTGACAAAGAACACTGCAACTATCTATATCTAATCTATACACAATCCACAATTTTTATTTGCCATTCCATTTAGAAGTATCCATATAGCAGCACAAAACTGCTATAAATGGAGTCAGTCTCTAAGAGTTACACAAAACGTTCTAATAAATCTCCCAAAACTTTGTTGGCTCTGTGACTTTAATTAAGTATAATTCCATTTACCCAGACTGATGGTTTTTTAATCTACTGTAGTCCAATTCCAAGTCAACTCACCTCAACCTCCCAGTTCATATTGTGGATTTTCTCGAAAAAACTGAATCTTGTGAAAACTTCTATTAAACTCATTGCAATATCTTAAAGCAGAAGTTTGGAGGACTGCTCAGACATTCACAGTTTTCAAAGGATTGTTGTTACAAGTCTTTTTGTTTGTTGTGTATAGGTACAGACTGAAAGGCCACAACTAATGCAAAACATGCAGGCACAGGCCTGACGTAATTGGGTAGCAGTGACTCGGTGTGTCTCAGGTGTGGGTGTGTGTGTGAATGAGAAATACATCATAAAACGTGCTTTACAGAACCTACGCACTATTGAAGGGCTTACCATTTGCCATTTAAATTTGCCACTAATGTGACATGCCTAGATGATGCCAACAGAATAAGCAATTCTCAATTTATGTTTTACACTGTCAAAGGTTATATATGGGTTACTCAGTGTAGATTGATTGGCAAAATGGACTACATAACTGTGATATTAAATTCTGGTCATACACTATTTGTTGCATGTCATCTGTCCTTGGTGTTTCTCTTCTGCTTCTTGCCTCTTATCATTCGATAATGGCAATCTGTCAAATGACTGTTCTCTCATTCCTCTGCAATATTCTAAGAACAAGAATGGGTCTGATAACTTTGTTTGTTCTCGTTCATTTCAACTTTGTCAAAACAGTTGCAGAGTATATTGTTTCCTGAGGTGACTGAACACATTACCGCATCATGCATACCCAGGAAAAACGAGGTCTTGCCCATAGCCTGGAAGCAGCTGCTGCAGTCCTCGTACACTGTTCTGTCACCAGCTGCCAGGATGACGAGCATCCCGTCGTTGGAGAGCTGTTGGCTACCCGCCACTGGAGCCTCCAGGAAACGTCCACCCCGCGACGTGATCACCTGACATTCAAACAATGAATAAAAAGCTGACTTATGCTACTCCAGTAACGACAGCTGCTGCTACTGTAAATACTTCAGATGGAAAAGAAAACTAAAATCCTTTTGAGGTTTTAGGATCGTAGTCAATCAGTTAAAAGTTATGAATCCATTCTTCTTTTAGTTGAGCAAGATTTTAGACCGTACAGATTTAAAAAAAAAAAAGAAAAGAAAAGAAAGGGGGCTCTGTTGGTGTGTATGATGTTGTATACCTGTGAGAGTTCTGTGATGGTCTCTGGATCTACAGTGGACATCTCTATGTAGCATTTGCCTGGCCTGATTCCCTGCAGCACTCCGCTGGGCCCCAACACCAACTACAGAGCAACAAACACAAAGACATGAGCCCCAGTCAGACAAGGAATGTTGAAAAGCTTGACAACTTTGTGGCATTCATACACAGACTGATTTTTAAGTCCATGTTCCTCCCAGCATCTTTCAGACAGAAACAGACACAGCTATGGCAAGTGCAATATTTGCCATCTTAAAATGAGCGCACACATGACAACCAACGACAGACATTATTTGGGTGTGCTACTGACTGCAGCAGGCTAGACTGAACCTGTTCCAGTCTGGGTCAGTTGGTGTTGATAGTCAGCAAATAAAATCAGATAATGTCGGTGACTCAACAATTAGTCAATTTCAAAATGAAATTGCAATTTGGAACGATACAATTAGCAAATCGCAAAGGCACGTTACTAGACACTGCAGTAAGTTGGGAGTAATATATCTAGACATTTTTGATCCTATTAAGCTGCCTACTTACATATTCCGTGGCCTTAAGAGAGAGCAGCTCTCTGATCTTGACATTTGACCAATTATCAGCCATTTTTGCAAAATAAGTTTGCTTGTTATCCGATAAAAAGTTCTCCCTTACAGCTTCTTGAAGTTTGCTGTCGTCATCAGTAGGCACTTACAATATTGTAGATAAAACTGGTCTAACTTGACTATTCAAAGTGTCTTTTGCAACAAAAAAAAAAACCCAGGATGTTAATACAGACATGAGACAGCATGTGTCTGAATATATACTCATTAGCCAGTGATACACTTCAACAGCAAGACATTTACTTCAGGTGAAATTATACTCACATCCCTGGCAGCCTTTGGGTCAGACACACATGAGAAAGTAATGTCACACATGGAAGCCACCTCTGCAGGAGTCCTGCCTAACCTCGCACCCTCCTGGATGAACAGGTCACACTGAAACAAGCAGGCAGGCATCATTAGCACCAAGCTAATGACAAGCTAATGAACTGATCACTGTGTGTTTTGACAACACATTTGCCCGTTTATTAAAAGGCGCTCAGTGGAGTTATGAAAACAAAAGTCATACATATGTTGCTAAACAAAAAACACTGTGTATGCCTAAGGTCTGACAAACTTTTCAAGTGTTTTTCCTTCCTCAAACATTTGAGAATTCTTTTTCTGAGTATTTTTAAACTTATACTGTTAACATGTAGATTTAGTAGCAATAAAAAATGTCCATAATCATTAAAGTAGATTATATGCAAGTGCTCAAACTGAAGGCACTGAAAATGAGCTGAAACACTTTCAGAAGTACTAATGGAATCCTGTAACATGTCATGTTACTAAACACAGACACAGTATCAGCAATTATTTCAATCTGTGGTTGCAGCGATGATGAGACAATGACTGTGTGTTGCAATACAGTACCTTTTCTGCTGTGCGATTCCACACTGTGACAACATGACCCATTTTCAACAAGTTGGAAACGATGCCGCTGCCCATCAGCCCCAGGCCAAGGAAACCTATCCTGGGTGCAAAATCGAATATTGAACAAATCAGAACACAAACAAATAAGCGATGAGAAGGTTCCTAAACGACTACAGTATTAAGCAATAAATTCAGTAATTGTAATCTTAAGTGTTTAACCTACTCATCAGTTTTCAGCTAAACTTAGTTATTTTGATGATGGTGTTTAGTAATGATGCAGTGAGGATGTATTAATACCTTTTGTCTGTGGGTGTGATGCTGCCATTGATGGCTGTGCTGTCTGCTGCTTGGATAGATGTTGACCCTGTGTCCTGCACAATCAGAAGCAACTCACTCAATATCACACTCAAGGAAAGTCTTATCTGTCTTGGCTAAGCTTTCTATGTGCAGCAGAATATGTTCTGGACATTTTGCCATTTAACACTTAAATGTAAGCAACTCGAGTAAAGCAATTCATTTATAGGAGTAAAAAAACAGCCAATATTAAATTAATGTTTTGACTGGTTAGGTTTACTAAAATTCACGAGCTGCTTTACCTCTTCAATGATCTTCAGGCGCTTGCTAATGGGTTCCATTGATGAGGCCGGCTGTGCACAAACAGGAGACAGACAAAAGGTGACAAATGTACGTCACACAAACAACACACTGTAATACAAAGTTCACATCATATTCACTGTATCTAACGCAAAAGTATGTAATTACACAATTATCTACTAAGACTTTTTCTATAAAACAATATTAAGTGAACTTAAACTAGATTTTATAATGAGCCTCTTGCAGATTTAATTTCACTTCATATCCACACTGTGATCAAGAATAAGGTCGGCAGTGGAGACCCGTCTGTGATTATAAGGCACCATTTACTACTGAAGCATCTTTGTTTTTGAAAAACATATAGGCCAACTCAGATCCTAACAATTTAAATCTATAATTCATGATCAGACTCATACTAGACAACTGAAACCACATTCTATGAGCTTAGCCATAGGCTGATTCAGTTTAAGTGCCACAGGCACCCATCAGTGGGTAGGTTTAGGGTGGGAGGTGGCTGGTGCATTGAGAGACACGACAGCCTCGAAGTAACTCAGTTTGAATCTGTCAGGAGAAAAGCAACTAAGACAAGACAGAGTCAAATCAGTGCCAAGCTGACACATTCAAGCCCTACACTGAATACCAAAGGAGATCAGATGTAAAGTACATTTATAACCCAATCCTCTATAAATAAGCATCAACAGAAAAAAAAATCATCGGGCGCTGATGTGACGATGTTGAGCAGCATGCTTCCTCTTACCTTCTCGGACTGGCTGAGTAGGAAGTGATGAAAATGTGGGTCGTCCTTTACAGGCTGCAACACAAGAAAAGTTCAACAAGTGAGTGTCTATATGGATATGTACTGACTTAAGAGATAATATTGTCAGGGCTCCCAGGGCAGTTCTTTTAGATACTGCTATGATTTTCTAGACCTGCAACAAATTTAGGATTGGCTTCATACATGGTCGAAGAATTTGATTCTGCCCTGAAGCCTTAATGATGAAAATATTCCAGAGAAATTTTACAATTCTCTCTCCAAGCTCCACAGTATTTAAGTAACAAGACTCAAAATATGTATGTGTTCATTTAGGCTAAAAAAATAAAATCAAAATATCATACAAATATTATTTTACACACATATACAGTGCAGTGAACAAGTATTTTCCCCGTACAGATATCTTCTATTTGTACATATTATTTCTCACCAGCCACACCCACATGATTACGACCAGGCTTGTAGAATCTAAACATAACTTAAACAGAACCTGTCTGGCATTGTAAAGTATGGTCTCGAAAAAACACATGATGCCACGCTCTAAAGAGATTCAAGATCAGATGCAAAACAAAATCACTGATGTGCATCAATCTGGAAAGGGTTACAAAGCCACTGCTAAGGCTCTGGGACTCCAGCAAAACCACAGTGAGAGACTTTTGTCACAAAAGGAGAGAACATGGAACAGTGGTGAACCTTTCCAGGAGTGGCCAGCCTACCAAAATTCCTCAAAGAGCTCGTCAACAAACAAAAGGACTCAGACGAACATAAAAAAACAGCAGGCCTCACTCGGCTAAATTAAGGTCAGTGTAGATGATTCACAATAAGGAAAACACTTAGCAAAAACAGCATCTATGGGAGAATTGCAAGGTGCAAACCACTCCTGACCAAAGAGAACATTAAGACTCATTCGGCATTTGCAAAAAAAATACCTGGATGAACCCCAAGACATTTGGGTTAACATCCTTTCGACTGATGAGTTAAAAGTGGAACTTTTTGGAAAACATGGACGAGTCTGGGTTACACTACTTGCCTGACTGCATTGTGCCAAGTGCAAAGTTTGGTGGAGGGACAGAGAATGGTCCGAAAAAGAGAAAATATCCAGTGAGCAGCAGTTGTGTGGATTTAAATGCCTTGTAGATGTGAGAGGTCAGAGGAGAATGGGCAGACTGGTTTAAGATGACAGAAAGGCAACAGTAACTCAAACAACCACTGGTACAAACCAAGGAATGTAGAATACCATCTCTGAACACACAACACATTGAGCCTTGAAGAAAATGTGCTACAGCAGCAGTAGACCACAGCAGGTGCCACTCCTGTCAGCTCAGAACAGGAATCTGATGCTACAATTCACACAGGCTCACCAAATTTGGACAATAGAAGATGAAAAAACGTTGCCTGGTCTGATGAGTCTTGATTTCAGCAGCGACATTCAGATGGTAGGGTCGAAATTTGGTGTAATCAAGCATGGATCCATCCTGCCTTGTATCAACGGTTCAGGCTGGTGGTGGTGGTGTAATGGTGTGGGGGGTATTTTCTTTGAATGCTTTGGTATTAAACAAACTCTGCCAATAGTTCCAAACAGCTGGACGAAACACACTTCAGCTCCTCTTAACATTTTGTGGGGAAAAACACTCAGAATACATTAAATATTGGTGAGTGTCATTAACCTTTAAGTTGTTTGTGCCCGTTGTCATCACAGTAAGGTTTAATTATTATGGACATTCCATTTCGTTGTCTAATAGATTTGACAGAATTTTCTTTGTAATCAATTTGATTGTTATGAATTGATATTTTTCAGACTATGTTTTATTTTATTCTCTCAAATTTTTTCCCACGCTTGTCTTGTATCTGCTCCGTGTGAGACAGTCTCAGATTCAGCTGAATAGTCTTGTTTTGTCACAGTTGAGTTGCACCAAGGAGCCAATAATTTTGAGTGTTTTACAGAATCTGGTGCAAACAGTGTAATTTTGCCAAATGTTTAAATAAGACATGTTGAATAATGCTATTTTAGTGAAATGTCATGATTTAAATTTAGACTTGGTTCATTTTCCTGATGGAACTGCTCATGATTAAATAAAGTGCTGTCAGAAAGTGGAAAATCAGTACAGTAGTCCTTCGCCATGTCGCGGTTCACTTTTCGCGGTCTCACTGTATCGCAGACTTTTAAATTGTAAATAAAATACATAACGCGCAGCAGATGAGTAGACGCACGTATGGAAAACACAGTTACAGCCGCTTCTGCTTGAACTAGTCAGTCGCTGATTGACTGGCGGTGATCGAAGCCTGCCAGAACCTGCAGTCCCACACGGTGAGTGTTTACTGGAAATAACCATCAGAGAACTGGTGACGGTCTGTAGGATTACCCCTAACATCATCATCAGTTTCCCGGTAAGAAGCCGGACGTCCTCGGTGTCGTTGTGTTTACAATATGGCAAAGTTTTTCCGAAGTGGGCGTTTGAAGTGGATCGGTGCGTCGCTAGTTCCAAAATCGGACACAGCTGTAGAAGCTTCTCTTGATGGAAGGTTTAAGAGTGTAGGAAGTGTTTAAGTGCATAGGAAGTGTTTATAAGAGTGTGGGAAAGGTTAATAAAGCCTTGAAATATATATAAATAATAAAACATAAAGATGATGGCTAAAACATAAATAAAAAAAGGTTGCTACTTTGTGGATTTCGTCTATCAAGGGGGGGTTTGGAACCTAACCCCTGTGACAGACGAGGGGTCACTGTATTTGCAGTTTCTCTTTTTTAAAAGATAACATGCCTTTTAAATCCGCCAGTCTCAGGATTCAGAGAACTAACTTCATGAATTCTCTCTTACATGAACACGTGCAATTTGATACTGAACTCTGTGCTTTTTTTCCCTGTCCAATATCCGATAATTGAAAAAAATGAAACCTAAGCACAAAGTAATACAATGAAAATAACTAATCTTTTAGAGAAGTTTGAGTTATAAAGTTTGAAATGAAGACCAGACAACTTTGATTCTATTACTTCAGGTACTCGTATCATGCACCTCTATTAAAACGATGAGTTCAACCTGCAAAGAGAGTCACTATCTGCTCCTCACTAGGTAACGGTAAACTGGTGACGTTTTTTTTTAAACACCCAAATTTGTCACACACTTAGATGGTTCCTTTTCAGGCAAAAATGCAATTAACCAAATTTAAATTTCTAAAGCAGAAAAATGTTACCATAAGACAAGCACAGATTTTTTTTTTTTTGCCCAATACTTTGTATTATTTTATAAAGAGGAAATTGTTGTGTTGTATAAATTAATTTAACAACTTACAAAAGGAAGCGGGCTAATTCTGTTTAAACAGACCCTAAGGAAGCAGCTGGCAGTGATTACATTCATTTACAAATAGGGGGCAGGCACTGTTTTGTCTATGAGTAACTACTCGTAATTGTGTAAATTTCGGTCTCACAGTACTTGCTTTATGCCTTTTTTTGGAATTTAATATTTGCTAAACTGAAACTGCAGCAACAAAACTGTCAATTACAATAGCTGCGAAAATGTTTCCACGGACGAAGATAGAACAGTTACTGACTCAACGGTTTTGGAAGTGCATTTTCACTACACTCATATGCACAGTCGGTGGTTAAACCATTCTAACAGCAATTAATTCAGGTCAGTTATCACCATTGTTGCTGGGGAGCAGGCAGGCTCTCTTTTCCTTCACAGCTCACAGAAAGCAGACAGCTGATCAGTAAATTGCATTTCTGGGTTAAGTTAAGCAAACCACAGCCTTTTCTTTTGAGCTACTGCATACAAAGTTGCTGGCGATATCAAAAGCACACATCAATCAAACAGTTTCAGCAGTCAAGATGAGCACCAAACAGGTCAGAAGGAAAAGGTCTGCAGTTGTTTGTAAATTGAAGCCAAAGGTTAAAGTCAGGCAGAAGAACAAGGCAAGGCAGGCCCGGTGGGAAGAGGGGTTCACCTACACTGCTTTCCCATTTGAATCCTGAGCCAGGTCCAGCCCCCAGCCTCTCAATAGTGGACGGCTCGGGGTCAGAGTCAGTTAAGTCCTTAAGGATGAGAAAGACACATATTCACCTTTAGATCAAAGGGTGAATTTGTAGAAGTCCATGGCTGTTATAGTAGGGAGCATTTCTCTGTCACACAGAGAAGACACTAAATATAAGAGCACCAAATATAGAATTTCATAAACCTCCACTGTATTAAGATGAAGGCAGAAATCTACAAAACTTTCAACAAAATAACGTCAATCTGATCTGAATAAGTGAGTAGAATATTTCAAGTAATGGTTTTGATGCCACAGAGATGAAAGTGTGGCACCATGAGCTACACAGACTCGGCTGCTCTGAAGTTCAACCTGTTACACTTCAGGTATTATCCAGGCTGGTGGGTAAAAAACTTGTGTTATAAAGAACTGAATGATCGCAGGGTTACAAACACAAAACTTGGAATATGTATGACTTTGATGACAACACTCGTGCTTAAATAAACTGAGTGGAAAATGTAATATATACAATAGTAGTGATGAAAATCGACCAAATGTTTTTTGGCCCTTTTACCCTGCAGGAACTTGGTAACCTATTATCTGAGCTTTCCATATTGTGAACTTGTTAAGAACTGAGTAAAGTTGTGGTACAAGGATCTTTTGTATACCTGCGGTCTTTTAACTGGGTTTCTGTGGGTCTCACTCAGTTAACTTTGAGACATTTTAATACAGTTATTTCACAATCATACCAAAACCTGTATTGACAATATGATCTATCATTATTTACTATTATAGTTAAAAAAGTATGTACATTTCAGCAGTATAGAACAATTATCCCTATTAATATTATTAACACAGCAGAAAGTAGCTGGATGCATAAACCAAATTACATTTAATTGGTTTATGTAGATTTTAATGGTTGCTAAAACTCACCCCATGCACATGAGACAGTATGTTTCCTGTGGTCACAGGTCTGCAGATGCTAACCGAAACCTGCTTTTACTGGTGTGTAACATCTCGTGACAACCAGCAACCACATACAAAACATTTTATGACATTATTGCCTAAAGCAGAGGGAGAGAAAATACTTTAAACTTGTAAATGCAATTTTAGACTTTTAAATTCCTTTTTACGGCCTGCTCATGAAAAGGGAGGTCAGTGCCTTGTAAGGCTTTTTTCTGGTCATTTTTATGTCTTACAGACAGAGACGAGGTGGGCAGCTGGTGAATCGTTAAGGTGGTAGAGAGAGAAGGACAACGGCATGCAGGAAAGGGTCCAGCCTACCAGGAATCAAACCAGGTACCTGCTGCTCAGGGCATTTGTGCCCTTGTTACCACTAACCTATAGGGTGGCCCCTTTTTAAGGGTTTTCAAGAATACCACACAGTGTGTACAAACTGAAACAAAAAAGTAAGTGCAGGGCTTCACAAAGGAGGAATGAAGTAATTGGGTCTGGGGTAGAATGGAAGGAGTGGTTGTGATAGTGATTGGTTTTTTCTAACAGGATTATGTGAACAGGTTTATAAACTGACAGGGAATCAAGGGCAGTGCTTGGGTTGGTACAAGCCAATCAATATCCCCAAGTCACATCCAACATGTCAAACGACATTGTAATGCGTGTAATCTTTTAAAATTTTCCTGCATTTTGGCTAAGGACCCTGGAAGAACGGTTCCTGTGGATGCAGAGGTAAAAACAGTGGTTCCTGTGGTTAGTGTTTTTGCAGTCCTTGTTGTAATGTTATGTACATTTTCTTGACAAAACACAAGAAAACAGACCCATCAGAAACCCCTGACAGTACCTAGAACTTAGATAGATTATTTTATTCACCAAAGCTCAGCCTTAGTTTAGTTCCAGGAATATTCTTGCAAGTGAAAAAGGGCTTTTTTACCACCACACTTTCTGCGTAGGAAAATCAGGATACATCTGTGTTCACTTTTGTATTTTAGACTCAGCAGGGGAAAGTTATGCATGTTTCTGTTGTAGTAAAGATGCATAACTGAATTGAACAGGGTGTGGTCACTGTACAATTGCAGTCCACTAAATAAATCTTGCAAGTTTCATTTAAATTCAGACAATTTCATGAGTTTGTTTTAGCGGTGTGTGTAATCGCTGGTTTATTTTAAATATAAATTGTAGGACACCAATATCATTAAAAAAAATAAAGCTAAGATTACCAACTTTTTTTGCCTGTTTCAGATAGTTTAGACTTCCAGTAAAAAACCTTTCTGGACGGGACAATGTTTTTACCTTGCCAGTGTTCTACTGACCTTCTCGGAGGGGTCCTTTAGGGCACTGAGGTCCTCGTCATCCTCCTCAAGTATTTTCAGTGGCTTGTTGGGTGTCTTCTTTCCTTTCGAATCGCCTTTGCCATCTGAGTTCTGTACAAACAGAAACTGTCATTTTGTGCTGCAATTCTGATACGTCAAAGAGTTCTCGGCAGTCTGACAACTTTTTAAAATCTAGCATGGCATTTAAAAACCCCTGTCTGATCAGGTTGCATGTAAACTAAGCAAGAGAAAACACATGTTGAATGTACTAACTCAGGTGGACGGAATTTCACACCTACTCGTATGTCATGAAGGGAGCGTGGATGAACAGGACTCACTGAAAGAAATCACACTTCTATAATTGCTAGTTCACGTACATCAGTTTCAGTGGTTGAAACAAATATGTTCCATATTCTGACTTGTTAAACTGAACAATAAACATTAAACCCCAGATTATTCAGAGTAACATTAATACATGACTTACTCAATGAAGAGCAATTTTAGGCATGGCTTTGTAAATATGTAATATATTAAAGTCAAACCTGTGAGGATTAGATTCTTATCCATTAAGATTTCAACCTTCCATGACTTCATTCATTTAGCCAAATGTCTTTAACCATAAATGCACTGTTTCAGTTAATGAAACCAGAGCTACCTTGCTAACTGGAGATCACATTGTTCGTGATATCCCCCCTTATCTGCAGATAGCTCTTCATTTTCATCAATACATCCTATCTGCATTATGTACACACTGCCCAATTACACTACTTAAATCCCCACCCCCACCCCACAAACATTACATGCATAAATATCAAGTATCATGTTTTTCTACTGTGCAGAGATCTCTGTGAACTAACAGGCTTTGCATCATGCTGCGCCACCTTCTGTTTCCATCACCGTTCTCTATTTACATCACACAAAGGTTTGCAGTTTGTTCAGGTTCGAACAGGAGTGTTTGCAAAACTTTTTAGTCTGCCATGTCACTATCCCATGTTGCTAAAATGAGACAAACCAAAGAAAAAAAAATCACCTGATGCTTTGACTGGTACAGGTTTGAGTCCCCAGTCCCTCAAGTTATATTTCTAATCTTCAGCTTTCAGAAGGTATCTTTAGTACTTCCAAACGGATTCAAGGGATATACGAAAAATACAGTCTCTTTGAGGACATAATTTCACTAAAAAACACTGACTTTAATTAATGTCAGTAAGATACATTTATAAACAGAAATCTTCAACACAATAATCTAATCTCAGATTCTCTAACAAAGTTACAACTCATCAGACTGTAAGGTTCAGTATCTTTTAAATTAGTTACACTCATTGTAACCAGTGACTTTCTGTGAGTCATTTCCTAGAAGTCAGTGTGTCTTTCTGCACCCCAAAGCCTAAATCTGTGCACCTGATGTATGTTGAATACAGCGTAAAAAAGCTATAATCAAGGCAAGATTTTTGTCTGGTTGAGAAGGAAGAAATACAGACTTTCCAGAAAAGCCAGACTGCTAGATTTGGCATTAGAAGACAACCTCCTCACCTGTTCTTTCCCCTTTGCTTTCTTTAGGAAGTCTTCCACTGCATCGACCGCCTGCTGGAAGCGTTTTCCTTTGTTTATCTTGATCATCTCCTCTTTGTGGGCATGGTAGGGCTTCAGCTGTTCTACTTTGATCCAGGCACTGGACAGAAACAACTCTTAAACATTTGGTTGAGAAGGAATGGCACGGTCAGTCAGAACAGGCACCTTATGATCCATACTTACTGGTCTTCAGTTCCAAAGAATTTCACAAAGTGGCATTTTTTGCCCCTGGGCTTTTTCAGGTCCTTGGGAGGGCTTACTATCTGAAATGTACAAAAATATTTTAGTTAAGCTGCATTAACACAATACTGTCATGCTAGAATTGATATTAAATAGGCCACTGGCAAGTTGTCGCTCCTAACCTTTCCTGGCCATGGTGGGTAACGACCAAGCTTCCCCCTGAAAGAAGAGCGACACATTTAGCCCTGGTGTATGCTTTCTCTCCAGCACAGAGACACATTAGAACACACTCCTGGTGATTTAACACACTTCATTGTATTGCATTTCACCTCGTCTCTGCAAACCAGTTGCACAACTTGCTGGTGGGCTTCGGTACTGGGTGCCAATCAATTTTTGATAACAACTGACAAGTGTCCGTATCACTGCATACTGAAAATTATCCAGTACAGAAAACTGGGATCAAAAGTGTTGTCGAAGTCATATTTAAGCTCCTGTCTAGCTGCATGCCGTTCAACAGTGTTGAACTCTTAACAACTTTGGCATCTTTCATTAAATGAAAAACCTGTCTTGAGTATGTGTAATCTGAATCTTTGCTGAAACACACAGTCAGACAAAATAGCAACAATCTTATAGTATAAACCAATGAAGCTCAGTGTTGGCTTGGAATGTTTACTTTTATTACTGTGTTCATAATGATTGTCCCATGGTGTTTGTACACTTAGGGTTGACTAAGCTGCAGTTGTTCCATGAGTATCTCCTACTCTAGCTTGCCATTATGTTTTCAGGAGGTCTACAAACCTTTCCTCCTGCCATACTGCGTGACTTTGTAGAGTTTGCATCGCACTTAGACAACATGTCGCAGCAGCAACGTGTTAGCTTTCAAACGTGCTGACAGCGAACAAACAGCTTTAGGCACATGAGGGAAGAAACAAGGAAAAGATGACCGAATCAGTGTAACTTAAACGAAATCTGTTCAGAAATACACGACCACTACCCCCACAGTCTCTCCTGCGTAAATACCAGCTTGTGATGTTGCTGACAATAGCACCATGACAGATACTAACTGGTACCACAAGGCAACATTAGACGACCAGTTTTACGATACTGCCTACACAAGTATGTCACCTTTCTGCGTTCAGTTTATCCTAAACTCAAGATTTACGCGAAACTCGTGCAAGAATACAGATAAACGACAGCTGTCTGCAGCGAAAGGCACGCTACAGTTAAAACGGAAGCAGAACAAACGCAAAGCCATCTACAGGAGTTAACGTTAGGTTGCATATCCGCTTAAGCTAAGGTGCTAGCATAGCTCGCCACAGATCACAACATTTCTGCAGCAGGAATAACTGCATCTACTTGGCGAAGCTTTACATATAAACACCTCGGCATTTGAATTTAATCGAGTTTGTGTTCAGAAACTCTTTCTCGTCAAAATCCAAACCTGTCCGACCGCTTGTCCGCTAGCTGCGGCTAACGACGGCTACTGGCTGAGTCAGCTTGGTTAGCAGTCTATTTAGGTTGACCATCAACTAACCTAGTATGCGAGCGCTATCGTGAATTACGTGTTGTTGACGCCAATAAGAAAACATCACATTGAAAGTACTGACTGCAACGCTGCTTAATGCAATACACGCAGAAACAGGGGCGTTTAAAGTGTTTAAAGGTTGCCTCACCATACTAGATCCCCGATCCTCAGATGCACCGTCGCCATCTTACAACTTTAATAAAACGTCGCACTGAGTGGAAAAGACAACACACACCCACTAATTACATATGAGGACAGAGACTTCCTCCCTATGTAACATCCGCCACTCAGTTTGCTAGTATTTTACATATTACTGAAAGCTCGTTTCAAGAGCTAACTTAAATAGTGTCGTAATTAAAGTATATATAAACATAACTGAACATCTCGTAGAACATCAAATGCACAGAGATGGAAACACCGTAGTCTGCATGCTAAAAACGAAGAGCTTTATACGTTGTAAGTTTTATTTTATTGTTACACATAAAAATAAATGATATTTAATATTAAATAACTCCAGTTTATGTAGATCGGTAGCAGGGCGAAGCGTTAAGCGCTGCTGTTTAGCTCTTTTTAGCAGGGCTTACTGTCGCCTGTTGGTGGGAGGCCTGCAGTAACAGAACAGTAGCACAGCTTAAGAGTGATCGGATGTCTTTGGAAGCATTTATCCTTGTCTGCAAAATTTGCCTGGAGCCCGAGCCAGTCCCATCTGACTTAGGGCAGGCAGGACACCCTGAACAGGTCTCCAGTCTACCGCAGGGCCGCACATAGAGGCAGACAGCAAGCAAACTCACATATCAATATACTCTTTTTAATTAATTTATATCATGTTAGATTTGTTGGTTGAACTCTACAGTTTTGCACATTAATATATAATTATATAGCCTTTGTTTACATTTCATACTGTGCTGATTTATACAGTGACAGTTTGTCAGAATAAATTAACCTAAATTAAAAGGACATTTTGCTTTTCTGTTGGAAAATTAATAGTTTAGATCAGGGGTCTCAAACTCCGGTCCTCGAGGGCCACTATCCTGTATGGTTCCCTCTTCCTACACACCTGATTCAAATGATCAGGATCATTATCAGGCTTCTGCAGAGCTTCATGATGAGCTGATCATTTGAATCAGGTGTGTTGGAAGAGGGAAACATCTAAAACCTGCAGGATAGTGGCCCTCGAGGACCGGAGTTTGAGACCCCTGATTTAGATCTATTAATCAGTAAAATAGTCAATAGAATAATCAATAGAAATAGAGTTGAAAGCAGCAGCCTGATATTTAATTCACCAGTTTAATTTTTATTGGGGCTTAAAGTTATGCGTAATTCAGGGTGTGGCTGCTTTTAGTGACGTGGAAGCCAGAGCACCTGCGTAGTCACAAGGAGAATATACAAACTCCACATATATATGGATATATACCACCTAAACATCAGAAACAATACTATAGTATTACCTGTAACCATCCTAAATGTTACGCCTGATTACACTATAAACAGAGAACATTTTTTTGTGGTCACATTTATTGGGTTATAAGTAACTTAAAGTTTCATAAAGACATATTTTAGTCACCACAGACATAAAGTTTTGTGTTTTTGTATCTTATGACAGTTTAATTCAGATGAAAACAGCTGCAGACATATGGAAACTAGCTAACAGCAATTCACAACAATCACTTTTTGGCACGGCACTTGTCTCTTGGGGTCCCTGAGGTCTTCTCTGTGGACATATCAAGGGGAATAGGTCTGTGTATGTTCAGGTGCTCATCGACATCAATATGTGCACAATAAGCGTAGATTAACAGAGTTGTTGTATTTTACAAATATATTCACACAGAAATCAACAGAAAAGGTTAAGTGAACTGAAGCCCCTTTCAACCATGTACTTCTTTCAACTGATTTGATGGCAGCTGTATCAACCAGCAGACTTTAATGTTTACCTAAAAGTCACAGTGGCAGTCATAGGAGGTCAGACCTAATAAGATATCTGCAACAGTTTCAGATGGCATAAGTCTGAACTGAAAGCTGTCACATTAACTGATAAGCATGCACAAGCGCCGTTTTTTGATCTACAGTATGTCATAAAAGTGAATGACCCTACGGAGCATCTGTGGGGCATCCTCAGACGGAAGGTGGAGGAGCACAAGGTCTCTAACATCCACCAGCTGATCCGTGATGCTGTCTTGGAGGAGTGGAAGAGGATCTCCAGTGGCAACCTGTGAAGCTCTGGAGAACTCCATGCCCAAGAGGGTTGAGGCAGTGCTGGAATATAATGGTGGCCACACAAAATATTGACACTTTGGGCCCACTTTGGACATTTTCACTTAGGGGTGTATTCACATTTGTTGCCAGCCGTTTAGACATTAATGGTTGTATATTGAGGGGACAGTAAATTGACGCCGTTATACAAGCTGTACACTGACTACTTTACATTGTAGCAAAGTGTCATTTCTTCAGTGTTGTCCCATGAAAAGATATAATATTTGCAGAAATGTGAGGTGTATACTCACTTCTGTGACATACTGTACGTGAAGTCGTTATGGAAACCCTTTTTCAATCTCAAAACACCTCTCTAATTACCTTTACCCCAAAATTCCACATCCTTAATAATATGAAATGTCTACAAAAGTCAAACTTTATTGTGATGAAAACAGATCAGGTCAGATTAATGAGAATTCCCAATAGTGAATGCAATCATCATTCATTTATACCACTTTTTTTTATGTTTTTTGTGGGGGGTTTTCCATTTTTTAATGAGAGAGGGAGAGACAGGGTGAAAGCGGTTATAGAGAAGAGAGCGACATGCAGCAAAGGGTCGTGAGCTGGACTCGAACTCAAGACCGCTACTGGTGACTTGTGCCTACATGGTAACGCCTTACTCAGTGAGCTATGCGGCGGCCCACTTACATCAAATTTTGTATTGTTCTGATAAAACTAATTTCTGAAAAAAATAAAGTGAAAATATTTGTTGCAAATTCACTCCTTTTTTCAGAGCTTTTAGCTGCATCTCATATGAAGGACAGTGCTTTCTGCTGATTACAGCCAGAAAAAGGTGTGCGTTAAAAAATACAACAATAAAAAAACAATGAGAGCCGAAAGCCTTCGCACTGTGAATAATTCCAACTTTATATTGCAAGGAAATTTTGTCTTTACATAAAATACACTAATGCAATGTACTTTTAAGTTCTCGTTCTCGTTCTCAGAATTAAATGTTAATTTTCCCGTAATACAGTTACTCACAAAAACACAATTTTGTCAGTTTGATTTGACTTTTATTCAAATCACTTTATTGATTTTTATTAAGATATTACACATCAAATAACCCTGGAAAAAATCCCATGAATAAATGAAACATGATGACAAAGGATTCAATGACAATATCAAATCAGATATGTTCTCAACCCTAGTACCGAGTCAAAGAAATTAAAGCTCAAGTGAAAAACTTTCAACATCAAGTATTATGAAGTTGGCTGTAATGATACTAATGTCAATACATGTTTTCATGCCTTTACCACAAAACCAATGGATAAACAAATAAATACATAGTGCATTTAGAAATCGTGGATAAAATACCAAAAAATCCAAGTTCCCATAGTGTTAAAGTCAGAAAAGAAGCACAATAAAAAGCAAGGAGACATTGAAAGAACAGTGTTAAAACAGATTAAATCTTTTAAAATGAAACCAATAATGTGCTTTTTTAGACAACTGGAATGTTTACTTGTTCTTTCCCGACACCATGACACCAAACTCCTGGATGGAGATTTCTTTATTTATGTACTGCTGAAGCTGGTGATTTGTGATGTGTCCAAAACGCAACGCATCATCGATGGAGAACTTTTTCCCTGATTTTCTGTCATGAAGCACAGAGGATTCTCCTTTGGGGCCCTTGACCGTAATCTCCTCCCAGTCACACTCCTGGCTCTGCAGGTTGACAAACATCTTCCAGTCGATCAGCCCCAGCTTGTAGGCCTCCTCTGGTCGCATCTCTTTGCCTGTATCTGGGTCAATGACCACGATAGACCTGCGAAGATGGCTCTCCCTCTGTTCCCTCTTCATTCTAACGGCTGCCAGGTTCTTCTGAAGTTTCTCAATTTCCTCATCCTTCTGGAGTGCTATGCCCCTCAGATCTGTCAGTTCCTTCTGCAGTGAAACAAGCCTCAACTCCAAGTTCTTTCCATCATCCCTTGGTGCAGCTTCAGTGATAAGTCGAGTCTCTTTGGTGGTGATCTCGATCTCGGACCTCAACTTGCGGATCTCATTCTGCAGCCTTTGGTTTTCTTGCTGCAGCTGGTTACTTTCATCACGAATGTAGTCCAGTTCTTTAGCAGACTTGGTGTTAGAGAACTCCATATCAGAGAGCCTGGACGTCAGCGTGGACAGCTCCACATCAAGTTCTCGTTTTCTCCTTTTCTCTTCCTCCAGAGTTCTCCTTAGGTTCTCAATCTCAATCTCAGCCTCTGGGTCCCTCTCAACTTGAACCTTCTCAGTGCGGACAACTCTTTCCTTCACATCTATCTTCTCGAGGGTGAGTTGCTGCTGGATCAGGGCGTTTAACTCTTTCTCAAGCAAGGTGCGTTTGTGCTTCTCTTCATCAAGCTGAAGTCTGAGGATAGAATGTTCCTTCTCCTGTTGAGGATCCTGCTGCAAGACTACCTTCTGTTTGACAGTCACTTTCTCACGATTCTCCTTGTCACGGATCTCCAGCTCATTAAGTCTGACCCGAAGCCTTTGGATCTCTAGTTCTGCATCACGCCTTGCCCTGCGCTCACGCTCCAGTTCTTCCAATTGCAAATCCAGGTCAGCCTTCTGTCTCTGCAATTGGTAGAGCTCTGTTTTTAGGCTGTCCTTTTGTTTTTGCTCATTGTTGATGTTCTGTGAGAAGATGTCACACTCTGACTTGAGCAGAGGATCTTCTTCCATCTTGACCACTTCTTGCTGAACAATCTTCTCACGGACCTGAGACAGATCCATCTTCCTTAGTCTGATCTTCTCTTCTTGGGCTGACCGATCCCTCTCAAGGTCGAGGCGTTTTTTCTGTTCATCAGCCAGCTTCTTTTTTAGAATCTCGATCTCTTCCTTAGTCTTGGGATCTTCTCTGTACTGCAGTACTTCATTGACCACCTCTTTAGTCTGCACTTGGGGTTTGGTGTCCTTCCATCTTGTAATTTCATCACGAAGCTGGCGAATTTCCATCTCAGATTTCTCTGTCTGGTGGGTTTTATCGACAATTTCATTGCGAAGTCTCTCCAACTCTCTTTCAGTCTGTGGATCTGTCTTGTATTTGATTACTTCTTTGATGATCTCTTTGACTTCCACTTGAGGTCCTCTGTTTTTTAGCATGATCATCTCATCATTCAGGGATCTAAGCTGCAGATCTGCATCTTTATAGCGTCTCTGTTGCTCTACTAGTTCAAGACGGAGATTGGCAACCTCATTCTCGGCTTTGGGGTCAGGGCGGACAATCTCCCGCACTTTCTCCTGAATAATAACTTTGGACTTCTCATCCTCTAGGCTTGTAATCTTCCTCTGGAGGTCAGCCATTTCCCGCTGTGATGATCTTCGTTTAGTTTTCTCATCTTCATACTGCCTTCTAAGGTTTTCTACCTCTCTTTCAAAGGCAACATCTTTCTCTACTTTCAGCACCTCCTTGATGGAAATCTTCTCCTCTGCCATTGATTTCTCCTTCTCCAGCCTTCTGAGCTTCTCCTGAAGAAATTGCAGTTCATCTTCCAGCTGCTTTCTGTCATTGACTTCTTTCTGTTTCCTGTCAAGGAGCACCCGGTACTCTGTTTCAAGTTGGGGGTCATTCTGGACTTTGATCACCTCCTCTTCTGTGATCACCTCCTGCTCCCTGTTCTTCTCCTCGGCCAGGAGTGTCACCTGCTTTTGTATCTGAATCAGCTCGTTGTCTTTCATCAGCTTCTGCCTTCGTAGTTCTTCCAGGTCCTCACGAAGCTTGCGCACCTCCTCCTCCTGACCACGATCTCTTTCTATGCGCAACACCTCCTTCACTGTGTACTGCTGTGCCCCCTCTTTGACCTCTGTCTCCAGGCCACGCAGCTTCAACTTGAGTACCTCGAGGTCATTCTCCAGCACATGGGTGGTGCGGCGCTCCTCTGACAGTTTCTGCTGGACCTTGTGGACCTCCTCATCCAGCTGGGGATCTGGAACCTTTTTAATCAGCTCCTTCTTGACAATTGTGTCCTGGGGCTTCTGACCTTCAAGGACATAAATGTCAGTCTGAATGGTCTCAATTTCTTTTTCCAGCTGCTCCCTCCTCTGGACCTCATCTTCCAGCTGCTTCTTAATTCTCCATGGCTCTTCTCCTGGGGGAGCAGCATGGACTGACTTGACATTTGTAGTCTGGATTATTGGGATCTCAGGTTGCTAGAGGGGGCAAATCATCATTATTTATACTGTTTTGCTTTGATTTTAATGTTATTATTGTCATTATTGTAATTATGATTGAGAAAATGTTTCACCTGGTTGAGAAGACTTTGGGTAAACTCAAGATTCTGCAGCCTTTGCTTGTTCACAGCATTCACCTCAGTAAACTTCGCCTCAATGGCAGCTTCCTGCAAACATTGAAATAACATCATGGACAGCACATACAGAAAATCCATAGCTTACTCCAGTGGTTTAGAACATTTTTGACTTCTTATTGTTTAAAGCTAAACTACCTACATTCCTCCCCTTAACCTCGTCACAACTTGAATGTGTCTGTATATGGCACACAGGTCAACATAAAAGTAATGTTTTGTTGTTTCTTTTGAGTAGTTTATGGAAGAATTAAGAAAGGGAAAGGATCTGGTATTTCAGAGAAGGAATCAATATTCGGCCAAAGTCTAAAAATTTTGGTTTCCTAAGAAAATATTTTAATTTCCAACTTTGCTACTTTTTGTGACCCCTAAGATTGATCCCATAATAGCTTGCAGAGTGACCACCCCAAGACTACCTCTGACAGAAGCTACATATATCCAGTTTGATTATATAAAGAACAGTAGTTAAGGAAGATATTATTTTTTTATCACAGTTGTAGCTCAGCTTTGAGTGAAGAATTTTTGAAAAGCAGATACATGACAGAGCCTTTTAATCATATTAAAAAGGCTCTTCATCAACCGTACACATTAAGAGCAGTTTACTTGTCCACTGTCTTCTGCAGCCCTGTCGTTCACTGTGTGGTTTGAGAAAGCAACTCTTACGATGTCTCTGTGATGCCATCTGAGTTATCTTGGTGACAGGAAGACTGTGCTACAGGCTACTATGGGAAATGTCGGAACCAGGATTTCTGAAGTTCTTATCCTAGGTACAAATACTTGACAGTGACTGCTATGCCTTACCTCTGCCTTGACTGTCATTGCAGGTGATTCCAGTCTGCTCCTCTTGTATGTCTGAGGTACAAGTCCATCCTCAAGGTCAAGGATAGATCTGAATTTCTCAGTTTCATTCTCATAGTCCTACAAAGAAGAAACAGTGAAGCATTACTGAACCTTACTGTATTTTTGTAAAGTAAAGATGGTGGCATGGCTGTAAAAAATCAATGTAAAATATCTTACTTTGACAGCTTGTTGGTAAAGATGGGCATTTTTGGAGACATTGTTCAAGTCAGACTCCTTTCTTGCAATATCAGAGAGCAAGTTCTGTTGAAACAGTTTTTTTAGATTTATTATAAACACCAGAGACAGAATATTCTTCTACAACGGGAAATATTTGGTAAGAATCGCCCTGTTTCTTGTCACTCTCACCCTCTGATTCTTCAGCTTGGTCTCCACTTGTCTTGTGTCATCAGTTTCACGGGGCTCATAGTTGGGGACACGAGACAGCCAACTGTTCAAATTGTCATAATCATTGCGGTAACTGCCGTATGCCATCTTAGCTCTCTGCAAGCTTTGAGACCTGAAACACACAGCATTACGGAGATCTTACGTGCCAGTCGAGATGTAATGTTCAGTATTTCTTGCAATAATTACTAATCACAGAGCATCACTGTCCTGTCAGTCTCACCTGCTGTCAATCTGCCTGGTGAGGTTGTTGAAGCGCTTGTTGAGTTTCTTGACATCAGCTTCCTGCCTCTCAATGTCAGGACAGTGCTCCTGGAATTTGGTGGCCATGTTGTCACAGCTGCTTTTGGCTGAGCGCAGGTTCTGTTCTGTGTCAGCAATCAGGGACCTCTTCATCCTCAGATCTGATCCAACATCCTGCCAAGGTATCCAAGAAGATAATATGAATACACATTTGATACAAATACAAAACACCATTGTGTATCTTTGTTCCATCGTTCCTTTTACCAGTATGTCCTTTTTTCATTCAGAGTGGGTTAGAATTTTAATGTGTGCCAAGAATCTATGAAACATCTTACTGCAAGCTCCCGCTGTGTTTTCTCCAGTGAGGTGATGTCAGCTGGAGCAACCTCCTCCCTGGCCAGCTTGTTCTCGTAGGTGGACAGTAAAGTCTTTCCATTTTGAATGGACGCCTCCAGTTGGTTGGAATTCTTCAGTCTACAACAAAATACTTTCATTAGATGAGCAAAAATGCATTTAACATATTTGAATTACATGTTTCATTTAAACACATTCGACCAGACTTAAAACTGTTAAGTAACAGAAAAACTTGAGGGACACTGCTCCCACAAGGATCAGCAGGTGACACTGAGAAATAAATACTGAGGTACATATCAGGTTGCATACTTCTCCTGAGAGCACTGGAGAAGCTGCTCAACCTTGGTGTACTTCTTGTTGGCCTCATCCACTTTGCTGTGAAGCTGAGGTGTGCTTGCACAATTCGGGTTGGAGACTAAGAAGCTCTTTGCTTCCTGCACTTTAGAAGACTTCTCTGGTTCAATCTTACTGACAGCTGCAGCAATGTCCTGGAAAGAAACGTCTGGGTTGGTGAGTTGTCCAATGCATGAAAACACTCTGCTTTGTGAGCTAAATTGAAAAATATAGGGAAAGAAGAAACAGCATTTTAGTAAAACAACAGAACTAAGTGGGGATCCTGACCTTCATGTCCTGCAAGCGGTCAGCGCTGTCCTGCAGTGGCCTGTTCTGCTCCAGTGGTGGGCGCACTCGAGCATACATGCCTTTCTCCTGTTTGTCCAGGTCACTGACAACCTTATCCAGAGAAGCCATCAGCTGTCGACACTGCTGCTCCTGCTTGTCTGATGTCACACACAATGACACACAGCACGATGAACTTCATCATTCGGCTTCAGGGGCACAGACTGAAAGCTTTGGCTGGCCGTAAAACATGTTCTACAGGACATGTGATTTCATCTGAAAACTTTGTCTGACACCCAGCAGCAGATAGTTTTATGTCATGGCACATTATTTTCATACAGGGGCAACGGTGGCTGCTGCCTGGGGGGTGTGCACAAGTATTCAGATCTCAAAATTATTATCCAGATACCACCACAACAACAGGATATTCAGATGTTCGAATACAACATGGGTTGTATTTTTGTAGTTTTTGGCTGATATTTTGATTATGATGAACATTCGTAACAGTATATTATGCAAACCCCACTATGCCTCATTGTGTTGTTAATTTTTGGTGATGTGGTTAAACATGCATTTATCAAAGGTTTGTTCCAGTTTATTACAAGATGGGTCTTATTCTTGTAGCGTTGGGATGTTTTGATTAAGATGAACATTAGAAGCAGTGTGTTATGCAGCCCCCGCTATGCCTCATTGTGTTGTTGGTGATGTGATTGAATGTGTCCTGCACCTGTAGCTGTGCCAGTCCCACTTTCCTTCTTCAGCTCATCAAAGCGTTTCAGCAGTGTTCCCTTGCTGCTTGCCATCTTCTGTTTGAGGCCCTTTTGCTGGCTGGCCAGGCTGCAAGCACACAATACAACATACTGTTACAGCTGCAGCTCTCTCATCCAGTGAATGATTTTAGAAAGTTAAAAACTCATTTATGCATTCTTACTTGTCGGAGACACCCACTGCCTCTGGGTCAGTGGGGGGGATCACGAAGCAGACGGCTGGGGCAGTAAGTTTATGTCCAGCTGCGTCCTTCACATCCCATTTGGAACCATTGTTCCGGAGCAAAGTGTACCTCTCTCCACGCACAATCTGCCCCTGTACATGTTCAACAATGACAGTCAGTCATCTGTTACTGGATCAAAAATAGAGTTACTCTAAGACAATCTACCTTACTGGATCATGAATTCATTTAAAGAGACTTAAGAGTTATGTATGAAATAAATAATCCTATCAGTAAATTCTGTAAGATACATATGTCCCAATTTTCAATCACAACTAAAACATAAAATTGTCATTTTATGGTTTGTTTTGATTTTAATATTTATATTTTTTAAAAGCTCTCTCTCTTTAAATATCTATCCATTTTTGATAGAGCCCTTTATCCTTTGTAAGGTCACAGGGGCGCTGGAGCCTATCCCAGCTGACAGGAGAATCCAGCAGGCACAGACAGAGCATGCAAACCCCACACAGAGAGACCCCTGGCTGAGATTTGAACCTAGAAACTCCTGGGTACTTGAACATTGGTGTTAATTTGTGATCATGAGCATAACTTTGTGCATTTTGTACTGCATATCTGGCCATTGAAAACCTGAGGTAACTGAGGCCAAGACACAATCTAAACACATGAAGATCTGTACTATACCTAGATGGCAAAGCTCTACAGACTTTTTTAAATTGACTGCATTCTCATCCCAGTGTTTTTTCATATGAGGCTCAAGAGTCTCGGTCAGGCTCTTTTCTGAAGGGATTTGAATACATTACACCACAGAGCCCTTAAGTTACAGGTCTAGCGTTTAGGAAAAAAGCAAAACCAGAGTGCTTAGCCACAGGTGCAAAGAAGATCAGAAAAAGAAAACAGTACCGTGCATTAAGCTGGAGAACTGAAGAGAATGGAAATGCAGAAGAGGAGTAGAGATGAAGGGGATTTTTAAAAAGCCAGCGGGTAAGAAGGATTAAGGAAGAAAGCAAAGGAAGTAAAAACATATTGACATGCAACTTTAAGTATCCTCAGCTTAGAAAGACAGAAGACAGTATAGGTAACTGAAAACACCTACCAAATGATTGGCTATATTATTATTTCAAGTGGGTCATAGCAGCTCCAACCCAAACATCTTAGCATGAACTTACAAAAAACTGTACATACCTCATCCGTGTCAAACTCGCACAGAGCTTCGATGGGCAGCATTTTCTGGACTGTTTCCCTGCGGTACTTCAGAGGCAAAACCTGCAGGCCGCGCTTCTGAAGAGCCTTGACCCGCTCATCAAAGTGCTCCATTGCCTTAGACTGGTCCTACACACACACACACACAAAGAAAAACATATTTCTATAAAGACATAGTCAATGGTACCGTCAGTTATTGTGCATGTCCAGATAAAAAAAAATGCTCACATCCAGCTCTCTGATTAGGCCCTCCATCTGATACACATCTTTGAACTCTGGGTTGTACTTCTGGTTGACCTCTGTATCCAGTCGCTTCAGCAGGTCCTGAGTGTCACGCGCCTCCTTGTGGTACTGCACCCATACAGAAATACACATGCAGACACTGATGAGCTTTACCCGTTTAATCGTGTCGCTGTGTGTCTTTGAATGTCATTTGTTCTGTGTCTAACCTTGTGGTACTCATCCATGTGTTTGAGGTGGTTTTCCTCACAGATGAGCAGGTTCAGGTATTCTTTCCAGTCAGCGTGAACCGCCTCCGTATGAGCCTGACAACAGGGTGTGTAGCCATTTGTTTAGTGAAAATCAATGAAGTGCTTTTGTGTATAAACCACATTTAAAACAACACAGGTAGTCAAAAGTGCGTTCGAATTTTCAAGGTAGGATTAAAGGTTAACTATGTAAGATATAGCCTGGACATAAAGGTTTTAGTTGTCTCGGCTGCAAGGGCTGCTTCACAGTCTAGGGCCCCCAACAGCAAAGACTAAAACCACCTCACAGTTTTCAAAGTTGGACACTGTAGGCTTGTCAGGGCAATAGGAATTGTTTGCGAATTTGTCACTCCTTCTATTAATCCTCATCTTGCTTCTATTTGGAGGAAACACATGCAAACTTTACCCATACTGTTTTGTGGAGTGTAAACAGGAAGCATAGTTAGCTAATAAGTTGTAACTTTCCACATGAGCCCATGTTTGTATGTATTTCTTTTACATTTTGCCAAAGTTAAACAATTAAAAAGTATTCTGAATTAGTAATCAGTGGTTCCTGTTCATGACGTATAGAAAGAGAGAGAGAGAGAGAGACACAGACAGAGAACAAGCCACCAACAAACTCTTTTGCTTCTAAAAGATTAGAAATCTTAGCATCCTAAAAGATCCACTAGCTTATTTTTTTCAGCCACCTGCTGTCCACTATCTGATGTGAATTTGGAAGTCAGGATGTACAAAAAGAAAACATGGAAGAGGCTGTACCTCAATGACATTCTTCCCTGGATGGTCAGCGGCAATCAGCCTCTCTCCATCATCATTCAACTTGGTGATGGTAGATTCCTTGGACTCCAGACATTTACTGATGAAGTTCTGTTGGGGTGACACAAATGTTTCGAGTAAGCTAGGGAGCATTTTTAATTTAATTATTAGTGTCCATACTTGCGTAGAAAGTTAGTATTTATTCGTGTTGTGTGTCCCTCAGCTACCTCATACTGCCTCTGACGAGCAGGGTAGTCCAGGTTGGTGTCGCTCCAGTCGTAGTTGATCCTTTCCTCTGCCTGCTGGTCCATCCAGTACAGCTCATTGGTGCAGCGCTGCATGTAGTCCCGCAGGCTCAGCAAATTGCGCTGACGAGCACTGGAGTTGGCCTAGCCAAGGGAATGACGTCACAAATACTTAGCAACATGATTAGTGCCAATATGATAACATTAAAGAGTTGATCAAGATAAATTTAACAGTTTTTTTAACTGATTTAGAAAAAGCATCATACTGTCACACTAAAGGCTCAACATGCAGACTGTCATAATGTTATTTTTCAAATTAGTTCTAGTGGTTTTTAGTCCCAGTGAAAACTAGTGCAGTCTGTGTGTCAACTTTAGCTCATTCTTTTCAGTTTCTGCTGTGACATTTTCAGTATTAGCTCAATTAACTTTCCCATGCAGTGATGAATTGTATTTTTTATAATGTAGATATTGTGCTCAAAAGATTTTAAAATATCAAACAACAATGACAAATTTGTTTTGGTAACTTTTAGGAAGGAACAACAGCAATGCTGTAGCCGAATCACTTTTTCGAATTGAATTGCCACTGCTTTTATCTATATATTTTAACATGTCATGTCAATTTTAGTTTTGAGGATAAGGCTTGGTATTAATCTATATGTAACTAATCCACACGTGGTACAGTGTCAGAATAATATAGTAATATGTATGCTCATGGTATTGAAGCCACATGTCACCCAGTGTAACAGCTTCAGAGACTGAAACTGGCCAGAGGGCCAAATGCATGTGTGATGTGTAAGTGCACCAGGTCTCGGTACATGCCCAGCTTACAGTCACCACTTATGCTGATTAAAATGACATGCACAGATAAACAAAGGCAGATATACATTGTATAAACACAGTAAATACAGGGCTGTGGGCTTAGAGAGTAAATGTGTTGGTGTGTAGATTTATTACCAGCAGTTTGTTGTACTTCATCTGGAGGCCACTAACATACTCCTGCAGAAACAAAGAAATTAGACTGAGTGAAAACAAGACAAGCATGAAGAGGGTCATACTGCATGAGTAACTAACAGAAGTTACATATTGCTCACCCCTGCTTTTAATCACAACAAGCAAATGCACAATTTAGTTTCAATATAAAAACATTCTGAAAATTTTAATAGCAACTAGTTTAAATGCTTCAGTGTCTGTTTTGTGGTTGTTACTTAATTGTTGCTTATGCTAGTTTTGAATAATTATATCATGTTGTAACTAATAAATCATGGACACATACAACAGTCTGTTCAGCCACTTTATTCGACCAGTTTACATTGACGGGCACAGTGGTCCCTTGGCTAGTCTGTCACATTTTACCACATTTTAATCACTATTATTTATCAAACCTGGGAAATTGTGTCTCTGGGTCTTATTCCCTACCTTGTCTCCACTTGCAGTGATGTGAGGAGCCAGGGCTTCCACTTCACTGTGAAAGATGTTGTGCTCCTCCACCTCGTTCTCCACAGATGGCAGGTCCTGGCCAAAGCCCTTGTTGTTCAGGTTGTCCTGGGCAGAGAGACAAAACAAGAAGCTTCAGTTCACCACATGTTGAAAGTTTGGATCTGACTTGGTTTGTCTCCTGAAATTCACTTTTGCTTCTAACACTGTTAAAAATTTGCCAAGCAGTTTAAAACGCCTTCAACATCATTGTGCAAACTCACTAAATATGAACACTGTTTATGTCCTGCTTTGGTAGTTTCCTCAGTATGTAACTTTAATTCACTAAAACTGCAGTAAATGACAAGATTTGACATGTTCCACTAACATGTAAGTCAAGCAGATGCACATACATATCAGAACTAATTTGATATTGTGTTTGTCCCCTTCATGAAGGCCATATTTTGTATATTTGGTTGCCCTAGTAGGTATGTAATTGAATACAAATACTTTATTTGGATATGGAATAATAATAACATGTTCTCAACAGTCTTGAACAGAATGCTAATTTCAAATAGCTCAGTGTAGTAGGTGTGTGGTTGTGAGATCAACAGCCAGAGTGACAGTGGCTTGTGATCAGAGCAGAGTTAGCAATGTAAACTGGAAATGTTGCAGTGCTGAGTTTACATGGTGTCCCTCTAAACAGGAACAAAATGTCCAGTAGAGTATTTGTTTAGGTTAGGAATCATTTGCAGGCAGTAAAACTGTTATTGGTCTGGCATCTGGTTTCCTTTGCAGATATTTTATGATCCACTGGCAGTGATTCTGGACCTTAACTAAACTCTGGACACACAGTAGTTTTAACTGCTCTGCAAGACTGTGAATGTATGAGTATGTTTGCATCAAATTTGAAAAAAAACAACAATAATTTATACAATCCATGAAAAATATCAGAAACATCAGAAAAGTGTACCAATGATTGATTTAACAAGATTTATCAAGATGTATTTTCTAATTGACTGATCTACGGAGGTTAATGTGAGGTCCGCAGCTGTACCATGTGTGAATCCGTAGATATGTTTCTCACCAGTTTCTCATCCATCATGTTTCCCCAGTTGATGCTGGGCATCCCCTCAGTACGGATCAGGTGGTAGATACGATCATGGTCCTCTTTCAGCTTCATCACTCTCTCTCGTAGCTGCCTCATGCTGAACGCACACAATGTAGCACAGAAAAGTTTTGGTAAATTTCAAAAAGATTTAAAATGTAATTCACCATGACAAGATAACACAGCCTCCGCACATACAAAATATCAAAGCATTTGAATAAAATGATATGTCTGTTTAAAGCTGTATTCTGAGTACAGAACTATCACCTCTGTAACCATAATATGCAAAACCAAACCTTCGAAATTAAAAGCTGGTATTCACAAAAAAACGCACCAAAAAATAAAAAGGTCAAGTGCTTTACTAACATTGATCTGGAGTGTTGTGTTCAAGTAGGCTATGGGTAATTCCTCCTTAGCTGCCTTTGTTAGCAATCACACTTTACTTGTGCTGGTCACATCCTTGCCAGTATTTAAGACTTCATCATTATTTGAACAGTGACTATAAAATCCCAGTGATACTCTGATTCTCAATGAACCTCAGTGTATCTTGCAGATTATTTACATTACATGTCTACCAGAGGGGGAGGGATCATAAACAGCAGTTGAAAACACTGCAAAGCAGAGGTATAAAAAATATCATGTAAATGCAGCATGCATTACACAATGTTTCAGTTACAAAAGATAAACTGAGAACAGACGTGCAAATGCCATGACACTGTTGTTCTAATGGTGGAATAAGCTTTGGAGGTGTGTGTTATACTGGATTTAAGGTAAAGACAGAGGAAGTTATGAAGTTGCATTAACTGGTAAACAGGAAAATGGTTAATATAGGGTTTGTCTTTCATAGAGAATAAACCTGCTGCAGCTTGCTGGCATGAGCATACAGGATTTGCTGTATTTACTGTCACATAGCATGGTGTAAGACTAAACCAAGCGTTTAAAAACAACTCACTCCTGTTCGATCATCTCAGCTTGTGGATGCTGGAGGCGTTTGGCGTTGACGGCGTCCTCGTCCAGGCCAGTAAGCAGTTCCAGAGAATTGAGGATTCTCTTGTTGGTGTCATCTTGATATAGTGGCTGCTTCCCCTCATTGATCTTACTTACATCCTGCAGCAAAACAAGTCAGATGTGACAGAGTTGTGACTCCTTTACCATGAATTACTGCATCAGTGTTTCATGGGAATAGAGGTGATCAGCCTGGTAATGAGGTGTTACTGAAGCCCTGGTTGCTTTGTTAGCGGCTTTCAGCTCATCTGTATTTCTGGGTTGGATGTTTTTCATCTTCCTCTTGACAATACCCCAAATGGGTTCTATGGAATTCAGGTCAGGTCAGTTGGCTCTTCCAGTAATATCATTGTCAGCAAACACTTTGGTAGAGGTTTTGGCTGTGGGCAGGTGCTAAGTCCCACTGGAAAAGGAAGTCTACATAAAGTGAGTCCCTGACTCTGCCCTGATTTGCTGGCGGTCTCTCCTCCTCCTTTCCCTCTCTCCCTCGGTGTGTGTGTCTGACTGAGCTGCAACCTAATTAGCAGCAAGTGCGAACACCGGCACAGGAGCTCCATAAAACCCTGGCTCAGAAAGTCACCCAGTGCCAAACAGTCAACCTACACATCATCCCTTGTATTGGGATATTATTGTAACAAGTGTAGCAAAAGTCACGTGTAAAAAGACAGCCGACTGTGAGGACCACGTGACTTTTAACTGGTGATCTGTTTGTTTTGTTTTGTTTGGTTTGACTGTTTTTTCATCCTTGTACGTCACTGTGTGATTCACTAATTGTAAAATAAACACTTTCTTCACTAATTCTCTGGTCTCGTCCTCATTGTGTCTACGCCTGGGTTCTCTAGTAAAACCTTAACATCAAGTTAGTCAGCAGATGTAAGGATTAAGTGCTCTGAAATATCCTGCACTGAGTTCAAACTTGATAAAACAAGGTGGACCAATGCCAGCAGATGGCACCTTCAATTTTTTATCATGATTTCATGTATTCTCCTTGCATGAAACTGCATACACTACATTATACACAAATATTATAATATAGTAAATACTTATGACATTCATATATTGAGTGCATATAATGAAACTGGGACAAAGCTGTTGGAACAGCATGTGTGTGTGCATGTGTCTGTAGCATAAAGTCCAAACCCAGAAAGGCACACACTGTTGTATTCTATTCAACCAAACTGCAGTATGTTCGTTCAAGCTTTCATATTTGCTTTAACTGACTGAAATGGAAGGAGGCCATGAGTAAATGCTTAAGGTCATATAACTGGCTGTGCTTGATCCTCACTCCTCGTGTTTGTGCTGTTTCCCCCTTACTTGTGTTTCTTTTTCGTCCTCTGTCTCTGACTGTGGGTGTGTTTGTCTGGGCGCAGCTCTTCATTCCTTTCCTGCTGCCAGTTTATCTGCACACTTGTGACTCATCCACCAATCAAGTGGACCTCAGCTCTACAGTCCATTCTCTGCCAGCTAATTCAGTCTGCCAACGTGATAATTCTGTAATTCTTCGTGTTGTTTAAAAGAATTAAACCTGTGCCTCTTTGTGCTTTAGGTTCACTGCCTCCCTGTGTTCTCTGTCCACCGGCCTCACCCAGCCACCTCACCAGTCCACTCTCTCAGCCTGCTACACTGCACTGGCCAGTTCCCCCGCTCTGCTCAGTCGACCAACAGCCTGCCATTCAGCCACTCATCTGCCACACCTCTCCCTGCTTTCCTATGCTCCACCAATTTCTGCTGGCAATCGTGCAATTCCCCAATACTGCTTTAACTGTTTATAAAATGTTGCCAGCTTTTAGTTCCAGGTATTTATCTTTCCTAGCACCTAAAACGTACAATTCTTTGTGTTTAGTGTTAAGCCTGCTTTAGACTTTCTTTTTTGTTTATAGTATACAATATAAATGAAGCTGGTTGGATTCATTTACCTGCTTCTGCGGATTTTTTTAGAAATGGTGCAAAATTGGCCAGTTTATTATTTTCACTCATATAAAGTAGGCAAAGCATATAAAATTGTCATGAATGCATCTGTGGCTGTTTGGAAAACTGATTAGACTGTACCTTGTTGAGGTTTTGCTCGACGTCGTAGATGTTCTTCTCCACTTTATCAGCATTCTTTTGCAGCTTCTCAATAAGAGCACTCAGTTCTGTGGAGGGAGCACTGGAAGACAAACAGAGAGATGAAAGGAGATGCTCAGTCATGGAGGACACAAACCTTCCTGAAGCACTGAATCACTTCGCAATAACTTTGCTAAAAATGTATTTTAATTGTAAGAATGTATTTGATCACAGTTTTCAGAGGAGAAAACAGGACTTGCTTTCTGACTGGCCCTGATAAACTCAGAGAAGACAACAAGCACCATTCTTCTGCCCTCTCAACGTCTTTGTCGAATAGCAGTCTTCTTCTCTTAAACATCACCATAAACAATGTAAAATTCACCACACAGCCATGCATAACAAACCTTTGTTGCTTTTTTCATATGTGCTCACAAGACTGGAATTTCATCCAGTAACTACAACTTGTCATTTTTCTTGGCACACTTGGAGTTAATGTTGTGGTTGAATGGAAACAGAAAGACCATGATATAATATAAATTCAAATGTTTGATTCCCTTTGCAACATTAATATCATGACAAACAGTCAGTTACAGTATGAGAAACACATTTGTCATTCAAACTGAGGTTTTGGTGCTAGATTACAGATACTAGATGATCTGAAGTATAGACAACCTTCACTGAATGTATTCAGCTAAAATGATGGTGAATGTGGAGTATATTGTGGAAAATGTGACAACATGGTACACATACAGTACAATGCAAAGCTCTTAGAGCATGCTGCCAATGAATAAGTGCTCATCTGTGTATATGATCTACTCATTTCAGTGTATTACAGTGTACAGTTTTAGAAAAAATACCTCTGGTTTGGTTTAGTTCCAAATGACTCAAAGCTAAGTGAGTTGGAACTACACTGTACTATGTACTATGACACATATATGAGACGGTTTTTATACCTATTAAGAACTTAATGGGCAATAATTTGATTGCCCTTTATTCCTCATTCCATCAGCATTCTCATACCAAGCAGATGACTCACAGCTTTTAATCTTTGAATCATAATACACACTAGTGACACACATGGATCTCACTGTCTGATTGAAAATTAAAATGTTCACCATATCAACATTATATAACTCAAATATATTGGTATTTAGACGGCTTTCACACTGTCCAAACACATCCATCAGTCAAAAATGTGCATGATTTTCACTGTGAATGTTGTTCTCGCCAGCTAAATGAAGAACTTAAGGGTAGGTAAGGACAGTGCGCTTCATAACTCACAACTTACATCATTCCTTAAAGAAAAGGAAACTAGCCCAGCAGGTTTTTGTTTCATGCCATGAAACTGACACACCTAGTCCAAACACTACTGTGACAACTATCAACTGCTGTAATGCAAATTTAAGTGTTCCTGTGAAGCAACACTTAGAGGACATGGAGTTCATACGTGTAGGGGAGCTTCGGCTCAGGTGGTAGAGCAGGTTGTCCACTCTACCACCGCAAGGTTGGCGGTTCAATCCCCAGCCGAGGTGTCCTTGGGCAAGACATTGAACCCGAAGTTGCTCCCAATGGCAGGCAGGCACCTTGCATGGAAGTCTGTCACCATTGGTGTGTGAATGTGTGAATGGGAGAATGTGAAACACATTGTAAAGTGCTTTGAGTACCACTAAGGTAGAAAACCACTATATAAGTGCAGACAATTTACCACTTACCACATATTTAGAACCAAGCATTCTCAATCTTGAGAGTAGTTTGACATTCGAGCTGGTAGATTAGACTATTTTAACATAGCTATTTTTGGCTGTTTGTTTATGATAAACAGTATGCAGTGTTTTCAAATATGTTAGCTCAAAATTAACAACAAACAGACACGTCTCCTAAAAAATTATTTTCTTTACAACTAAACTGCATTCTCAGTTACAATTTGAGGGAATCACATTTCCTCCTGGATTATGTTTGTTCGTGACATATCAGAAATATGTTTCTAATCAACCTTTCTTTGAAGTTTTATTGCATTGCTTTGTCCCTTTCACTCCTTTTCAGCCCATATACATTAGGCGATGTGGGACATGTCACCCTAGTAACCCAGAAATTGGAGGCGAAGCTTTAAACATGTTGTGAAAGTGTAATATTTTAACCTAAACAATGATGTGGCTCTAAATCTAACCAAGCAGTTTAGGTACCAAAACCTAGCCAAACAGTGAGTAAAAACTATGCTTAAGTCTAAGAATAGTGGTTCCTCATGGGATACAAACCCCAGTCTCCCCTGTAGTTTGAACCTCAGAGAGCCCTGACAATTTCGTTTTAATACTGCAATATTGTGTATACCTTGACCACAATTCTTCAATTACCAAATGTATGGGATCATTCGGCATTATGCACACATTCCTTCCACATTGTTCTTTTATTAAAGTACATTTTGGAAACATATCTTTAGATATTTTCTCCTCAGGCTCTCATTACATCATGTCAACTTGTTGCCATGAATTGCACAAGTAGTGACATCAGCATGATGAAATTAATTATTGTTTTTTTTTCCAGTTCAATAAAAACTTTTATGGAGGCTGTAATCTAGTGTGTGGGAACTCCATTTCTTTCCATCAATGGTATATTAACAAACAAGAAGAGACTCGGCACACATCAGTTTGGACAAACATCGTATAGCACCTCTATTTTGAAGTTACTACAAACAATTTCTTTCTTGTTATCAAGGATTGTCTGACTATTAGCCTGGCCAGGTACTGGATATTTCTGATTATCAGTAGCGTTACTTTATTCAAGCAATTCCTGATAAAATCAAGTCATATAAAATGTGCAAGCTATTTCTATCAGTAGTCACCTTTCTGTGATCTAGAGCTGATTGGTTATACATCACAAGTAACAGCCAATAAAACGCTGACAAACACTGAAAAGTTTAATTAAATATAAGTAAAATATGTATAAATAAAGGCCCTTCAATTGGGCTTTGTTTTGGGGTACGGTTTGTGTTATCTTAAATTGTGGCACCAACATTTTTACTGCATGTGTATATCTGGTCCCAATGACCCTGACATAAACATATCAGCAGACACCTACTTGTTACTCATATCTCTGATAAGCTAGTGCTGACCAATGATATCCTGTGGACTGTAGTTATTTAGGTTTAAAAGCAAATATTGACATAGATACTGTTACGTACTTTATCGAACTCTCAAAAATTGATGTCAGCATTAACCACAAAAATGCAGTCAGCTTCACAGTCACTGTCCAGGAGAATGTCTGTGATGTTGGTCATTGATCAAGACATAGTTTTATAGATTTAAATATTGCAGACTAATGCACGGGGTAACATGGTGGTGCACTGCCACCTTATAGCTAGAAGGTTTGAATCTCAGCTGGAGCCTTTCTGTGTGGAGTTTGCATGTTTTCCCTGTGCCTGTGGGTACTCCGACTTCCTCCCACAGCCCAATTACATGCTTATGTCTAAATTGGCCCTTGGACTGACCAGCCACCTGTCCAGGGTGTACCCTGTCTTTGCCCTAAGTCAGGTGGGATAGGCTCCAGCTTCCTCGTGACAATAGATGGAGATTAATGCAAATTCAATTCAATAAGGTCTTCATGTGATACCAGGGAAAGTTAAGGCCTTAGAGTTACAGATGAACTATAGCACAAGCTATTAAATAGCAGCAGTTTGACATGCAGTTTTGTTATATCTATGCCCGTGTGCATGTGTGTGTGTGTGTGTGTGTGTGTCAGTAACGATACAGAACTCACCATTTCACTGTTTGTGCACACGTTACATAATGCCTGCTGAAGCACCTGGACCTTGACTGTAACTGCAAATCCAGTGGTGGGTTTTCATATGAAACAATTACAGAACAAGTTTGAACTAGAATATACTGTCGTGTTCTGCAGACGCAGCTGGTAATTTGTTGAGGCCTATCCCGAATGAGAAACACCCTGAGGAGAATTTCTGTCATGCTGAAACTCAACGTTCTCTTTTCTCACTGAAACATTCAAACCAACAGATCTTCGTGTACGCACAACACTGCTTAATAGACCACAGAGCTCCTTTAACTTACAGTTTTGATTGGTGCAACAAGGCTAGGCGCTTGACGGGAAAAAGGTAACATCAACAGGTTAACAAATGCGTGCATAAACATGGTTACCAGTTACTATTTCCTTGCATGATATCAAATGATTAACAGCAGTGGTTTGTACGGAACTTTTACAGAAATTAGAGTTTTAAAGCTGAGATGTTTTCGCTCTAAAATTCAGAACAGATGTAAACCCACCCGCCTTAGTCATCAGCAGTCCCACTGAGTGTTGTTCGAAGGGAACAGTCTCATGTTACCTAGCTACAAGCAGTTATGTTTTCATTTTAAAATGTTATTTCAAACAGCAAAACACAATGCTACACTAACTCTACCAGTTCTACTTTGCAGTCTGTGGTCCACACATGCTGTCAGTAGATTCCAGGGAGGCTCACTGGCTCCAATTCAATGTTTTGACCCGTTGTTGTTGTTGGTTCTGGGAAGGAACTGGCACTAAAGCATGAGCTTGAGAAACACAACTCACATGTTTCCACAGGGAGAGGGTCAAATTAAAACCAGAACACTTCAGCACTAAGTCACAGAGCATTTGAAGGGGTGCTGCTGTCTTTGAGCGTCACAGCAAATCCCAAGCCCTGCTCCACCTTCTCAGCCTGCTCTCCATTCATGTGCCGACAGTCTAGATTCAGACAGGTTACGAGACAATGGACATTAAAATAGAGCATTGCATTACTTTTTTGTGCTTCCCATGTGCCTTTTCTGCAACTCTTTGCAGGTCTTTTACTCCTTTTTTTCCCTTCGTATCAGCATTATCATTAGTTTGTAGTAGGCTCCATTCAAAAATCCATCTATGTACAGATGAAGAGACTAAATATGATACAAACCATACAGTTCTCTTCTAACTGCCTGTCTAATCTCTGACCAAACGTCCTCCAAAGAGATGTAAAGTTCAATTTCTTGTAACAGGCCTGCATATCTTACTATTGTTTTGATGCAAAGCTAGACGCTAATCCTTAGCTCCAAGGCTTTGATGATCGACTTTGTGCTATGACTAAAGCTGTCATTATCTTGGTTCATACTGACAGCCTATTAGATCACAGCTTTGTTTTTTTTTTCACATGCACTAAACCAAAACCTGAACAAGAAGAGCTACATGAAGAGGGTGCAGTTGCATTACTGGGATTCCATTACTGTTCATTGGTGGTTATCACAGTAATAACTAACAGGATCTGCACTATGTCATCCACACAGGGAAGATTAGAAACCAGTTTAAAGAAAACAGCTCAAAATTCCAATAATTCAATGGATTGGCAGGAGCTTATTTAAATAAGGGCCTTTAAATAAATGTGATGCCACTGCATGGCATGGCAGAAAGACCATTAACAAATAAATAAATCCTGTCCATAACAAAAAGTGGAAAGACTATGTAAGACAGTAGGTGATGTTATATTAAGAAGCTCTGTGGTCCATTCAAGTGTTTTACAACTAAAAATACAAATTAATCCATTTTTTGTATACAAAAAACACACAGAGAACATGAAGTACTTCTACCTTGAAAGGTGTATGTGACACGTTCAGAGTCCATTCAACAACCCCCAGTAGCGTCAATAATGTGATAATTTAATGAAAATGTAATCAAATTTGCTCTTAACTTGATCAAAAGTGTAACAGGACCTAGTGGTGGACTTTAAATAAATGAGATGTCACTACATGGTATGGCTGAAAGACCATGAGTCCTATGGAGGAAGATAAAACACTTCTTTTCTGTTGATGGCAGGTGTGTCAGTGAGACGAACACACCTTTCACTGGAGGGTTAAAAACAAACAAATGAGTCAGTTTTTTGGTATTCAACAACTACAATGTCTTTAAAACCCTCCATCCAGGGCCACTGGCATGAACAACACCGCTAGGTGGGGCCACACAGTCAGTGTGACATTCGGTGATGCTCGCTCCTCACGTATAAGGTGATGCTTTCATGTAACATCGCCATCTTGTCTTGTTGAGTCTGCTGGTTAGAGCAGCAGTAAATGGAGGTTTATTACTGCACTAAGCATCCATTTAGGATTGGATGAAGAGAAAATTAAAGTTGAAAAAGAGGACTGAATAAAGGTATGTGCTGCTACTGATGGTGCTGAATGTAACTGAATGAAACTTAGAGTTGTTATTCTATTTTCTAACAAATTAAACAGAGCAAAGCCATAGCTGGCTAATAATAAATACATAATTAGAACATTTAGAGGCTGATTCTGAAACTTTTTGAGAACAGCATGTTGTTTTTTTTCCACTGCATGCTCAGCAGGATTGCAAGCATCATATATAATTCATACAGGCTACCTTTGCGAGTAAACTACCTATCATTGTTTTCTTGCTGCATTACATTTGTGGTTTGAACCTCTGCTCAGCAGGACCATCTATCTCAACAGCTGACATGACTGCTGCTGACGTCAGGAGCATCGACTCCCTTCTGTGACGGGACTGCAGCTGCAGAGGTCTCGACTGACGAACCACAGCCTTTCACAAATACGACGCAGATAATTCATTTTTCCATTTCTACTATGTGTATCTGTGTGTGTGCTCATTTAGTGACCCACAGTGTGTGTGATGTCGTGGTTTTGCTGGGAGTGCGTTGGGGCCAAAATAAAACTGTGTTTAGGGCCACCAAAATCTGAGCTGGCTCCATCTCTATACCGAGTGCAGAGTGAAAGCAGAACTTTGTTTGAAATGAAAACAAGCAGGCTGTAGGTGTAATGATTAAACACACCACCTCACTTTATCATTTCCACGGTGGAACAACGGGGAGTGTGGACAGGACAAACCCAGTAAAGACCAGAAGTGATATCGTCTGGACTTGGTGCAGCAATTCTGTGGGAGAGGGCTGAAAACACCTCCTCACACACTGTCTTCTAGGAAGGACAGCAGAATACTTATCAAACCAGTTACTACAACTTTACTACTCAGCTTATCAGCCACACCCACACTGGAGTTGAAGCACACATTATGCAACCTAACCTGCAGTCTTCTGTCATTCCTGTTCCAAGGCAGATCATCCACACACCATCTCGTTTTATTTGCATGCTCTGGATTATCTTAAACTATGGTTATGAAAACAGTTTTCAGGTGCAAGTTTTTTCTTGGTACAAAGTAGGTCTGAATGAAACAACTTCCATGGCACGATAGGGAACAGGGATCGTCCTCTAGGCTTCAAACGTGTGCGCGCGTGTGCGTGCGCGTTTGTGTGTTTAAAGGTGGGTGGAGGGGGTAAAGAAATAGATCTCACAAAATCGTACACATTGTACTTACTGCTACGTCTAAAAAGCGATACTTTACGGATTCTGTAAGCAACGACATGACAACACAGGACACTTTAAAGAGAGAAGTTTGGCTGAACAGCAGCAGCAGCAGGACGCAAAGCACAAACTGTCTCCAAAAGACGCCATAGCTGGTGGAAAAACCAAGTCTGCTACTTACGATGCTTTTGGCTGCGTTATAGAGGTGGTTTTGCTCCTTTTCTTGAACATGGTGGCAGGTCACCTGTCAGCGACTTCCGACAATAAATCAGTCCCAGCAAGACAGCTGAACCTCGGCCGTTGTGTTTACGCTCTGCTCGCTCCGCTGCTCCCGGAGTGTGTGTCGGATAAGCCCACACACTGTTGTCACCTCTCCCACGGACACCGTACCAGCAGGACTGAACCCAGCACCTGCAACAACCACTTTTAGCTTTCACACCCTGTACCTGTCAGCAGGCAGAGGACAGGCGTGGCCACAGAGCCAAGCCACGCCCTGCCTCACGCACACACACACACACACACACACACACACACACACACACGCAAGTGCAAAACAATGTATAACAGGGTGTGACAATTGAGTTGAGAGAAAAATGAATTGGAAAAACCTTTGCTTTAAAGTTGTCAGCATGAGTGAGAGTGTGTACAGTTGTGCTACAGTGGAAAACCCTTTTCAAAAAGTATTACCTGTTGATATACAATCTTTAAAAGTCTACAAATCATGTATATGAACATAATTACACTGTGCACTGAAGCGCTCTGTATGTATGTGTGCGTGGGTGTGTGGGTGGGGCCCTTAAGGTCAGTCCTCACAACTTCAAAGGTGAATGTGAGAGTGAAGACTTGGTGCATTTTAAAAAACAGGCTGGGCTGGCATGACATGGTGTATCGAGTAAATGCACTGTGTTATTAAAGGAGGTTAAAGTTAAAGAGTGCTTCACTGTATGCGTAAAAGCATTAATAAGACTATAGATGATATTATGTGGAAACTAATTTTGTCTTTTTTGAGCCGTCACAACCTTGAGAAAGCCATCCACGCTTTAATTCCTTCTAGGCTAGATTACTGCAATGCACTTTATGTTGGCATCGCACAGTCGTCCCTTAGCCGCCTCTGACTTGTGCAAAATGCAGCTCCCCGTCTCTTAACAAACAAATCCAGATGAGAGCATATTACTCCCATCCCTTTTCCTCTCCATTGGCTTCCAGTCTATTTTAAATTTCTAATGTTTGGCTTTTCATGCCCTTGCCCCATCCTATTTATCAGAGATTTTAACTGTTTGTGAGCATGGCAGAACTTTGAGGTCACCTGATCAGCTCTTGTTAGAAGGGCCCAGGTCAAAATGTAAACACTGGGGCGACCGAGTCTTTTCAGTTGCTGCACCTAGACTCTGGAACAAGCTCCCCTCTGATATGCCTGTTATCCCAGACCTGAGCCTCTTCAAATCTAAACTTAAAACTTATTTTTTCAGGATGACCTTTAATACCCAGCAGTGACACTTTTATTTATTTTATTCTAATCTTTATCTGTTTATGTTCTGGTTTTTAATTATAGACCTTTAAAGCTGTTTGATGTTTTGATGTAAAGCACTTTGGATCCAGGCCCAAGGTTCTATCAGCTTTAAGCCTCTTAATAAATAGCATAATCAGCTTTTATATAAGAATTCCAACTTACTTGTAAAATAAGAATATGTCTTGCTTAGCATAAGAACTACTAACTTTTGTAGAGCTGGGGGGGAAACTGGGAAAATGTTGATCATACGAGTGATGTCTTTAAAACATTTCAGTCATTAAACACGGTGTCATTAAGCATACCTGGAGATTAAAACAAGGTAATTCACCAAACCTTTGAGAAACTATGTACATCAACACTATCTAGTAATTCAACACTATGCAGTAATCAGGGAGAGCTTCTCTATCAATGATGTGCCCAAACTAAGTCACCTATAACTTAGAGTGAAATGAGGAAAGATGTCTTTCTAATGAAAACTGGAAATTCACCAGATTATGAAGGATTTCCTGTGGAATATGCCAAAAAAGGCCTTTGATAAGAAGGGACTCATGGGGCTTTTCCATTTAATCACAATTTGGGTTTGTCCCTTATTTCTCCTATAAAAACCTTAGGGCTGCAGTCTTAACCAGTTATGTTGCCCTTTTATGGCCTTTAGTGAGACCTGTCAAGGTTGCTCTGTGAGCCCTTTGCTGTTTATATTTTTTCTACAAGCAGTGGCTGTCAGTATTAGGAGGAACAATGGCATCAGGGGAGTTGACAGCAAACGACTGCTTTATCATTCTATCATACTCTGAACTTTAAAGCTACACTCGTAAGTCTGAGGCCAAGTCATTATCTGCTGGGACACCAAAGAGAAGTGGGTTACAGTAATCAAGACGGGAGGTGACGAGGCTGTGAACCAGGATGGCAGTGGTTTGAGGGGTGAGAGAGGGGCGAAGGCGATTAATGATTCATAGATGGAAAAATACAGACTGGGTTATGTTGTTGATGTGAGCGCGGAAAGAAAGTGATCTGTCGAGGATGACACCCAGACTCTTAGCCTGAGAGAAGGGGGACACTGTGGAGATGTCGATGGTGACGGAAAAACTGTCAGCTTTGGATACGGGTGGCTTTGGTGCCGATAAGAAGGATTCCTGTTTTATTGCCGTTAAGTTTGAGGGAGTTTCAGGTTAACCAGGATTTGATTTCTGAGAGGCAGTAGATGAGGGAGGTGGATGGGAGAGTGGAGTTTGGTTTACTGTAAAGGTAGAGCTGGGTGTCATCCGCAAAGCAGTGAAACTGGATACCATATTTACAGAAGATATTGCCAAGTGGTAGGAGGTATGTTATAAAGCGGAGGGACCCCAAGAACAGAGCCCTGGGGCACACCTGAAGTGACAGGGGAGGGTTGTGAGGTGAAGGATTTTCGCTGGATGAACTGAGTGCGGCCAGTGACGTAAGAGGGAAACCAGTGGGGGGTGGGGTGGGGGTAAAAAATCACACCCAGAGTTTTCTCCTCTTCTCCCCTCGCGACTGTTCCTCCCAGCCTTATTCAGCCTCACTCTCCCTGGCATCATCTCTCATGCTTGCTAAGCCATCATGACCTTGATCTGAACTCACACACGAATGCAGAGAGAGGGAGAGCTCGTGCTTCAGGCAAGCATTTGTTTCAGTTGTTGTATTCTATAGGTTTTTTCATTGGGTTGTTATTTATGCAGGATTGTTGTTGTGTATACATGAATTCAGTTTACACATCATATTTTTCCCATTTTATCATCTGTTTGTACTTGAGTCTGATTTAAACATCCTATTTTCCAGTTTTTTCATTTGTTCAATTTCTAAATCCCACAACACGGGACTACTCCTTGGGATCTCTGGACTCACTAATGGAGATCTTGTTTAAATTTCATGAGTAGCCAAAAATCTGCAATGACTGTAGCACAATTTAGTATTCTTAAAATCTCTTTGTAGGGTCAGTTTGTAGCCTCTGACTGAGCACTTCAGAGGATAAACAGCTTCTTTTACATCAAAATCATGTTCGGACCCACATCAGCAATATGCCAAGAAGCACCACCTCTTCTTCATCTTAATGAGCCACTGGTCTGTCCATGCAGAGAAGAAATATCCTGAAATAGAGCCTACTTTTTCAGTAATATTCAAAATTCAGCCATGTTTTTGCCTTTTCATGTTGATGGAGGTTTGTTTGGAGAGCAAAGAAGAAAAAACTTGTTTTGAAAATCTACATGTGTGTACCAGGATTGTTTGATCTTCTCATTTGTACCTGCAGCAACATGTTTACATTTCTGAAGCCCCTTATGGTTTTTCGCTGGACAGTTACTGACTGTCTGAACATGTCTTTGTTGTGTTTGTCTGTTAGTTGTAATAATTTCTTTTACACTCGGATGCAGGACTGGGACAAGTAAAGAAAGTAGAAAATGTGTCGTTATGTTTAAATGTCTCTTTTTCATTCATTTCCAGGTCAAGATAGGCAACAATAACCACAGCAAGCGAACACGAACAAGTGTGATTGAGAGAGAGGTATGTATAGGCACATAAAAGAAAAGGGAGTGATTGAGGTGTGGTGTTGCTCCTGACCTTCAGCTTAAAGATGTTTATCTCCATTTAGAACTGAAGAAGCCTCATGAATTAGAGGTGGAATGTTTTCAAGAACCAAAAAGAGACATCACATTTCTTTTCAGTTTTCAATTCCTCAGGGAATGTTAATGAGGCCAAAGTGGCCTGTCTCTGCATTGAAAGGTAAAGAATTCCAGCAGGGTGTAGCTTATGAAAATGATCCAGGTACTGTCCCATGACAGGTATGTCTGGCTCAGCTGCTGAACTGGTACAGCAGCATTCTGACTGTGAGCACAAGCATGCACTTCCTGGGCTAAGGAGAACGTTGACCTGTGACATCTGCGAGAAGGGAAGAAACGAAAAAGACACCATTATAACATAAATTCCCCAATATGATGCTTATTGGGCTAGCAACAGAACAAGCAGAGCCACCACCCTAACTTTTGCCTGCCATCATTGCCTGTGTAGTTCTTCCTCCCAAACAAGGATAAGAATGCAGTTCAGCTCCCAGTCTGGGTTTCCTCATAGTTAAATGAGAAGGAGATTTACAACGGGTCATTGTAGTTGTCTTTCTTCAATGAAACACATGTATATTCTGATTCTAAACTGCATAACGGACACAGATCAGTGAAACAAAGCTGAAAATCTTCCACTCCTTGGTGCATGGTATTGTCACAGTGGTATGTTTATGTTCAACAACTTAAAAGAAGAACTGCAGAAGTAAAAGTAGACTTTCATTTTGTTTGCGTGATTTCAGCTTAAAACGTTTGACATCTTACAAACTTACATGTCTGTGAATCAACATGGAGAGTGAAGTGACTCTGAATGAGTGCTTTGATGAGGAAATGGGCGTAGCAACTCAGTCAGGTGAGTGACAAGTTGAAGATGTGGACAAGGGTTTATGTTGCAGTGATACTACGCAAAAGAAGATAATGAGGAAATGCCTTTGCTAGGCCCACAGTCCACATTTTCCAGAGAGGTGTGACACTTTAAGGTGTGTCTGGCTGTCAGCTGGAGAAGGTGGGTTCTCTGCATGGAATGGCAAATATGACACTCAGGGAGCCTTGTGTGCATTGTTGCAAAGGGTGGTGTCACTTTTTTGGTGGAGTGTTTGTGGTGACGCTGTTTTGCAGTATTATGTTTCATAGGAGGTCTATGTTTAATCATCAAAACTCTGCAGGTGTGCTGCAATTATATTCTTCTGCCATAATTGATATTTTTGGCGTTAACTTTCCGTTTAACCTAACTGATAAATATTAGATGTGTCATTTTAAAATTTTAAACAGCAGCAACTAAATGTTTTCATTGATTGTTATAATGAAATTATTGGTGCCAAAATATGTAGACTAGGTTTCATTGTATTGATCGTTGAATGCTCCAATGTGTATCTGTCAATTACGGTTCTGTGTGGCAGTAAGTTTCCTCTGGTGCTTTGGTTGATTTTGATATTGAACCAATGGTGATGGAGCAGGGCTGAATTGATTAGCCCCGTCAAGACTTAACCTGCTAAAGGGCCCCTGGGCAAAAATTTGATGTAGGCCCCACCTACCATCATCTGAATATCTGCCCTGATGCCCCCAACTTGCCATGAAGTCCTTCAAGCAGTCTTCCATGCTGAAACAATATTGAATAATCTCTTGGGCTTAATTTGATTAAACACCGCTTGCAAACACAACATAGACCCAGATAATTTGCTAATAATGTGGAGCCCACCTTAGGGTATGTGTGATGGTGGAAATAATTGAATACATTAGTAAATAAAACCAGTGGAGATCAATGAGCCTCTAGCTTTTGGGACAGCTCACACTTGGGTACCAATGCACACTTGATCACTTTCCCTTGTTGGTAATTCAGCCTTATTTATTTAACAAAGTCAACTAAAATGTTCAAACTTTACTATGTGGAACCAGTGGGTTTCTGGGTCATGCTTGAGGGCGCACAAAACAAAGCAAGTTCTTAAAAAGATTCTGACGTGTGCATAAGGCCCTGTGACCCCAAAGAGGCCTTGTTATGTCAGTGGGTTCTCCTTTGTGTATATACTGACACCTCAATTACAGGTCGCAGGACTGATACAAGGTGTGACATTCACCCCTATGCCCTTCAAACATAAACCTGTTCTGCGTGGTTTCAGAGAAGTTCAACCTAAACGAGGTGTACAGTCATCATTGGATACTTAGGTGAACAGAGATTTTGAATCCATTGAGAGTTTCCATATGTGTTCAAGCGCTACATCCCCAAGTTTATTCTATAATACACACTGAACTGAGAAAGCAGCAAAATAAAAATAAGTTGATCAGTTTTGGTCATTTGCTAATCAGCAGCAGATGAAATTTTTAAACACAAGACACAGGAAACACATCATCTATTTTTTCATTCTGTTTAAAAACTCAGTCTAAGACAAATTATGTTTGTACACTGCTATCAGTGAAATTTGTTTCTACCTCACCATAATTAGAAAACATTTTTACGTTTGCTTTCCTAGAATCTCTGCTTGTGGCAACTAAAGCATTATTAATATTTAGGACTTTATTTTCAGAAACCCAAACATAGATTTATACAATAGCTGCAAATTACACTCACTATTTTGATTCCCTTTGAACACAGGGCTCTCTCCGCCATGAAGTCCTGACAGTTCAAGATTTCTTTGGAGAATATTCCTTAGAGGAAACTTTGTTGTGCAAAATTTAAAATTCAGCAGCTCAAATATACCGCCAAGAACAGATTATGTCCCTTCTAAGTTGAATTCACGTATAAATTCTGTCAGCACATCTTGAAGATCTTGTGGTCATTAGGTTTTCTGTTTTCCCTCATTTTATTTGTCATCCAGTGATCCACAACTATCTACCCATTAACAGTTATGGACTAAAGTTCCAGTAAAAATCACTCATGCTGTTTTGTCTAACTGGCACCAGAGCCACTATCAGTAATGCTTTTCTGCTAAATGTTTTGCTAATAAATATATTCTATTGATATGGCACATGGTTGTTATGATCCACTGCATTTCTATATAGAACGTATGAGATGTACAGGAGATTTTTAAAAAGTGTGTTTGAAATTTAGGTGAACCGAGCCTGTGCAGTTTTATTTTCACTGAGCTCTTTGCAGCAGAGAAGTTTCACCACTATTGTAGCAGAGTGAAGGGTGTGTGCAGCCACAGCCTGTCAATGGCAGGAGTGTCCCACTCTTCAGGTTTGAAATGAACATGTTTGTAAGCATTTTTTATTTAACCACACATCTATGCAGGCATTCCTACCAGCACTCATACCTGACACACATCAAAACTTTGCCCTGCCCTTTGCAGCTTCATAATGTTAATCTAGGAGTCAGACATCCGCCCTGCCCTCAAATATTCTTTTCATAAACACTGCTACAGACCTCTGCTTGATTAGCCTAATTATCAGTGCTCAGGTGAGGACACATTTATCACTCAGTGACACAGCACAACACATAGAAACACACTTAACAATGACATTTTGCTGAGATGTATCATATTTATAGTAGACAGTGTCCGAATTCTCACTGAAGTGTTCAGTAGTGGAGGCTGACTTATTTAGACTCACTTTGTGTTAGTTTTAGGTTAGCATTTATTTTGAAAAATCTACCTGGAACTACCTGGAAATTAAGTTTGTGTAAATCCTTTCACAGATTATTGAGGCCAGGTCTCTCGTTCACATGGCAGTGAAAATATCAGGCTACTGGAGAAACAGGATATTTCACTCTCCTGGTGCTGCTTCAAATGTGAATAAATCCACCCCTGAAAATAGTCCCCGACAAATGCACTGTTTCCTCCTGTTTGAGTAATGTCAAAAGAACACTTCAATGACCAGCTTCTGTAGAAGTTTTTACCAAGATGTTGGAGGATATGGGAATATATGATAGTTGTGTGTTTGCATGGCTGTAGTGTGTGTGTGTGTGTGTGTGTGTGTGTGTGTGTCCCCGTATATGTGTGCATGCGTGTGTGTAAGGAAGCCATGGATTGAGCAGAAGCTAATGCCCCTAAAACCCCAGCAAAGCCCCGCTGATAGGAAATTGCTGCTCTGTCTGTCCAGACTGCAAAGCCACATTGAGCCACCTCTGGCTGGTCACAGTCTGTGGCCAAATCAATACTCTACACACACAAACAGATATAAAGAGTCAGCTCTGCCTGGGGCGCGCAGCTACTATGCGCAAAAGCAGTGCAAATGCTGCGCTAAGAAGGTCACGATGAAGATCTAGTGAATCCCAGTGTCATTACACGTCTGAGCTACTGAGAGAGACAGAAATGAGAAGAATAGCATTACCTGAGGACCCACCCTTTTCATATCTTTGCACCTGAAACCTGACAGTCACACCTTGTACTGGTATGTCATAGGAGCAGTGTGTGTGTGTGTGTGTGTGTCTCTGTGTGTGTGTGTCTGTGTGTGTGCATGTACCTATACCTGCTTGTGTAAACCTGTTTAGCTAGATCTAGACTTTTTTTTTAAAAATGAAAATGGATGGATAGGCATATGAAGGGGACAAAAATTCAGTACATGTTCCAAAATAAGGTACCAGCACCATCTGATCAAATAAAGTAACAAATTATTTTCTTTTCCATCTAAATCACAGATTTATTTCCATACTACTGCTGCTACACACCAAAACTCCAGGCAAAGTCTAATTACATAGTCAAGTTGCAGTGGCTATTAGACTGTACTATTAGCCTGGCATTAACATTTTGCCCAATAAGGACCAAATGACTGGTTAGATTCCCATTAAATGTGGTCTATGGACATTCATGTTCACCAAAGAATGATTACTACTGATTTTGCTGACTTCTAACATTTCCTATAGCACCACCATCAGGTCAACATCTCCACTGACAGACACAATAAAACACATATACGGTATGTACATTTGTGTTCATAAGTTTACATAACCTGGCAGAATTTATGATTTCTTAGCTGTTTTTCAGAGACTATGAAAGATAACACAAAAACTTTTCTTTCACTCATGGTTAGTGGTTGGGTGAAGCCATTTATTGTCAGACAACTGTGTTTACTCTTTTAAATCATAATGACGAGAGAAACTACCCAAATGACTCTGATCAAAAGTTTACATACCCCAGTTCTTAATATCGTGTATTGCCCCCTTTAGCATCAATGACAGCTTGAAGTCTTTTGTGGTAGTTGTGGGTGAGGCTCTTTATTTTCTCAGAGGGTAAAGCTGCCCATTCTTGTTGGCAAAAAACCTCTTGTTCCTGTGAATTCCTGGGCTGTCTTGCATGAACTGCACGTTTGAGATCTCCCCAGAGTGGCTCAATGATACTGAGGTCAGGAGACTGAGATGGCCACTCCAGAACCTTCACTTTATTCTGCTGTAGCTGATGACTTGTCGACGTGGCCTCGTGTTCTGGATCGTTGTCATGTTGGAATGTCCAAGTACATACCATGCGCAGCTTCCGGGCTGATGAGTGCAAGTTTTCCTCCAGTATTTTCCGATACACATCCCCAAAACATCAATGATCCACCTCCGTGTTTCACAGTTGGAATGGTGCACCTATCATCAAAGGCCTTGTTGACTCCTCTCCAAATGTAACGTTTATGGTTGTGGCCAAAAAATTCAATTCTGGTCTCATCACTCCAAACGACTTTGTTCCAGAAGTTTTAAGGCTTGTCTCTGAGCTAATTGGCATATTGTAAGTGGGATGTTTTGTGGCATTTGCGTGGTAATGATGTTCTTCTGGCGACTCGACCATACAGCCCATTTTTCTTCAAGTTCCTCCTTTTTGTGCATCTTGAAACAGCCACACCACTTTTTTTTCAGAGTCCTGTATTTCAGCTGAAATTATTTGTGGGTTTTTCTTTGCATCCCAAACAAATTTTCCTGGCAGTTGTGGCTGAAATTTTTGTTGGTCTGCCTGACCGTGGTTTGGTTTCAACAGAATCCCTCATTTTCCACTTTTAACTAGAGTTTGAACACTGCTGATTGGCATTCTCAATTTCTTGGATATCTTTTAATATCCTATTCCTGTTTTAAACAGTTCAGTTATCTTTTTCCGCAGATCTTTTGAAAATTATTTTGCTTTCCCCATGACTCAGAATCCAGAAACGTCAGTGCAGCACTGGATGAAAGATACAAGTGTCTGTGAGGAGCCCAGAAACTCATGGACCTTTGAAACAGACACACTGATTACAAACAGACCACAGGTGAGGATAGTTACCTTTAGCAGCCACTCAAACCCGTTTGTGTGAACTTGTGTGCATGTTATCAGGCCAAAATCACCAGGGTATGTAAACTTTTGTTTCAGGTCATTTGGGTAGTTTCTGTTGTCATTATGATTTAAAAAGAGTAAACACAGATTTTTGACAATAAATGGCTTCACCCAACCACTAACCATGAGTGAAAGAAAAGCTTCTGTGTTATCATTCATGTTCTGTCTCTGACAAATGGCCAAGAAATCATAAATTTTGCCAGGGTATGTAAACTTATGAGCACAACTGTATATATGTCAAAGTGGTCTGTAGCTCACAGTCTTTCTCTGAGAATCGGAAAGTGGACCTTTGAATTTGGATTATTTGTTACATATTTTCCTCCCAAAAGTCAAGAAAGAACTTCCAACCCATTCAAACCCTTTAGGCTTAAATAACTTTAGTAAACAAATTTAAGCTTTAAAATACTCTGATCAAGTTTCTTATAATGTGTCTGACACTTCTCTCGGTTTCGGCGCTGCCGACAGCATGTAGAAGTTTTATGTGTTGTGCTGTGACTACAGGTGACAACAGATGACTGCTAGGAAGCATTAACAGTTGTGGAGTAAGCTTGGTACTAGGTGATGATACTGTCCAGAGGAGGGTGCTACATTACCAGCTGACAGACTGTCTGTGCTGATTACAGTGAGACACAGAGCCATACACCTATTTGCAGCTGAGCTATAATATACCTGCAGCAGTCTGCAGATTGATTTAATGAACTCATACAGAATTTCTGATGTGCTGCTATTTAGTGAGCATGAAGCTCAATAAATGTCCAGGTACCACTGAAAAATCTCAATAAAAAATGAAAAATCACTGGAATTTTTATTATTGATATTAGAAGCCATGCATATAGTGCACTATAAATGCAATCACTTGTTAACATCTTTCAGACGATGTTGTTTAGATCACAAATCTAACTTCAGCAGCAAGGAATTAATGTCACTCACTCCAATTCTGAATAAACAATGCAACACTGTCTCTGTTGTATGTATATGAATGAAAACCCATGCTTTAGCTGTCTTAGGAGAGGACACAATCCAAAGGAATGCAAGAAGAAAGCTACTAGTGGCATATAAAAAAACTTATCCAACATCAGTGCACAAAGACTATCTTGCTGCTGCAGACACATCCTCTTCTTATGATATGCGAACAGAAGATAACACATCCTCCCTTTCTTCCTGTGTGGACAGAACTGATGGTGGGAGCACATCCATGATATTGCTGGTATGGGTTTTTTTAATCACCACCCTGAAACAAAAGACCTTAGTGTTAGATACATGGAGTGGCAGCACTTTTGTAGATCAAGAGGTATGTGAGAAGATGGGGAAAGTTTGGAGGTAGTCAAATTAACGCTTTCCACTATGATATGTAGAGATTCCATAGTTCAGGGTGAATGAGTTAGAGGGCTTAGAGCTCGAGGGTTTTCCTCACAAAGCTTTGTCAACTTGCCATCTGCTTATACCAGACATTTCATCCGACTTGAATGTTTTCACGTTCTTACCCCTTAAATCATCGTGGAAAGGTAAAACATTTTAACTGAATACTACAGGAAATACCAGAACTGATGAAGTTTGAAGCTGCACTTCTCATTGGCTATGACTGCCACAGAGCCTTGGTTTCATGACAAGTCACTGCAGGAGGTGACGTTAGCCATATAGCATCAAGACGGACCTTGGCTGGAGCATTGTTGGCCACTCAGCACAGGTTGCAAGGTCAACTGAAATGACAGGTCTGTGCCATCGTGTATCTGTCAAGAAAATTCCACCACTGACACAAGTCACTGACATCAGAGCCTTTGAAGATGACTTCAAACATACTAACACTGGAGGAAAAAACACATCACAAAATGACATACAGTTCGTGCAGTTACTGAATGAAAAAATACACCAGAATTTGGATGGGCACATGGAAATGTCCTTCCTCTTTAAGGCCCAAATATACCAGAAAATGAGCAGCTTGCTCTGATGTGGCTGAAGGAGCTGAAAGGAAACATTTGAGAAAAATCCTAAAGTCTGCATGAAGTTTTTGGCAGGTGTCTTTAAGGATGGAGATACAGAGAGAGCTGAGAACCAACTCAAGTCAGGAAATGTATGGAAGATTAAGATTAGTATTATGTTTGACTGCAGGGGCTGCATGGTGGCTTGGTTGTTAGAAACATCACCTCACAGCCAGAAGATCCATGTTCGCGTCCCGGTTAGGGCACCTGGGATCTTTCTGTTCAGAGTTTGCATGTTGTCCCTGTGCAGCGTGGGTTTTCACCGGGTTCTACGGCTTCCTCCCACAGTCCAAAAACATGCTGAGGTTAACTGATTATTTCAAATTGTCCCCAGGTGTGAATGTGGTGTCCTAAAGTGACACCAAAAGTTAAAACCACATTCCTCGTATGTTGTGTACATACTTGAGCATTAAAGCTGATTCTGATTCTGAATTAAATTTAGAGCCGATATCTATGCATATATTGAGTATATTAAAATCTTTCATGTAATTCCCTTGCTCCATTTTTTCCCCGGAATACAGCTAATGTGAAAATATCCTAAGAGATAATGAGTTATAGTTTGAAATATTTAAAACCAGAGGACCATCCCACTATTTCATATAAGTTGAAGTGGTGTGAGAGCACAGTGCACTTTGATACGCAGAGACAAGAGGCTTTAATGTCGAGGGGGAGACTGTATACACAATATCACCATAAGAGTTAATGCATACGTTGTAAAAACAGCAGCAGCATCAAGTGAGATTTGCAGCAGACTGACTACCTGTTAAAAGTCAATGATCACCTATAATGGATTAGGCTGTGTGTTGGCAATGTCTGCTATAGTTATAGGATTAATGGCAACAATCAGTGGCTGAGGAGGTCAGGTTTGAACTCAGACCTGACTGGATTAGTTAGTTTTGGACTCCTATAATAGCAGATGTAAGATCATAGCTGCCTGTCCCCAATCCTATCTGCACCTATTACAAGTCAGTGAGTCAGAGCACTGGTACTTAGCCTGAGGCTTGCTAGCCTCATCGCTCCACTGTGGGATTAAGGTAATAGAAGGATTGGAGCACAGACACCTTGATGAAAGAAGTGTGGGAGAAAGACTATACTACCTCGACCTCGTTAGGCTGTAATAAAGGATGTCAGCACACAAAGTTCCAACACAAATTTTAATGGACAGTAAGATGATGGAAAGGGAACAGAAAAAGGGACTATGAGACATGCAGTATCACTTTATTATCAGTGGGTCATGTTAATACTGAGCTCATGGTATAATCAGATCAAACTATTAAGAGCATTGCTGACAAGATTAAGAGACTTTGCTGTTATCAGTCAGAGTGCAAAGGTCAAGTAGAAGTTCAAGTAGTCGGGCAGTGGTGGTGCAACTGGTTAAACCCTGGGCTGCCGATCGGAAGGTCGGTGGCTCAATCCCCCGCTGTGGCCACTGTTTGCCCTTAGCCCTTCCTGCTCCAGGGTCGCTGGCTGCACCGTGGCTGACCCGGTGCTCTGACTCCAACTGGGATATGTGAAATTGAATTGCCCCCCGGGGATAAATAAATTTTATAAAAAAATATACACAGCATATAAATGAAGATTTATGGGGTTTTTTTGTATCTGTGGTCCTTCAAGTCTGAAGAAATTTAAAATGTTGTTTCAGCGCCACTTAGAGGACACCAAAAAGGGGGTGAATATTGACCAAATAGTTGTGGTATTACCTGGTCTACAGCATGTCAAAAATATTCAAAATTACTCTTGCTCATACTACCAAGTACGCAAGTATGTACTTAGCGTAGCCTACTTGGTATTGAGGAACGACCGCTACGGGCAGAATAACTTCCGGTTTAAAGGCCAAATGGCGCCGTCCAATCAGTGATGTGTCATGTTGCCCACTGGTACCTGCCTCTTCCGGTTTGGCTTATGTAGTTGTGTTTTTGAATTTGTTGTTGTGTTTTTGAATTTGTTGATGTGATTTGTACTTCATGGCCACTGTACACATCTAACTGGGATGTGAAAATACATATTTTGAATGCAATATTTATTTTCTATAATTGAAGTTCACCAATGCAGTTCATTCAGTATCACTAATGATTTCCAGGAACTCCACACAATAAAATATAACAAAAACAGGAGAAACATTTCATGTTCAGTCTCTCGAACAAGTATTCTGTTTTTAAAATTCAATTTATTCAGTCTAAATGCCTGCAGACAGGATTATACCCCTGTAGACCTGACCAGGTAATTTCAGATGGCAGCATAATAAAACTGGACTGCTCTGAAAGAGAAATGCTTTTAACCACTATAGGTTACTGAACCTTTATGTGGAAGCCACATCATTTTAAACACGTGTGTCTTAAATCGTGTATGTGACATAATGCAGTAAGTCACTGAATGTGTTTTGTTGTATTTGGCACTGTTAATCGCATATATTCAAAGATGAGCATAGTTTTCATTAAATTACCACAGAAACACAAAGGCACTGTAAAGCAGACACGATTTCATTACGTGGTGTCATACAGATGAATAGGTGTTTTTTGTGATTTTCTTTCCGTAGAGATCCCACTGTTTTTCCTAAGTTGGACCTTGAATGCAGCACTACTGAAGCAGGCCTCCAGCATGGCCCCACTACTCAGACCGGGGTCCTCCTGTTGTGCGCACAGAGAGCTGGAGGCACACTGAAATTCTGTTAAACAGATAGGTTGCTGTCAGTCAGCAGGAAAAAAAAAATCAACTCGTGTCGGTCAGATTAGAATCGGGCCGACAGAGCGCTCCGTTTCACGCAGCGGTGTCCGTCTCATTGATTTGAGGGGGATGAGTGCTGACACATCCACGCAGTCAGCGCAGCGGCTGTGAGCAGCGGGCGGAGGGATGCAGCTCCGGGACCAGGCGCTCTGCCTCCGCTCTGAACCCTGAGCAGCAGCAGCGGGAGCGGTTCCACACACCCGGACCTCACTCGGATAATGTCTCTGCTGAAACAGCGGGGGAGAGAGCTCGAGCGATTCGACGGACTGTCGCTCATTTACTGGTATGTGGAAAAGTGAACACGCTTTTGTGTTCAGCCCCGGCGGACGGCTCAGGTACAGAGAACGCGATACAGAAGCAAATTAGACGTTTCATTAAACATAAGTGAAGTGACTGACTGATCCGCCTGATCAGTGGTTTCCCCCGTTAGATTCGTCCCATACAGTCCGTGAGACGCCTGACTCTCACGATCCTATCACAACCAAAGCTGCAAAAACATATAATTACGACAAAGGTGACTTTATTTAAAATGTCAATGTCGCTTCTTTACGCAGAGCCTCTGCCAGACTTCGACTCTTCGTAGCGTACCAAACAGTTTCCTGGTGTGAGGCCAAAACTTGTTGTTTAAACTTGAGATATTGTTTCTGTCAGGTTTTCTATTGGTGTGCTGCAGGTACAGCTGAGCGGAATTTCACTGCTGTTTTGATTCTGCCTTCACAGAGAGACACTGTCAGAGCTAGTTACCTCTTTTTTAGATTTAGAAGTTAGATTTTCTGCTTTAGTTCTCACTACAGATAAAGACAGCACAAGTTGAAAAGCTACAAATGTTCTAAAATCAAAGGAAATAACAGTCAGAACAAAATATTAATGATAAATAATAAGCATAATTAACACTAACAATCCCCTACATCATATGTGCAGTCAGGTCAATATATTTAAAAACAGGAGGAAAGCTTAAGGTTAAATCATGTTGTTAAAATTAGGCAATATTTCGACACTGACAGACTTATTATTGTTATTTTAATCATACACACACTGGCATCCCATGTGGAGAAACAGCTGATTACTTCTGCTGGAGGGAAACAATGTGGGAGTTTTTAAAATAAAACCAGACAAATAAGATAGAATGTGATTAATGGACAAGTAGCATAGTATAGAGAGGGTCAGTTCATTTTGTTCTTGTGTTGTGTCCTGAGAGGAGGAGTCTGTCAGCTAAGGTGCTGAGTGGACTGTTGAGGCTGCTGGATCACTTAAAGGCAAGCTGAAGGGAGTTTATAAAACTCTGCTGGGTGCCCCTTTCTCTTCATGATACCCATCTTTTACCAGGCTTCTCACTCTCACCAAGAGAACCACCCCTAAAGTTTCCCTCATGATTCTCTCCTCCCAGAAGTTACCCGAGCTCTGGGACTACTTTCTGATTTACGTCTCAGGAGCCCTAGAGTTTAATCCTGACTGCAAAGACATAGACCTGGGCCTGTTTCCTCTCAGGATGAACCCCACCATTAAGACCAGGTAGGTGTGATGCAGGGGCTCTATAATCTTTAGAGAATATGCATCTTTAAATGGCTTCCAGGAGAGAGCTAAGTTTGTCTGGGCTAGTGGGCGTTTGTTTGTAGGGTCAAAATAATGGGAAACCTGACACTGGGATGATTTGTGTAGTGAGAGTGTTTAGCCCTCCAACAAGATGCAGGGATATTGTGAAAATGGAGTCATGCATCAAATGCATGTGGACGATTTGTATTTATGAAAATTAAAATTAACAGTTGTTGCACATTTAATGAATTAAACAGTATCAGAGTGAAATTTGTTAGGTTTGTACCTTTGGTTAAAAAGATGACAAACTCTGCATCATTCATTTATATTGAGATATTGATTGAAACACTGGGTGGAGTGAAAATTGTTCCTGGCTGTCTTGGCTTATATCTGATTGTTTAGTGATGTATTGCATTAAAAAGACATATTGATTATCATGTATATACCTATCGGTCGCTCAGATTGAAAGCCAGGCTGCAATAGCGGTTACTGACGGCATGGAATCATAATGGCTCAAGGGAAATCAAATAAAACAACGACATCAAAAAACAAAACAAATAATAAATATGGCGCCATATTATCTATTCATTGGGAGCATTTTTAGAAAATGATCATTACAAGAGTGATTCCTTTGTATGGCTTATGTTATCTGGCAACATAAAAACTAATTTGTCGGCCGAAGCCACGTACAGTTTACTGACGCTGACAGATCTGCTGGGTCTGCAGTCCTATATTTGTGGTCTTATGTTGTCATCTGTCATCCGTTATGAAGAGAAATAAGACATGACTCATCAGGACATTTCCACATTTGTAAAAAAAGGAGACTAATGTGCACACTGACTTATTACAAATCAGTGCTTAGTTGCTAATTTTCTGATGTCATCAAGTATCATTGGTGCAACATGCATGCATCACATTCCTGTGAGTGACACCAGATCATGCTGCACCGCACCGAAGTCTTATCTTTTCAAGAAGAAATAATGAATTACAAGCATTCTTCTACTACAACCGGTTGTCATATGGCATGGCCTCCCCCCCCAAACCCCCTTCAGAATGAGTTGATTTTTTTGTACAATAACATTAGCAGATTCAATGAAGCCACTGGAAATATTACTTTCACACTGTGAACATTTTCTGAGTTACAGACCCATGAGGGACATTGTGGCAGGTCCAAATTCCACATTTTTAAATTCTTATTTGTTTTTACAACATTTTTGAAACCTTTTGACGTCTATATTAGAATTATTTCGACACAAAAAGGAATTATGACTAAAAGATGAGCCTGGTATGAAAATGTAGGTAAAATGAGACATTTCATATTATGTAACATGTTTTGACCAACCACCTTTTAATAATGGTGACATGACCTTTACTAGGTTACCCAAAATACATGTTTTAAAGAAAATAGATAACACATGTAGAGTACCTATACTTGTTTCTGTTACTCTGTGCCAGAGACATTAAACCGATGCAATTTTGCTGTTGAAACTATGATACACTATATTACCAAAAGTATTTGCTCACCCATCCAAATGATCAGAATCAGGTGTCCTAATCACTTGGCCTGGCCACAGGTGTAAAAAATCAAGCACCTAGGCATGCAGACTGTTTTGACAAACATTTGTAAAAGAATGGGTCGCTCTCAGGAGCTCAGTGAATTCCAGTGTGGAACTGTCATAGGATGCCACCTGTGCAACAAATCCAGTCTTGAAATTTCCTCGCTCCTAAATATTCCACAGTCAACTGTCAGCTTTATTATAAGAAAATGGAAGAGTTTGGGAACAACAGCAACCCGGCCACGAAGTGGTAGGCCACATAAACTGACGGAGAGGGGTCAGCGGATGCTGAGGCGCATAGTGCAAAGAGGTCGCCGACTTCCTGCACAGTCAATTGCTGCAGAGCTCCAAACTTCATGTGGCCTTCAGATTAGCCCAAGTACAGTACGCAGAGAACTTGATGTAATGGGTTTCCATGGCAGAGCAGCTGCATCCAAGCCGTACATCACCAAGTACAATGCGAAGCGCCGGATGCAGTGGTGTAAAGCACGCCGCCACTGGACTATAGAGCAGTGGAGACGCATTCTCTGGAGTGATGAATCATGCTTTTCCATCTGGCAATCTGATGGACGAGTCTGGGTTTGGAGGTTGCAAGGAGAACAGTACATTTCGGACTGCATTGTACCAAGTGTGAAATTTGGTGGAGGAGGAATTATGGTGTGGGCTTGTTTTTCAGGAGTCGGGCTTTGCCCCTTTGTTCCAGTGAAAGGAACTTTGAATGCTTCAGGATACCAAAACATTTTGGACAATTCTATACTCCTGACCTTGTGGGAAAAGTTTGGAGCGGGCCCCTTCCTCTTCCAACATGACTGTTCACCAGTGCACAAAGCAAGGTCGATACAGACATGGATGACAGAGTCTGGTGTGGATGAACTTGACTGGCCTGCACAGAGTCCTGACCTGAACCCGACAGAACACCTTTGGGATGAATTAGAGCAGAGACTGAGAGCCAGGCCTTCTCGACCAACATCAGTGTGTGACCTCACCAATGCGCTTCTGGAAAAATTGTCAAATATTCCCATGAACACACTCCTCAACCTTGTGGACAGCCTTCCCAGAAGAGTTGAAGCTGTAATAGCTGCAAAAGGTGGACCGACATCATATTGAACCCTATGGGTTAGGAATGGGATGGCACTTAAGTTCATATGTGAGTCAAGGCAGGTGAGCAAATACTTTTGGTAATATAGTGTATATCCCGTGATATTGATGCTCAAAGTTGGTAATAGAAAAAATTGTACCCAAGTACAGATGCAAATCACGAGGAGACCAGAGTCCAGTGAAAACAGAATTTATTTACAGTTGTGCTGTACAAAGTGGAATGAATGTCCAGATTACAGGAATAGTAACTGATCAGTAACTAATGAAGACCAGGAACACTAGTAAAAAAACCCACATTCGCTGTCAAACTAACATGGACTAAAGACTAACGTGGAACACATGAAACAAAACCGCAAGCAAGAAAACTAATGGGAAACTCTTGGACTAGGGAAGCTAGGAAGCTAGACTAGAAGATAGGCTAATCACATGAAACTCTGCACAGACACAAACACTACTAAGCTAGGAGTATGTGTTGACAATGGAGCTAACAGATAGTACAATATTAACCCAAACTGAGTAATACAAGGGCAGGAAAGCTAGAAGGAAAAGAACCAGGAGCTGATGTAACAGCATTAGACAAGACTAAACTTAAGACTATAGGCTAGGAAGACTTCGCTGGTTGAATGGGCAGTGGAGGGACAGGCCGGAGCCTGTGTGACAGCGAGCGGCTAGTGGCATGAGGCATATGGAGGTGTGAAGCGTTGGAGCAGGCAGGTGAATCAGGCTTTGTTTCTTCTCTGGGAATCCTAATGGAACAGGTGCTGTACATGTGGCAGAATCCACTCCGCTCCAATTCAGGGTTCTTTTGGGAGACTTGGAAGGTTGGTTGGATGCACACAGAAGAGGGGAGATTTTGACAAACACCACAGGGATTAATAATGCTGTCTAATAATGCTCTGAATTTCAAAAGGCCCGACGTAGTAGAGGGAAAGCTTTTTGAATTCAGTCTTAAGGTCTTTAGAATGTAACCATACCTTTTGGCCTGGGACATAAGTTTGGAGTTGGAGAGTGATGGCGGTTGGTTTGGGTCTGCATTTTTTCAGTGGCTTGGAGAAGAGCGGCACGGGCATTCCTGCACATCAGTTCACAACAGTGCCGAAAGGTCTGGGCGGATGATACCGCAAAGCTTCTGAGAGGGGAAAAGTGGTGGTTCATAGTCATGGGAACAAACCAGATGAAGAGTTAGTGAGAGAATTATGGCCATACTCAATCCAGGGGAGTTGGGAGCTCCAGGAGAAGTGACTATCAGACATGAGGCAATGGAGGAAGGTCTCCAGCTCTTTAGTTTACCCGCTCCGTCTGTCTGGTAGAATTATGTGTGATATTCAGAGGAGAGAGGGTTTCCATCTTTGGGATGTAAACTGTGGGCCCTTGGTGGAGACTATATCAGAGGGAAGACATGTAAACGGAAAACCTGAGTGACCATGATATCTGCAGTTATGGGACATCCTGGTTATGGGCAGTGGGTGGAGGAAACCAAAGCTGGGTTGGTTGATGAACTTGTTCTGGGCGCAGACGGAAAAGCGATGAACTCAATCATGTCTTCGACCATAGTGGGCCACCAAAACCGCTCAGGGTTCATCAAGTGCTGGAACCTGACATTGTGCTCAGGGATCAAGCAATGCTAGTGGGCCCATCTCGAGGGGGATCGAGACAAGTAGGCCCACTGGAGAATCTGAGAATGCACAGAGTCAGGGACAAAAAGATGGTTTGTAGGACCATTACCTGGATCTGGTTGTTGGACCTGAGCTTGTTTAACCACAGACACAATCTCTCATGTGAGGCAGGCAACAATGCACGTAAGAGGAAGGATGGTCTCAGGTTCTGTAGCGGCTTCCACAGTCATGTACTGCCTGGACAGAGAATCGAGCTTAACATTCCTGGAACCATGGTGATAGGTAAAGGAGAAGTTAAAATAACCAACGACCACAGCCCACCTAGCCTGAGGGGAGTTTAGCCTTTTAGCTGTCTGAATATAGAAGAGATTCTTGTGACCTGTCCAAACTACAAATGGTTGTTCTGCGCCTTGCAGCCAGTATCTCCCCTCCTCCAGGGCCAACTTAATGGCCAGCAGGTCCTGATTTCTCCTGTCATAATTTCTTTCTGCAACAACAAACAAAATAAAAAAGAAAAAAATTGGAATCTGATCTGGCCCCAGTGATTGTCATTTTGTGGAGCAAGGTGGATGATGGAAAGACAGGTGAGCCATCCCCCAGCGCAGTTGTCCTCACTTCTCTTGATTAGCATGGTGCTCTGAGACACACACACAGACACACACACACACACACACACACACACACTCAATATCACGCCCACAGAGAGAGAGAGAGAGGGGAAAGAAGGAGGAGAGAACTGCCAGCTAAGCAGAGGTGGAGACACAGGTCCTGACAAATTGTGCTGAGCAGAAATGAAATTTTGTCTTTAGATTGTGACACCGGAAGTGAATATAAAATTGATCTGCTTTTTTTTGTTTTGTTACAGAGCTCAAATGTGTGTGTTTTTAGCCCTGAAAATTTCATGTATCTATCTTCTGTACTTACCGAAGTATTAGGGCTCAAAAATGCTTCAAAAAGTCGTGTGAATGTGCTTCAAGGGCCTATAAATCTGAAAATAATCATTGTATGAAGAAAAAAAAACTAACATGGCTTCATTAAATATACTAAAGTTATTGTACAGAAAATCAGCTGATTCTGAGAGGGGTCAGGGGGGAACTTTATTCCAATTTGTATGATTTTATATACGATTACATCGAGTTGGGCCCCAAACACAAAACACGTCTGAACAGCTTTTCACTTTCAGATGGGTCAAAAAATAGACAAACTCATATGCTACCTCCAGTTTAAGTTTTTACCACAGTTACCAAATAATCCTCCATGTCAAAAAAAATCACTGATTTGTTGTTCGCCATCAGTATAGTACATATATAGTACTTTATAGTAGTTTTGCGTTCATTTCATGTACTGTGGTTGGTTTGCGTTGGTTAAAACTCAGATCAGAGATCACCATGAAAACAGGTTTGTTGTGGAAACATCCTAAGTATTAGAATAGGTAAAGATACTTAGATGTAAGTAAAATTATTAAGAGGAAAATAATTTGCATTTGCAGTTATTTTTCAGTAATGCAAAACATCTGATATGAAAGTCTGAATGGTACAGTGATTGGGCTGCTATTGGCAAATGCAGTTCTGTAGTGAAAGTTTAGGCAAAAGAGAAGCGTGCAGGGTGAAGTATTTGTCATGCAGCAAAAAACATCTTTTCTGTTAAGTCCAGTTGTCTTTTGTTATTGTTTGTAAGCTTCTGCCTCCTGAACAGAGATACATGGAGCATAGGATGTTAAACAGGATGTTAAGACAGCTAGACATATGGTGCACTGTTGGGCAGAAACATAGTTTGTTTCTACCTCTGTCTCTTTTGTTTTCATGTCTATTTCACGCTTTAGCTTTTGGCTCTTGATTCTCAGGATAGACAGAACCATCAGGCCAAAGTTGTCCTGTGGTCAAGTTTAAAAAGGGGTTGCTCACCTCCAATGTGATGGCAGAAGATTGCTGCTAGTGACTACAATGTGTTTGTATTGTATTTTTCCCATGTGTGGCTCATATAATGTAGCTCAATAAATATGCGTGCTATGGGAGGATTTTTATTCAGCAGTCAGTATAACCTGGAATTAAATTTAGCTCCCTTTATCTCAAATGGGAAATCCCCCATCAGATTGAAAAGGTTTTCTGGAACATACCCAAATACAGAAAAGGCAGTGTTGACTTTTTAAGCTTTTTTGGTGATTGACTGTACAATAGATAATGGGACTGGGTCACATGGAAAGCAAGGACTGAATAGTGATGTGAGGCACTACAAGACAGCAAAAGAGGACTGATGAGGACCATGTTAGTAAGGCATATTCCTTGTTCAGGTCTGCGGGAAAGCAGACATTAAGTTAACAGTGCATTAATGCCAAACCCTACAAGGAAAAACAGCTCTCTACTGAGTAAGACATGTATGTGTCACTGCATGGATAAATCGCTATTTGAAAGTGCTCATGAGATAAGAGAGAGGCTGCTGAGCGGAATGCGATATCAGAAGGTGGTCCAGCCGGTCGTGGAGAGTCCCTGATCCTACGCTGAATTCATGCTCAATAATTACAAACAACAAAACAACAACAAGAAAAATAAAAACAAATGATGAACAAGAAACTGTGGTTTTTATTCATTTGGAACATCTTTTTAAAATGATCATCACAGTCATGATTCCTCTCTTTGGCCTGGGCTTGTGTCTCATGTTTGATTCTCCACAAACACTTCAGATCGAATGTGTTTTTCTTCAGTCCAGATTTTGGGAACATCACTCCAGTGATGCTGAATTTCTTTAATTTCAGGACTGAAAACTGTTTGATTCATTCCTGTGAAGAAAGTTCTGTGTGTCAGGGTGTGAGAAAGGTCAGGAGGTCAAAGTGAAGATCACAATCTCCTCTCCTCCTAAGGTGTGGTTTTCCTCGCAATTGGCACTTTATGACCCTTAACAGATTCTAGTGGAGGAGGGAGACATCCTGTTATCTCCAAGAGGAGTGATTGGCCATTCTGATGTAAACATCCTATCACAGATGTTCCATTTAGATGTGAGTTTTGCGTTAGCTGTCTTCTCAAATGGTTTCTTACCAAATTTACAGCTCTGAGAAACAGTCTCTGGATTATCTGTGTGTTGACTTGGAATGTTCTGCACCTTAGTCCGCTACACTTACAACTTACGTATTACCTACTTATTATTTGCTACTTACTTACTACTTATTGCTTACTTACATATTACTTACTTACTTATTAATTAATTACTACTTATTAATTATTATTACTTACTTACTACTGACTACTTATTACTTACTTAATACATACTTACTACTTACTTATTCTTACTTACTTATCAATTCATGACTTATTAATTAATTACTACTTATATATTAATTAATTGCTTTTTACTCATTGTTTACTTACTACTTACTTACTTATAAATAGATCCTTCTCAGCAATAAACAGTGTGGTAGTATTGCAGTTGGGCATTCTCTGTTGGAATGCATGTTGTAAGGCAGTTAGGCATGTCTGCAAAAACTGACACTTATTGATATTGACACATAGTTCCAGCAACATGCAATGGATGTATGCAGTGTGTCATCCAGTAGACCATTGAAGGAAACTGTTTGGCAATGACTTTGATACTTAATTGTTTAAATATTGTGTAGACCAAAAAAGGCTACTCTGTTAGTTCCAGCTTTACTCATGCAAATAATTTTGGTCTGTTACAGATGTTGGACTGATAGTTGGACAGAAGATATTTGAAGATGTAATGTTGGGTCCTTGGAACGTTTTTGCCTTTTGCTAATGCATAGTTTCATAGACCATGGGATTTTTTTTTAATTACATGGAAGATTCAGTTTTCTACAACAGGATTTTTAAAACAACAAATGAAAACATGGAAATTAGGAAATTTAAGAAACACAGTACTATGATTTGCAAAACAGTCAGCTGTAATGCAAAGTAGCCTGTGCTGAATAAAGTTTTTAGTAAATGTGCTAAGACAGCAAAAGCCCAGGTAAAGCAAATTAAGTTAGGGTTGACCAAGCTGGCTTCACTAAACCAAGGTAAAGTACAGAAGAAAGCATGGCACAGACAATCTCACAGGGTGTTGCCTTTAAGAAAATCAACTGGTTAATATTCAGGTTATTTATGTTACTTTGCAAACATTTAAAACACTGAGTGAGAATGCTCTCAAAAATACTAATCCCATGAACAGATTTTATTTTTCAATGAACTTTAGTCTCTTATGTCTGTTAATGTAATCCTAGACTGACTCTATGATGTGAAATGCTTAGAAGGCAACAGAATCCACGATCGACATAGTAAGGAATCTGCAGCTCAGCAGATTTTCATTGTTACGACTGTTATGACACAAGGTTTTACTTACAAATGCTGTAGTTTCTTATTATTACATTTCCCGACTTCAGGGATTCTGAATATTCCTCTAAAACTTTATAAATAGCACACATTGTTTGTGTGAGCTGGTGTCCTTGACTTGGTTTTTGTTGTGAATTTCACCACAGGCAGTGACAGTGGTGGCAGGTGTGACTGGATGCACTTTGATCGGTCACTTGCTCGACTCCTGCTCTGTGGAATTCAGTCCTCTGGTGGCAACAAGCATCACTTTAGTTGTGCTGTGACAGAGGAAAACAACATGCTCTCATTAAGTCACCTGGCCTTAGCATCTTTCATCTCTTTATCTGGGACACACTGTTAAGATGGGTTCTTCCTGTCTTGTTAATTTAAGGTCACTACTGAATAAATGTAATCATGGAACATAGCGCTTCAGCCAACGGTGGTGTATTACTAATATATTTAAAAGATCTCACTTATTCTGTTCTCACAGCTGCTCTAGTTTGGCAAATAAATGTCTGCTAAACTTTCCTACCTCTGATGAAGGTCAATTGATGCCTGCTTCTGTAAAGCCCTGATTATATGAACCCCCTGCGTGGGATGAAATCTGCGAAGTAGTGACCTTATATTTATTTTATTATTTATTTATATATATTTTAAGGCTGTATAAACCCTCCTTACACTGTTATTAACCTTTCCCACACTCTTATAAACACTGGCTTCGATCACCGCCGATCAATCAGCGACCGACTAGCTAAAGCAGAAGCGGCCGTAGCTGCGTTTTCCATACGTGTCTACTCATCTGCTGTACGCTATGTATTTTATATACAATTTAAAAATCCGCGATACAGTGAGACCAAGAAAAGTGAACTGCGATATGGCGAGGGATTACTGTACATGCATAATGACATACATATCGTGTATGAATCAAGAGTCTAGTTTGCTTTTCTACTGCATGCACAGTTGCTGGATTCTGCATGGCTTCCCAATTTGTTCTCCACCCAGATGTCTGCAAAAAGTCTGTGGACATGGGCAAATGAAAAAAAGAATTTCACATCAAGCCTTATGGACATGCTATAGGAGCCATCTGTGACTGTTTTCGGTACTGGCAATGAGACATCCCTAAACAAGACGTTCTTCTCCTAAAGTGAATTCTTAACAGGCTGTGAAAGAAATTCTGTGAAACAGGAAACTACCGAAGCAGCACATAACACACTCTGAGGCACACAATCCATAGTTTCAACGCTTCAGTAGAAAGTAAGTCCAGTAAAACTGTCTAAAAGCAAGGAATCTTAGAGAGCAAGACCTGAGGGAAAGCCCAAACCTGACATGCACGCGTTTATTTTCACATGAACAAGACTTAGTTTGTGCATAAGAAGCCATTTTTCAAAGCTCATGTCAGACCTGTAGCAATGTGTGAGTGACCAGAATCCACTGTGGGAAAGAGTAAACACATTAACCTATAATGGTAAAAAGAAAATATGTGTAGGACTGTATGTAAAGAATGAATTATGAATTTATACATATAAATATACTTTTTTATCAGACTTTTTTGCTGAATGATTTTTAAGGGGCTTCAGGCAAGGCACTGGGTTTTTGTCCACCTTTGCCAGAAAGACCAAGCCTGCTTAGTGACTGAGTCCATGAACAGTTGTTGTGGTGTCAAACCTTTTTCCGTTCTTTCACAATGATTGTATCAGTGTCTCAAACTGTATTGGCCTGATGTTATATACATTTCTGAAATTAAGCTTGATAAAGTGGGTATTGCCGTCCATTATAGGTCTAAACAATTACTCGTGCATTTCAGACAATTGAATATTGTGAAAAAGTTTAATGTTTTTCATCTGTCATTTAAGAAAGTGAAATTTTAATATTCTTGACACTTAAACGACACACAAAGGAAAATGTTTAAAGCATTTTTCGATTTAAATTTTGAGGATTATGGCCAAAACATAGAAAAACATCTCTAAATATATAAACAAATTATTTAAAATTTTTAGTAAATTATCTTTCCATCAGTATGAAAACTGTGCATCCATCAGTCTCGTTGAGTAAATGCAACCACAATTATGGGAAAGACTGCTAACTTGAAAGTTGTCCAGCAGACCATCATTGACACCCTCCTCAATGAGACTATTTCTTGCTGAAAAGGCTGACTGTTGGCAGAGTGTTTAGTGTACAATACTGATGGAAAGTTGACTGGCCGGGAAAAGTGTTGTAGGAAAAGGCGCACAAGCAACAGGGATGACCACAGCATTGAGAGGATTGTTAAGAAAAGCTGTTTTAAGAATGTAGAAGAGCTTCACAAAGACTGGACTGAGGCTGGTGACAGTGCATCAGGAACGCATAGATGTCTTTAGGAAAGAGGCTACAACTGAACAGAATTGAACATGGCAACCTTTTATGGCTAAATCTGTTTGAAAATCCCACACTTTTGAATGGAAATATGTTACGATGCTTCTGGTCTGTCCTTTATTTTCTCCCAGGCGCGTGTCTATGTTCCCACATTCCTACGATATTTTTCCAAATTAGGCCCTACGTTCCCACAGTTTCCACATTTCCACCCCTGGTAGTTAGGGGTTTGCCGCTCAGTCCTCAGTCCAACACCGCTACTTCAACATGAGGTTGCTGTGGAGTGACAAACCGCATGGAAATATCTGTGTTTTTGGGGTCTTAGAAATGTGAGACATGTAGGAACATAGGGCTGTGGGACCATTAGGTTGTAGGAACACAGGGCTGACCCCTTTCTCCCGTTGTAGCTGTTTATTTGCAGATTCTTAACAGACACAGTGAGAATCAGCTCTGTTCTTCCTTGTCAGCTGAAATCAATGTACAGTAATGGAATTCCAATTCACCCGTGATCGACTGCTCTCATCACCATTCCCTCTGGTGATAATCGACTTGCTGTGAATGACTTCTTTGGGATTGATTTTCTCTCCACAAAAGATGTAGATCCTAAAGCAGAATGCTGACTGGTTTTGCCTCCAGGGAATTTTGTTGATTTTTTGTTTCTCTCTCTCCCGCTCAACTTATCGATGTTTCTATACAGAATCTGCTGGGTCTGTTTAGGAATGTCAAAGGTGTCAGAAATGTTTGTTTTGTCATTTCAATTGAGAAGATATATGTGGGTTGCTGGGTTGTGCCCTAACAGTTATAATTAGTGAAAATGAGTTCAATGACTTTCATGCAACTAAAGGTTAGGTAAGTTAATTAAAGTAGCCCTCGCTCATGTGTGTCCATTTTGTCTCTATGTGGTACTTTAAAATTTACTTCTTTGACTTGTTTTGTATAAAGTTATATGCTGTTCTCTTTAAAAGGAGCAGTCATAATTAAAGTTCTGAACCAAGGCCATTTTTTAATGTCAGAGTAATCTTGTGCCACTAAGATTTTTACTCCACTGTCAGATTCAGACAATAACACAAATGTAACAGCCCAAGAAACATAGACCACTGTAACCAAAACACAGTTGATAGTTTTATCCAGTATTGTATATCATAGTGGAAGACAACTGATGCTGCGTCTCGGATGTATCACAATGTCCCCACAAAAAAAGAAGCCTGATAATTTCCACCATTTGTTCAGGATGTTGACCAACAGGAGCACAGAGTACTTTACTGCACACAACTGGGGCTGGCATTAAGTTCATTACACAATGTGTTACATACATATTACATACCTATAATGCTGACAGATGCCTCCTGTTTATTGTGGCTCCCTCTATTTTGATGTGAAGTTAATGAGATGATTCAAGTCGTAAATATGCTGACCAAAAAAGTGCTTTTGATGAATTTGGATGGACCTGAACCTTCGTCCCTGGGGTGACAATCTTGAGCACCACCATCCTCCCCAGCCTATGGTTAGCAACTTAGGTACAGTTCATTTATGTAGCGCTGCACTCCCTCAAACGCAATCCTTGCTTGTGAACACAATCCAGCCAGTGATTACATTTACTACTAAATGTAATTTAGAAAACTTTTTAGTAATATAGGAATGCAATTTCTAGGAGACAGGCTTGTGTGTGTGTCAAGGTCTCCTGAGAACCCAGGCACAGACGCTACTGAGGAGGAGACCAGAGAATCAGTGTAGGTTGTTTATTTATAATAAATGAAGCACACGTTGAACAAATATGTACAGTGATCACAGTGATACAGTCTATCCACAGTGATAAGGGAACTGAATACCAAATCTAAATAACAAAATTCACAAACCCCTCAGACACTAATTACTGGCAGAGCAAGGGGACAGGGCTAGAAGCAACCTTAAACCAAGTAACACGTGGCACAGAGAGCTACTAGGATTATGCTACGAGAACAACAAGGACTGACTGAGGTAGCGATGAGAATCTGAATTGACACAACTCTCGGCTAAAGGCTTGGTTAAACTTATCTGGCAGATTCGGATTGGGTAAGGGTAAACAGGAGCTTGTGAGACGGTGATCTGCGTGTGTGTGTGGAGAGAGAAATCCAATGGAGACGTGGGAGGCTGAAGCAGGCAGGTGATCTGGATGGCTTGTTCCAAATGAGGGAATCCGTCAGAGTTGAAACTGAACAGGCAGAGTTATCTAAAGGGATTTTAGGGAGGTGAGCGGAGGACAAGGAAAGGATTGTCTAGATTACAGTCTGGTGCTGAGTGACGCTCTGAGCCAGGGTTTTATGAAGTGGAATGCTTGATTGAAGGCAGGTGAACCAGCTCCCTGTGCAGGTTTCTCTCACCTGAGATGGTTAGGCTCTGAGTTTTACACACACAAAATCACGCTCACAGAGAAAAAGAAAGGAAAAGGAAGAAGAGTGACTGCCAGATAAGCAGAGACTGAGGCAGGGGGCCTGACAGTGTGTCTCCTGGTGCATTATTACCATAGGCAATTCTAAATCCTAGAAATTACATTTGAACTCAACTACAAGGTTTTCCCAACTAATTTGCAACAGCAACACCAATCACTGGTGTAGAAGCAGATTCCACCTCCCTTCGTTTTCCCCTGAGAGCTCTGTGCTGCAGTCCACTCTGAAAAATCTGGAATCCTAGCAGCCATAGTGCAACATCTGAGATGTGTTCACTGAGCCAAGTTTCAGTGAAGCACAGGGCGGTGGATCTGCTAAAGTCTGTGTTTTTTTTAGTTGAGAAGCAGCCGTTCGTCCATCTTATTTGCCAGGGAGCGGACGTTCGCCAGATATATAGAGAGGAGTGGAGTACGGAATCCCCGCTGCCTCAGTTTGACGTGTGCTTCAGTGTGTTACCCCGTCTGCATCTCCGGGAAATCCCATAGAGAGCCGCTGTGCCCTCTGCAAGACTGTCCGGGTCGGAGAAAACTGGAGAAAAAGTTCTGGTAGTGGACTTTCCTATGTGTAAGAGTTCCTTCCAACTGAAAGTGACCAGAGAGGGACAGCAGAAAACCAGACAAAAGCTAAAAAACACGCAAAGTACCAGAGAGCCAAGTACCGAGGCGCCATCTTGATGACGAGGAGTAGCCCCTAAAAACGAAAACACAGTTTTTCAGGTTTTGCTGTGGAAAAATTGTTTTTGCGCTCTGGACCAGCGTAGCTTTTTGTGAGTCTTTGCTGTACATGTTGAACTACAACAAAGACTAGGGCGGCACTATTTGCCATTTTTAGCATTACAGTGTGTGGCAGATTACCTTAAACATGTCATGCTACAACTGATTTTGCTGCTTGATACAAAAAGAAAACCTGCATAGTTCTAATTTTTGAGGACTAATCTATTAGGGTCTGTCTGAGAAGACCATCGTCTTTGCAGGAGAAAGGTCAAGAGTACATGCAATTCAAATTCCTGACTTTACTTTGGCGATTTCTACTTCAAAAGCCAGCATATTCGCAGTTTAAATGAAAATAGTTCTACTTATACAATGAATACAGGCCGGGGAAAGCACTGGTAAAATAATCGTGGACAAACCTCTCCTAATCAGCTGTAGCTACACAGCAAAGGTGCTTTTTAACCTTGAAATAAAAATAATATATTTTTAATTAATATTTCATAGCAATGAGAGGCCTTTGTTTTTACCTTGTTTATTCACAATTTTCTGCAGAAGGTTAAAGAGGCGACAGGTTTCATTATTTTTGTTTTGCAAGTGAACAGAATAATTATTTTAGGATGCTGCCATCTTTATTATTATTGCAAATGCAGCTCAGACTAGGGCTGGGTGACATGCGAAAAAATCTTATTGTAATTGTGTCAAATATGTTCTTAGTGGGAATGGTAGTTTTTGCATTTCTTTTCCACTGAAAAAATATGAAAATTATGATGAGACCTGTTTCTGCAGTCGGCAGTAAGCAAGTGTGTTCCCTTACGTCTGGAGAATGTGATTTGTGAGCTGGGGTCTCTGTAACACCACAGTGCTCCATTAATAATGGTATGTTGTGACACATTTTACATTTATCATAAATGTACAGCCACAAGGTGTTGCACAAGGCAGCATCTTGATTTCAGATTAACTGTTCACCTCTAGGTGCAGCACAGGAGTGCAGTGGCTAGAACAATTGCCTCATAGCTCGAAGGTCCTGGATCTGGGCCACCAGGGACCTTTCTCTGTGGAGTCTGCATGTTCTCCCTGTGCCTCTGTGGGTTTTTCCTGGGTGATTGGTGATTCTTTATTGGCTGTAGGTGTCAGAATGCATGGTTGATTGCCTTTCTCTTATACTGCTGTGATGGACTGGTGACCTGTCCAGGGTGTATCCTGGACTTTGCCTTAAATCAGCTGGAATAGGCTCCAGGATGGATGTTCACTCCCCAGCTGAGACTCATAAAATGCCTTGTAGTATCCTGGAAAAGACCTGCAGAACGCAAATATTTAAAGAAAAGGCTGACTTTTTAAAAATAAAAACAGCAGTCTGGTACCATCTGAATGTTGGAAGAGGTTTTGCTTCCTGTCACTCTTCTGTCTGTTCTTCCTCTTAAAACGATTCCTTTTAAAAACATGCATGAATTAAATTGCATGGATGCAAATCCAGTCTGTGTTTTATACAAAAATATGCTCCCAACTTAATGTGATGTAAATGAGGCTTTAGCAGACCGAGACATAAATCACACACTGTTCATTGAAAGACAAAACTTTAAAATATGAAAAGCTTAACTTTTAGTACTTGATTATGTCGCCACGTATACCGGTCGTGTGACAGACTAACTTTAAAGCCTGACATAATATGCCCTAAGGTTGTGGTACCTGAACACAAAAGACATAACAGGTCTCCATTTACCCAAAGTTTTAGGTTCTGGGGAGTTGGCAATACATCATATGTTCCATACATCATACTTCCAAGTAAGCTGCTTCTTCTCTACACTTTCCCAATTCAAAAATATATTGAAAAATATATATTATTATATAAAAATATATATATATTATTTATATAATATAATAAAGTCTGTTAAAAATGAAATTGCTTGTAGTTGAGAGGAAAAAAAATAAAGTAAGGAAGACTTGAGTTCCCTTTACTAAGAATTCCTATCCCTCTTATCTAAAAAAAAGTGTTTATATGCCGTCCTCAAAGACCCTCTAATTATCAACACACCAAGGTCCACTGTGTTGATCTGTTATCTGAAACACACAGTGCTCATAGTACAAGCCACTCGTTGTATTGCACCGCCCCACCCTAGTCTGCCCTTGTGATCTTTGATGGTATTAAAGACATCAAAACTATGAAATAACACATGAACATGTGCAGTGACAAAAAGGTGTAAATAAAGCAGAATATGTTTTATATTTTAGATTCCCCTTATTGTCTCCTTGTGCTGTGATACAACTTTGCATTCTTCATTCTCTTAACCGGCTTCATGATGTGGCCACTTGGTGCTTTTCCACCAGCCCTGAAGGAGTTCCCACGTACAGTATGCAGAGCACTTCTTGGCTGCTTTTCCTTCACTCTGCACTCCAGCTGATCCCTTACCATCTCAGAGGGTTTAGCTCAGTTGATTGTAGAGGCTGGGTTATCTGATGCAGCATACCATCACTGCTTTGTTGTAGCTGATTGCCCTGCTGAAAAACAAATGACTCTTCTACTGAGCTCAAACCCGATTGGGTGATGTGTTCCTGCTGAATGTTTTGTAGCTGTACTGCCTAAGTGTTGCCTTGAATTCACATAAATGCCCCGCTGTGTCAGCAGCCAAGCCTCCTCACACCAACTCAAATGGATCCTTCCTCTGCAGCACAGAGAACTGTTGGTCCTCTTTTTCTGAAATATTCCTTTTCATGTGGATGTATCTCCTCTCTGTATCTGCCAGGCAGCGTAGACCCTCAGAGCCACTGGACCACTCGAGGAAAAAATGTATAATTTATTAGGACTTTGACCATGTCACTTACAGAGGAAGCTCCATCTTCTAAGTGTCGATGCTGCAGATGATCTGCAAATCTATCTGCCACTAAAATCAGGCAGAGACTCAGTTGGTGCTCTGTTAAATTGTCTCGGTGATATTAAACAGTGGATGTCTGTAAACTTCCTTAAGCTGAATGACAAAAAAACAGAACTTCTCATTTTTGGCGGTCCTGCCATTTTAGATGGTGCTGACAGTGTTCTGGGCTTTTTATCTTCATACAGTCAAACGTATGTAAAAAACCGTGAAGTGTTTTTTGATGGTTCTTTTAAGCTTTTTAAACAGGTGAGTGCAGTAGTCCAATCAAGCTTTTTTCACTTGAGACAGTTGGCCAAGGTGAAGCCCTACCTTCCTGCTGAAGTCTTTGAACGTGTAATTCACATGTTCATTACTTGCCGATTGGACTACTGCAACTCTCGGTACTGTGGTCTGGACCAGTCCTCCTTACACCGTCTTCAGCTGGTTCAGAATGCAGCTGCTCGCCTGTTGACTGGTGCTAAAAGACGGGAACATATAACCCCAGTCCTGGCCTCTTTACACTGGCTTCCTGTCACAAATAGGATCCAGTTTAAAACTCTTCTACTGGTTTTTAAATCTCTTAATGGTCTGGCTCCTGCTTATCTATTTGAATTGTTTTCTGCTCATGTCCCAGCTAGAACCATGGGGTCCAGTTTTAAGCTGTTTTTAACCACTCCAAGGACTAATCTCAAATCTAGAGGTGACATAGCAGGTCCCAGACTCTGGAATAGCCTGTCCTTAAACATTAGATCTGCTCAAACACTGGAGCATTTTAAATCATTACTGAAGACACACCTTTATAGTCTGGCTTTTGCTGCAAGTTGACCTGAGCATTTGTTTTTTTTGTTTTATTGTTTTGTGCTTTTATTGTGGTTTATATGGTTTTGCTGTGTTTTAATTTTTAATTTTAATGCCTGTTTTATATGTTATTTGCATTTGGCTTGTACAGCACTTTGGGCATCTTGGGTTGTTGTAAGTGTGCTATATAAATAAATTTGACCTTGACCTTGACGTTCAGGTATATCACAGCTCCTGACTGTGGCCTTTTGTTTAAAGTTTACTTTCACGTCTACATTCCTATTATTTCATATATGAGTCTGCATATTAAAGTGGTGTTGTTACTGATGATGCAAACCACATTTTTATACTGTTGGTGCTGCACATCGCAAACAATTTTCAAAGCTACTGTAGAAAAACGTGTAAGCATGGTGTCATGTATGTGACAGTGAGTTAGCAAAACTAGTGATTAGTGATGCAGTTCTTTGAAAAAACAAGCCTACACAACCAGAGATAACATGTGTTATTTGTTCAGTGGATTACTTTTAAGTATACTGAATAAAAATATAAAGACAGCTTGTAATATTTTATTAAGTTCGATCCATTCTTTTTTAACACTGGGAATAAGTATGTGTTGCTCCAACACACAGCGCCCCCACAACAGAATGTCATCTGTGGCACTGTGTCATTTGAAAAAAGCTGCATTTAAAGCTGCATAGTAAAGTAGCGTCAGTGTACTGATCACACTATCTGATCGTTGTCCTTTAAAGCTACACCTGGCTATATTTTGGATTAACTCAGTGGTTAGGAAATGTGCACAAATTGCTAATTTTAACCTTTCTCAAACCACAACAATGAAAGTTAGATTTTTAACTTTGAACCATTTGCAATCTGCGTGTATGTTGTTGTGTATTGTGCGTATATTGTGTATTATTGTTCAGTGGAGGAATAAACAGACAATCATAGTGAGCTGCTAGATGAAATGCATTAAGGTATATAATGCCTTTTACTGTGCTGTACTGTGCAGTGGAAGACTGCCTGCTTGTTTGCAGCTTAGTTTGGTGCAAATATCCACATCTTTATTGTAAAACGGTAAAACATAACAGGCTGTTTTTGTTTATTGGACTAGTCCACAGGCTACGACAGGCTACCTTTAATATCTTGATACTGCTGGGGTCTCTCTTGAACCTTTGCAAAAAACTCTGAACCTACCTTAGAGATCCTTTGATATTCCAGGATCTGTTATTATTTAATCTCTGGACATCTCTAAGTGATGGTTTGATCTTCAAGGACCTGTTATGATTTGCTGTATACTAAAACTGCAGCTTGTCCTCTATAGAGGGCAGCCTTGTAACTGGAAACATGGGGATCAACCATCTCTGTAGTTCTAGTTTTAGTCTTCCCTTTGTATTGCTCCCTATTACACACACACACACACATGCTCACGCTCGCGCACGTACACACACACGCACGCTCATGCTCGCGTGTGCACACACACACAGACCATAATAACACAAGATTTAGAAATTTGTGTTTGTGTGTGTGTGGGAGTACATGTGCATGTGCCTCTCTGTGATTGGGTCTGGGCCTGTTTGATTTCTCAGTGTGGATTGGATAATCCCATAATCTGATAACAACCCACTGTGCAGATTTAGTGATTAAAGTTCTGAGGCAAATGGTTGTTTCCATGGCTGCCAAATAGAGGAAGAGAATAAATCCGTTTCCGTGACGAGAGTGTGATGTGGTTGGTGGAAAACACACACACACACATATATTCATACACACACACACACACATGTATATATATATATGAAGAATTCAATGATATGGTAATTTATAAAGAGAAGCGGGGGTGAATGTCATGGTGTCACTATCAGCTTTATTTCAGCCTGTGAGAGAACTTAAAACACTTCTTTTTAGTCATTAAGTCACCACTGCTTTCCAGTAGCATCACTTTTCATGTACTAATTGACATATCCTGTGTTTCTTGCAAATGTGCCACCATGGATGATATGTTTGAATGACAAAAGGTCCCTTTTATAGCTTGACTAGACCAGCAATTACATGTATTCTATGTCTGAAAGAAACCATAGACTCAGGCTTAAACTGATTACTTGACTTACACGTATATTCTCTATTTGTAATTACAGTTGTCCCTTGTTCTGTTTCAGAAGATTTTTAGCATTGTTCTTTAGGCATCTGGCATAGATGTAAATATTGTAAAGAGACAATGTCCCTACCATATTAAATATGTTACGATCTTAACACATGCTTTTATTACAACCGTGACACTCTCCGCAGCTCTCTGGACAGTTTGTTTTAGCTCACTGTTTTGATAATCTGGCTTGCAATCTCTGCTCTCGTCAAACTTGCTTCTAACAGTAGCTGGCAGCTGTATAAGGTTCAAGGTAATCTTCATTATCCCCAAGGGGCGGTTTGTCCTACAGTCAGCAGTACACCACAGTGGTACACAGTGGATTACTCCACACTCTAGACTTATTACACATTAACTGAAATATTTCAAGCCTTTATTTGTTGTATTTAACCCCCAAAATCAATCTCAGATATTAGAATATTCCAGGGGATCAATAAAGATTTACATTAGTTAATTAAAAGAAGGATTTACAGTGCATAAATATCTAAATTCTGATGTTTATGTATGTTCTATCAATACTTGGTCGGGGCTCCCTTTGCTCAAAATATTGCAGCAGTGCGGCGTGGCATGGAGGCCATCAGCCTGTGGCACTGCTGAGGTGTAATGGATGTCCCGGTTGCCTTGCTAGTTGCCTTCAGCTCTTCTTTATTGTTGGGTCTGGTTTATCCCATTTTTCTCTTGACAATACACCACAGATTTTCTATGGAGTTCTGATCTAGTGAGTTGGCTAGCCAATCCAGCACTGTTATGCCATGGTCTGTAAACCACTTCTGAGTGGTTTTGGCAGTGTGGGGAGATGACAGGTCCTGCTGGAGGACAAAATCTCCGACAAGCAAATGGAAGCATGTAGTGCTCCAAAATCTGTTAGTAGATGGCTGTGTTCATTTTGGACTTGATTATACATAGTGGAGCAACACCAGCAGATAACAAGGCCCCAAAATCATCACTTACTTCGGATACTTCACACTGGGCTTCAAGGAACTTTGATCCTGTGGCTCTCCACTATTTCTCCAGACTCTAGGACCTGGATTTCCAAAAGAAATGCAAAATTTACTTTCATCTGAAAAGAGGACTTTGGATCACTTAGCAACGGTCCAGTTCTTTCTCTGCTTAGCCCAGGTAAGACCCTTCTGATGTTGTAGGGTGTTCAGGAGTGGCATGACAATAGCAATTTGACACTTGATGTCCATTTCCTGGACACGTCTGTGCGTGGTGGCTCTGGATCTTCTGGCTCTATAGCCACAGTCCCAATTCTTAAATCTGCTTCTCTTGACTATCCTCTCAAGTCTGCAGATATCCCTTTTGTTTGTGAACCTTTTCATACCACACCTTTTCCTTCCAGTTAACTTTCCATTCATATGCTTTGACACAGCACTCCTTAAACAACAAGCCCTTTCAGCAATGTGCTTTTAAGTCTTCCCCTCCTTGTGGAAGATGTCAATGATTATCTTCAGGACAGCTGTCAAGTCAGCAGTCTTCTCCATGGTTGTGGTTGTGTATACTCAACCAGACTGAGAACTTAAAGGCTTTTTGCAGACATTTTGGGTTACTTACCTGATTAGAACTCCTCTTAGGACTGCATGGGAGTGTCCAGGGGTCCTTGGTTGCATCTCTGTGGGCCTCTGTGAAATATTCTAATATTCTGAGATTAATTTTGGTTGGGTTTTATTACCTGTAAGCTATTATCATCAAAATTAAAAGAAATATTTAAGAATACATAAAATTTTTACTTTGAGATGTTGGATGTAGATAAATACGGATGTCGCTGCAAAGATATTACAAATTCTACAGTGTGAACTCATTTTCAACCCAGCAGCACAAAAGATCTGTACAATCACCACAGTTTTAAGGTGGCAACTAAGATTAGTGTCATCAGTCCATTAAATGTGACTGACCACAATCCATCCTTGTGTTCCTGGTTAAATAATGCAAATCATGGCAAGGAAAGTGTATTTGCAGAACATATGATGTCACAATGAAGCTGACCTTTGAATACCAAAGTCTAATAACCTCATGTTATAAAGAGAGTTATGTATCAAAACTTATTCTGTAAGGTCACAGTGAACCTTGACCACCAAATTCTGAACATGCTTGATTGCAAGTGAATGTTTGTGTCAGATTCTAAGAAAATCCCTGATGGTCTTCCTAAAATATTTTTTTTTCAGACATTTTCAGGCAGACAACCCAAACACATAATGCCTCCAGCCAGAGCTGTCGCAGCCATGAAGACTTTAAAACAGAGAGCGTGATCTCGGCAGTGAAGTCAGTGAATATATGGCAACACCCTTAAGCCCTCTGCTTTTTTTGGTTCAGGTTCAAAACACTCTTCTTTGCATCGTTGCAAGATGCTTTGAAGAGCTACTAAGCTTCCCTAGGTATTAGCTTTTTTTTAAATGCAGGATTTCACATGTTATGTAATCCAGTGGCTGATCAAAGTAAACACAAGTCACCAAAATTAAATGCTTATTGAAAGAATTTAGGTGGATTACATCAACACAATGGGTTGCCATTTGAAACACATGCAAACAAACCAAACCACTGAAACATGGGTATGAGAGGAGAGGAGATTCTGATGAATGTAAGGCTTAAGGTCCAGAGCAAGTGAATCATGTCCCTGTGACGGGCTGTCAGCAAGATGAAAGGCACAAGGAATTTGCCCTATGCACAACTGCAATTCTCAGAGGTACAGCTCACAATAATAGTGACATTAAACGTGAATGTAATTTGCTTCCACTGAGAGCACAGGAAGTTCACGTATATGCCAGTGTTACTGATCACCAAGCTGTATTTAGCAGCTTGTGTAGCAGCAAATGATGATGTTAATGGCCCAAATACTCAGCACAGCTATGCTATTTATATAGAAAGTGGTGTATGCTTCAAACACAGGACTTTCCCAAACTCACAGCAGTGTTCACTTAGAGTCATGGAGCTGCTCACATACTGTTTATATGTACAAAGAAAATAATCTCAAAGACCTACACAGTCAGCTGAAAAGGTGCACTTTTAAAAATTGTTACATAGCAAAATCAAAGTTAACAGTATTCATTGTAACCTGAGGTTAAATATTACAGGTAATAAATATCAAATATATATTGTTTAGTTCTCTAAAATGACAAAACTACCTGTTCAATTTTTTAATGTCATTTAATTTGGACTATTAATGCTTAAAATACAAAATTTAGACTTGGAACCGGATTTCAAGTCAAGGCCTGATAGTTCAGACGTGACTTAACTTTTACAGCCAAGGTTCAATCGCCAAAACTTTTGTGTGACTTGCAAAACCATAAGCATGTCTCATGTTTCAGACTACACAACAACAGCATACTGTCAGTGTTGTACATCAGGTTAAACCTTAAATTATACTTTCCAGCACTGTTTAATTGCAAAGCTCTTTGTGAATTAAATTCCATCATCTTTGTACCCGTGAGGTTCCACATGGACATTGATGTGCAACTGTAAAATTCATGAACCTGTGTGGTATAAACACAAGGCAAGGTCTTTTTAGAGAGTGAGATGTTCTGTTTTCTGAATTGGATTCAAACACTGTAATGTTTATTTAGTCCTATCGTTAGGTGTTTTTTTTCCCCCAATTTTCAATCACAAACTGGGAAAATGTTTGATTCTTGGCAAATGGTCAGACGTAGCCAGGGATGACAGCCACAGCCCTGGTATTTGTGCACCTGGGGATTGATTTATATAAAGTTTATATGAAGCAGTTAGTAAGCTGCTGAGAGAGTCAGGTAATGGTGTTATTATTTTCCAAGACTGGCATGTTGGTTTGTAAGTGTTATATCACTAAGATGATGACATTTGTTTGTAAAAGTCATCAGTCATTGTACACACTCAGACATATGCACAACTGTTACATTACTTTGCACCTCTGGGTGTGGGCAGTAATCAACAGTGGTGCTGCAAAGGGTCTTGAGGACATGAAACTGAACTGTAAGCTGAACAGGTTTGATTTTCATTCACTATTCTCAAACTCTAATTTCTTAATCTGATGTTTCCAATTTTCACTGATTATTTCCTTGTTTGGGTACATGTAGGGACATTTTTTCCTTCCTTTTTGTGGCCCAGCATTCCAGCATTACCAAATGAGATGACAGCACTGACAAGTTGGCGACCATAACATACAAGTGTTAGCCAAGCTTACATTTAGACTCCCAAAGCCTGTCTCCAGAGTCAGATCAGGACCTCTGGGTTAGGTAAGGGGCTGGATGGCCTCCAGCTTTCTTGTAAGCTCAACAGCTGGGTAAATATCAGAAACCTTGGCCTGCCTTCAGACAAATTATTGGCTCAAGAGTTGTTTACTGATAGTTTGGTAGCTCTACTGTCTTATAATTAATGGTTGATTTCATTTCATTTTGTTTAAGGAACCCAACAATAAATCTTCTGAGCCGAGATTCAGCCAAGTATCTGTAATCTACTTCTAAAATCTATGTGATTGGACTACTTTTGAAACAAGAAAAAAAGGGATGGGAACTAAATCACAGAAAACAGAGAAATTAAAGCTGCATTAACTGATTTTTTGGCTGCTTGGGATCAGGAGAATCAGCTGAAAAGACCACATCTATATTTTATGGTTATCAGTCAGTTAAAAGTCAGCTAACTTCTACGTGCTTCAGTAGATTTCACCTGGACATTGTTTTGGTTCTTGAAGATGTTTCACCTCTCAGAGTTCCAGGTACCCCCAAACCACATTGCTCATGGCCCACTAATGATCTGAATGTCACATGGCTGAACATATTAATGGTTGTGAAACTCCATAGGGAGAGATGACTCAAGGTGTTAATACGAGGTCAAACTGCCTAGGGAGGGATCTCAGGACCACATATACTTGGGGTGCAAATAGATACCTCAGGGAGGAAGGAAGTCTCTTTGAGGAGAAACATCATCAAGAACAAAAAGAGTCCAGTTGCCTTCTACTGAAGCACGTAGCTTTAGCATATACAGGATGACTGAGAATCTATACGGACAGCCAGCTGGTTACATACTGTATCCAGATAACACAGAGCAACATTATCCTTCATTTCCAGTAAGGTTTGATTAAACTGAAAATGAGATTAAACTGTATTAAATGTGGCTGCACAGTGGCGTGGTGGTTAGCAGCGTCGCCTCATAGCTGTAAGATCCCTGGTTTGCGTCTCGGTTAGGACGCCTGGGATCTTTCTGTGTGGAGTTTGCATGTTCTCCCTGTGCATGCGTGGGTTCTCACCTGGTACTCCAGCTTCCTCCCACAGTCCAAAAACATGCTGAGGTTAACTGATTATTCTAAATTGTCCGTAGGTGTGAATGAGAGTGTGCTTGTTTGTCTCTATATGTAGCCCTGTGATAGGCTGGCGACCTGTTCAGGGTGTCCCCTGCCTTCGCCCTGAGTCGACTGGGATAGGCTCCAGTCCCCCCGAGACCCTACAGAGGATTAAGTAGTGTACAGATAATGGATGGATGGATGTGTTAAATGTTTAAACTATTCAGAAGCCATTGTTTTGTTAAATTTGGGTTAACTGCCTTTACCTGGAGAAGTAATGTGTTACTGTCTGAAGAGTTGGCTTCAATTACTTTTCCCCCAGCAGGCACTGCATCTCCATTTTCAATTTCAATTCAGTTTTATTTGTATAGCTCCAATTCGCAACATATGTCATTTCATAGCACTTAACATAGTAAGGTGAAGACCTGGCAAATGTTAAGCAGAGAACAGAGAACTCAACAATCCAAAGTTTTCCTTGGAATCCCTGTGAGCAAGCAGTTGGCGACAGTGGGAAGGAACCAGGGAAAGTTTTAAGTTTTATCTTAAAAGTAGAGAGGGTGTCTGCTTCCCAAACTGGGAACTGATTCCACAAACAGAGGAGCCTAATAAAGGTGCTGCCTCCCAATCTGCTTATGAAAACTCTGGGAACCACAAGTAAACCTGCAGTCTGAGAGCGAAGTGCTCTGTTAGGATGATAAGGTACAATAAGGTCTTTAAGCTTGGTCATTAACAGTTTTATATGTTAGAAGCAGGATTTTAAATTCTATCCTGGATTTCACAGGGAGCCAATGAAGAGAAGCTAATACGGGAGAAATCAACATCATTAGTAAGGTTTAGTGGATTGTTTCATCAGGTCATGCAGTCTGCGTAGCCACACTAATTAAAGTTTTGGACAAGAAAAATGGTTGAAATGACTATATGTGAAAGTTATTGGTGACAGAGATGACTGCCACAGGGGAGTATCTCAAATTCTGCATTCCCTGGTTATTTCATTGTTGAGTTTTAAAGTTGTTTCATAAAAATTAATGCATTTTTAATAATAAATAGATATATTAAAGATATTGTTTTTTGTATGTACAAAACACAGAATCAATTAAACAGAAGTGTAAAATATTAAATAGTGAGTTATAATGTCTGCATATAGTTGTGACATAATCTGTACCTATCATTAGGAGTAGCTATTTGAGTAGCCCTCTTATAAAAGTCTATTTTTAGTACGTCATTGTGCCATACGGACATGTGTGTATTATCCTTTTGCCATAAGCTTATCATCTCTTCATCGATTGGTGCTCTTCATTGTCTGCTTGTCAGCCGCGGGGAATCAAGAGAATATGCAGAGCCAATGTTAACAACTAGAATCTGACATCCAGGCTTTTCTGCTCAGCCACAGACATGTTCCAAAGGTTGAAAGTGCCTCTAGGTTTTGCAAGGTATGTTTTCAACTGTTTCGCGTTGAGTTAGGCTGAATGTGCTCAGAGATATTTCCTGAACCTGCGTGTCAGTGACCCAGGAAGGTTTACAAAGGTGATGTGGTAGTCTAAGAAATTATCGTGTATGTGAAGTTTGGCAGTGGAATTGCTGTTTTCTTGTTTGTACTAAATGAATATTTAGTCTGCATGGACCTTCCACAGGGACTCAGCAATGCTGTATTCAGGCATAGACTAATATTGTTGTTGCATTAATGCTGCCAATGCCTAATATTTTATGTCAGTGTTCAGTAACTTGGAATTTTTCCAGCATTCATATCAGATTTAGTACAACAAAGTTCAGACTTTATTGTGATATATTGATTAATAAGAATGTGTGTTTAGAGCATTCAATATCACACTGAAACACAGGTCCATTCCTAATATGATTTTGAAAGTAAATAACACAGCTTAAAACATTTAGTGGGAGGGAAACACATCATACATTGATGCGAACCTGGATTTGACATTTTTGTAAGGCTCATGTTGCAACACAGGTATAATATGTTTCTCTGTCTGTGCTTTGTTGGATATATGGGTTTGTCTTTTAATGACATGTTTGTACAAACTTTTGGTACCTGCAACCACATTATATAAACCATACAATCAAGGAGTGCTGCTATGAAACATATTTTGCTAAATGATTCACATCTATTTTGGCTTGTAACACCTTTACACTAAGCAATATCTGCATATGACCCTTCATCACTGAGTCTGTGTGGTTATGTGCTATGACCTCTACTTTTCATATACTCCAACAAGGACTGTATAAAAGGAACCCCTTTAGACCAAGAGCAGAACGCACATTATAAAACATTTAGTTAATCCATTTCAGTGTAATATCATTTCAGTGTCTAATGATTCTAAATTGTTGCACCTTCCAATAATCACATTATCTCAGAGTTGACAAGTACGATATTTTCTCTTATGAACAATAAAAAAGTTTTTTAGGAATACTATATTGCTTATACAGGCCCCCAAGTAGTAATTCAGTACAACACAACCAAATGCCCCTGACACACAAATCAGAAAACCTGTAATCACTGACACTAAATCAAGTACAGCTGTGATTTCCAATCAGCCCCATTGCATGAACATAATTATATTATTACCCAGGATTAGCAGAACTTCAGTTTTGGACCTATGGGCAGTGTCAATCTCTACTGCTGCTGACAAAGTCTAGTTCTGTAAAAACAGATGTGCAGGTGCTTCAGACTTGGTGCAGGGATCAATGAAAATCTGAGTTTCTGTTCAGCTCAGCGTGAAGAACAGTTCATGTCAATCTCTATGAACAGCATTCAAGAAAAACAGCCTGTTAGCTGTTCAGCACAAAGCTGCAAGATAAAGAAAGATAAAGAAAGATTAAAAGAAGCCTGATAAATATTAGAAGCACATTCTTTCATTCTTGCATCACTACCACAGTGACTGCATAGTCCCAGCAGTGAAGCACAGAGGTAGGAGTGTGACAATATCGGGGAGCATGAGTGCAAAAATATTTATATTTGACATCATGAATGCCTGTGGATACACCAAAATATTGGCTGACAAGATGGCTCCCAGTCTGCAGAAGCTTGGTAGATGAGAAACATTCCAGTATGATCACATGAGAGTTTCCAAACAAGGAAAAAGGTACTGTGACCTGTCCAAGTATGTCCTCTGACATGACGTCTCCAGTGCTCTAGAGTACAGTAGCGGCGTGCTTTCCACCACTGCATCCAACTCTTTGCATTGCTCTTGGTCATGTAAGGCTTGGATGCAGTTGGTTGGCCATGGAAACCCATTCCATGAAGCTCTCTACCCACTGTTCTTGAGCTAATCTGAAGGCCACACCAAGTTTGGAGGTCTGTAGCTATAGACTCTGCAGAAAGTTGACGATTTCTGCACACTGTGCGCCTCAGCATCCGCTGACCCCACTCTGTGACTTCATGTGGCCGACCACTCTGTGGCTGAGTTGCTGTTGTTCCCAATTGCTTCCACTTTGTTATAATTTCACAGTTGACTGTGGAATATTTAGTATCGAGGAAATTTCACGAATGGACTTATTTCACAGGTGGCAACCTATCATGGTAGCACAGTAGCCATAGAAGGTGTACAGATTTTTGTTCCACTGAGTTCTTACTGAGGGGTCTGCATTTTTTAATATGGTAAATTAAGTATGAGAAATTGCCTACAGTTCATCTAAAAGTAATGAACTTATTGTAACATTATACAGTTTGAATCATTTGACATTTAAATGAGGGGATTATGTTGTAGACTGTAATTGCAAGCCTATGCTATAGCAACTTTGTTTTTTGTTTTTTTTACATTTTATAGAATAACATTAATGCATTTATCAAAAATAATCAATAGATTGATTGACCTTTAAAAAATCATTGTTAGCTTTAGCCTTAACAGGCAGCAATACAACACAGATGCTCAGAGGTCTGAATGACAAATGACAATACTGAGTAATGGATGCGGATTAAAGAACAGTTTCTAAATGGAGAGCGGGGTACTTATGCATTAATGTGTTTAAAGGCATCTAAGCCCTCCGTGCTCTGTTTCAGCTCTCTGTGGCTCAACAAGCAGTTGTTAGTGTTGTGTCAAATATTTTGTAGCATAGAAAAACCATTTACCTTCATGACTGATGTTATTTTGGAACGAAACTGTGGATGATCATATTTATATCCGTATAGCCAGAGTTTATATTACTTAATTATATTTAAAACAGCAATGTCCAACCCTGGGTTTCTTTTTTTAAAAATTTCTGTTTTAATGTGTAAATTTTGACCAGTTTGGATTTTCTGTAAAAAAAAATATCAGAACATCTCATTAAATGGACAGATCTTGCTGAAGGCAGTCTCAGTTCTTAATTTAGGCAACAAAATAACTGTGCAGTTCCACAGACAGAGGAAGATCGCAGCTACAGAGAAAAACGTGTGAGGGATAAACGTGATCGAAATCACTTCCAGTCTCAGGGCCGTTTTTTTTTTTGGTTAAAAAAATGCCGACTTTTGTTATGTAAGAGATTAAACGTGTGGGGGAAAGTGGAGATGTTTGGAGCGGACAGTCTGGTTAACTGGAATTAGAGGTTGCCTCGCTAACAGACCATCATGTGGCTGCTGGCTGGAGGCTGAAAGCTGGGAACGCTGCGACCGAGCGACCGTCCGTCTCACCGGAGAAACGGGCTCCATGTCAAAATGCCAACCTTCTCAGTTATGTATAAAGGAGCTGTCATCATTAGCAGGTAAACAAAACAAAAAAAAAAGCAGACGGAGGTGTCGGGTTAAGCTGCTCGGAACTGAAACAATGGCTGACGATGCTGTGCGTTCACTTAAATGTGTGGATATTATGGCGCTGCTGGAGTGTCGCTGGGGTTTGTGTTTGTAAAACAGGTGAAACGAGGAGTAAGTTAGAGAAAAATGTAGTGTGTAATTAAAGTGATGCTGGTGAGGCGTTCGCTTGTTCAGTTAAACTCATTCTGAACAGCAGGACGCGTGCTGCTGCTTTTACTGTGTTAAACTCGAAGGCGCTTGGTGATAAAATGTTGTCTGTATATTGTGGTTGTTAAGGGGAAGAAATATCAACACGTAGGTAACACACGCTGATCAGTGTGTCCGTGTTGTCCCTGGTGTTATTTCGGTCACCATTCCACTGAATAGGATAGACTTCTGTCCATCTGTCGTCTGTCGTACTCTTGCGCCGTGCGCAATGACAGCTGCCTGCATTTGGTTCACCTTTGGAGTAATGGACATCTTGTGCCGCAAAATGTGTGCTCTACTTGTGTCCTGGTGTCCTTTCTAAAAAAAAAAAGTTCGTGTAGTCATGTGCTTTTCCACGTCAAAAATTAAAATGTTAAAAGCAAACAAACAAGTGGATGCATAGGCGTTCATTCGTGAGGGTTAAACCAGTGGCGCTTCCAAAAATATGTCATGGAGGTGGCCAGATGTGTCCACCGAAAATCTGAGGGTGGAACACAAATCCCAAAAGACACAGCGCAATTTCAGGAATTCTACCATTCTGTTTCTGTATATATAGGCTACTTTAAAATAGATATTTTAAGCACAAGACTTAAAGAATCACACTTACTGCTACTCATGATCAGATGTGCGTTGACGACAATCTGTACCTTTTGGTTATTTATGTGAGCTCCCTTTAAAGTAACACAGAAGAAGAGATGCTACAGAGTATGTGAGAGGACAAAGTTAACCTACAGACTGGACATCCATAGTTTATTCATGATTTCAAGAGTGAAAATTCTAATCATGTGTAATAATTTATCAAACTCAGACACTTATGGTAAAAGAAAATGTGTTTTTATTGTTGTTGCCATATTTGGATAGGTACTTTAATGATAGAGAAGTCATGTGAAATCAAAGTTAAATGATCTAATATGACTGAAAAATATTTTGATTTTAATAAACGGATCAGACTTGTGTATTTCAACACAATATCCAGTTGTGATGGAAAGTCTAATTTAAACGTGGATGTGTGGAAGTGAGAGTTGAGAAAATATTCAATTACAGTTTCTCTGACGGACATTTGATCTGCGAGTCCAGCTTCAGCTCAGTCTTCGGTGTGTAACTGTTTTAAAACGTGATGGAACATTACCACGTAAGACATACATTTATCTGCACACTTTGCTCGTTGTCATCTGCCCTTCTGTGCTGCTACATTTTGCAGTTTAGCACAGACATTTTACGTATTCATTAAGCTTTTCAAATGTCCTGTTGTTAGCTTTTTTTATCGTGTTGTTAACTTTTTGTTTTTTTTTAAGGACGGAATTTTAATTCGATTCTTGTGCAGGATTTGAATATGGGTCTCTTTGTGGCTTATTATTGCCAGTAACAGAAGGATAGTAGTTGTTTTGCCTCTGCTTCTGTTAATCTTGAGCTGTAATGTTTAATTTTATAATGAGATTTTGTTGTCTTAAATTATTAGTTAAGCTTTTCAGGAAATAGTGATTTTTCCCCCCATATTCTCTGTTCAGAAGAGGTAGCGGTAGTAGGAATATTAGTGTAACAAAACTGGGATTTAACACCAATCATGACATGTGTTTTAACCCGCCACAGCATTGCTTGGCATTTGTGTTTACACACTGGCAGTATGTGGTTTAGGTCAGGGAAATATCATGATCAGCTTTTGTACAGACACCACATAGACAGAAGTATTTATTTAAAAAAACACTTTTTCCCCAACAATATATGCGTGATTTTGTTACCTAAATCACTCATGTGAGTCTTGTGCAAGAGTTAACTGCTTTGTGCACTTGCCAGCCAACTTCTCCTGGTGACTTTGATGCAGTTGAAAACTACGGGGATTCATTGATTGAATAAAGGAAAACAGATAAATTAAGCTTCCTTTAATACAGTTATTTAGTCACTGATTGTGTCACCATTTAAAACTTAAACTAAACTTAAGACTTACATTCCTATCTGCATAACTGCACTATGAATATGTTTTTTCAAGCCATAGCTCAGTGCTGTGACGCTCTTCAGTTACAATGCATGTTTTGATACTTTGATTGCTTCATTCCTCCATCCAGAGATGTATATTTGCTGCTCCCAGCAAGTGATGTCTGACAGTGTCACCAAAACAGCAGTCTCAGTTTTTCCAAAGATTATAAGTGCTGTTTCACCTTAAATCCACACTGACAAGACCAACACTGTTAAGTGGAGTGTAACCCTGTCTTCTAACTACAACAACTACTATGTCATATATTTGATTGGTCTGAACATTTGCACTGAAATAGATGACTAAAATGCTAAACAGTCTACCCCAGACTACCAAAGTCTGCTGTTTACAACTAGACAAAATGGAAAAAAAATATATTCCTCTGTTTATGTCCATGCCTGATATGGAAAAACGATTACTGTAAAAACAGCATTCACTCAAAGATTTTTTTAAAGTCACATTTTCATCACTGTTTAGAACCTGTTGATTTGCCCAAGCATAAACTTCTGTTCTGTTACTGGTTTATGGTCATGTTCTGTGTCGTGTCTTCAGTCTCCTACCTGTACAGCTGCTGGAGAGACTTTCTGAGGGCCCAGTCTTTATCATCAAGTCAGATTCCAGTTCAGTGCTCCTACAGATTGAAAAATCATAGTTTGCCTGTGTAGCTTTGCAACCAAAGGGACTAATCTGTGATGGAAAACATGAAAAGCGGATTTATCTCTCATAATTAACTTTGTGCTTCACCTAACTTATTTTCTCATCTCTTTGTCTTCTCTACCCTTAATGTACACCCACCATGAACAGGACACTAATGGGTCCATATGGAGTAGACCGAGCTGTTCATTCCATGGAGTTTACAGACTGTGAGAATGGCCTAGGTAAGTGTTTTTATTTTCTTCAGCAACTGAGAATATAAGGAAATACCTTCAACTGATGCACCCAACTAGAAGTGACTACTTTCTTTTATGGTTGGAGAGGTCTGTTCCATTTCTTGTGGCAGTAGTCTGACTCTTTAGCTTCGAAGTGTTCTCAAAGAAAACATGCAGAAACATTTTTTCCAGCATGTATCAATGTTGTCTTCATTCCTTTCACTGTTTGTGGTCTATAACTGCTTAGACAATTTATGTTTGTCAGGGACTGGGGGCTAGCATTCACTAGGTAAAAGACAAGGTACACTCTGAACAGTTTCAGATCGTCATACTAAAGGCCTGTCATAGTTGCTACAAGGGTCACAAGCATGGACAGCTGTATAGGCTGCCTATAGGCTCTTGTGCAGTTGATAGGATCTAAAACTGATTATGTAACACAATATTTTAGTTAACCTGTGTCTCATCCTCACATAGAAGGTTAATTTTAAAGTCCCTCCCTGGTCGCTGATTAAACTCCTAAAAACTCATCTCTGTGTATCACAGTTACACATTTAGAAGTTTTTTCTCTTAGAAAATCCCGTCCTGTCTTAAAATGGTTTAGATGTAATTACAACATTGTTTTCTCTACGATGTAAAGATTTATAAATTCCCGGCCTCTCTCTCCACACACTCCTCCTTGCTCGCTTCAGTCCACGCACACCAGTTTACCTACCACTCTGCTCAAACAGTGTCAAACTACAGATCTGAGTAATTCTGCCATGGATATTCAAACCAGAAACCAATTCTGAAAAAGAATAACCATACAGAAAACCACACCCTGCAAGTTGAGAGGATTATTACCTGAGGTTTGTTACATATGGAACCCTGAAAGGCTGCATCTGTGTTTTTGAGCCTGTCATTGGCACACTTTTGCTTGTGATATGTGTTCTAGCTATAAAAATAGATATAAAAACACCATATGGACAAAAAAAAACTCAAATTTCTCTGGAAATGGTCTAACAATGAATAGAAAAGCTGGACTTCGGACATAGCTAAACATAATGAGTGTCCAATATTTATATTTAGCTATAAGCTCAGTTTTTGTCTCAGCCATGTCTGTTTGCTTTAACTGTCTTCTGTGTTCACCAGTCACTTTCTAACTGTGTCTGTCTGCTGCTGAGCAGATGTCCAGCGTCTTTCAAGAACATTTACCTGCAGGTTCATGAGTGCTGTGAGACACAATTCAAAAAAACCAAGATCGGGGCCTTAAAGCTGGGCTAGGCACTATTTTTTGATGTAACTGAGCAAAATTTCATAATAATCTTTCCGAATTTTGTGGTTTAGCCAGCTTTGCACATCCTTCTGGCTCCATTTTCAGGCTTTAGAAAATCCAGCCCATGAAGGAGACTTTAGCAAATCAGAGGATAAAGAGCAAAAAAGTCCCCAGTGAGAGGAGGACGTATAGGATTTAACAGAGGACTCTTAAACGGCACAGCTGGGTTTGAAGTCTGTGTGAAGGCACATGTTAATGTTGACTTTTGGCTTGACTACATTTCTGCATGTCTTATGCTTATGATCGCCGAGCAGGGGGAGCTTAAAACAGAGCGAGGAGGGGAGAGGGACGAGGTGCAGAAAGCTGTATTTTCAAATTCTAAAGTTGGTTTTGGCCTTTTCCAGATTGTAACCTACCACAGCATTATAGCCATAGCAGTAAGCTGACAGGTGCTAACCTGTATATGTGAGGGAAAATGCAGAAGAGCTGATAATTGTCTGAGGAATTTTTCATTATTTTGCTTTTCTTTACACATCATGTTATGCATTGTTAATGCAAATATGTACTATTTTGTAGACCAAATCACATCCAGATCTTTTATAGTGTTTATGCATCTGGACACTTTATTGTAATTACTTTGCTTCTGTATTAATGTGTCTACCATGATATACATGTTAACACAATGTGTATCACAGCAACCTTGATTTTCCAATGACTCCCATCACTCTTCATTTTCTATGAAGGTTTAATAAAACATCTGAGTCTTTAAAACAATCATGCACCTTGGTTCTTTCATACATTTATTATAGTGATCAGTGTCACTATAAGTACATTGTGGTGTCCTCATTGGAATCGCTAATATATCATTAAAATGTTACAAAATAATGAAAAGTGTAGGTGTTATTGACATATTTTACGATTTGCTTATACTTTATCTGCTTGCAGTAAATTCATAAAAAGTGTGGGAGCTTCATCAACATGCATTGACAACAGCTTAAGGTCAACTTGATACAAGGGAAATGAAATTGAGTGGAAAATTGTAGCTTTTTGGGGGACAAATCTCTCTTAATATACAAAAAACCAACTTTATGATATTCAGCTCAAAAAATAAAACATTTAATGAAGAGGATGCAGAAGTATCAATTGATGGTAACAAAATTAGTCAAGTGACTCAAACTAAATTTTTAGGCGTCACTGTAGATCAAAAACTTAACTGGAAATCTCACACTCAACATGTTTGTCGAAAAATAATGAAATTTATAGGTATTTTGAGTAGAATTCACTCCTTAATAGATCCTGAATGTATGATGACACTGTATTATAGTTTAATTTATCCACACATAACTTACTGTAATATTATTTGGGGTGCTTCATGCCAAACATATCTGAATCCAATGTCATGCCCAGAGCTTGTAACAATTTTTTCACATATTCTTCAGATGTTCATGCGTACTCCACCAGACATTGCAAAGACTCGCATCTGCCTTCACTCAGACAAAGTACACTCAAGTATAGAGGACCTTACCTCTGGAATCATTTATCTCCTGCTCTAAAGACTATATCCACGTCTGACTCTTTTAAAAGACAGCTAAAAAGAATGTTAATACATACATAACAATTTTTGACAGTTATAAATTTCTTTATGTCTGATGTTTGAATATGTAAAACATTCACTTGCCTGCTCGCGCATGTTCATGTTGAAAATGACTTTGGGGGGCTGGTCTTATAAGACCTGATGGTCTTCTCACTCTCTCTTGCACAGTATGTTCTTTTAACCTTTGCTTGTTGTTATTTGTGCAAATAAAAATCTAATCTAATCTAATCTAATGTCTCAAAGGCACGTTTTGGTGATATTGACCCGTAGGTCGTCTAAAAATATGACACACACACAAAAAAAAATATATAGCAATGCAAATTTTTGGTTAAAGGTTCCTTGGCCATTTTCACATCAATTAGGTACTTTTGGTCGTCATCATCAAGCTTCTGCGAAACTTCAGGTTGTACTTTTGACAGAATGGGTGCAGTTTGATTTAAATTTCAAAGCCACAAATCTAAAACTAATAGAGGAATAAAACCAACAGAAAAATACAGTATACTAGTAAATATACTAGTTCATTGCAAATATTTGTGTGACAGACAATTTTGTGATTGTGACAGCCGTAGATGTGTAAGGCGAGAAAAAAAAGTGATGTCGTACACAAAACAGTTAATATATTCACGTGAGGTCCAAATCACCTTGCCCTTCTTAAACAAATGGATGCAGTATACAGCCTTATTCAGTCGTGCTCCATCCTTTGCCAAAGAAGTCTGAATATGAAAGCTGAAATAATAAAATCCTACTTTTAAAGGGATTTTCTCTGCTGAATAGGTATTTTTGCTAAGTATCAGTGTGTTTGTCTGGCTAGGGAAGTAGGTCATGTGGCAAAGCCCTAACCCACTTAACTCAGCTGGGTTAAGAACAGGGGAGCTGCTGTTGTTTTCATCCTTGTTTCACTTCCACATCGCCACGCAAGTGTATACAGCTATACAAGGAACTCTTCTACGGAACTCCTACAGTAATGCAACTCTGAAATTTTACTTATTTGACAACTGAACAGCTATGCATTGAGAAAACATTGCATTTATAATGTGTAATGATACACAAAATCCATGGTTCAATATGGATCTGAGTTTCGGAGCTGCAGTTCACTATGTTTTGGGTGCAACAGAGAAAGCACAAAAAAACATAAATTAATAGTTTTGTAATTTGTTTAAAAAAATTAAAACCTGAAGTGTCTTATTGACTATAATAAGATACTCAAATGCAACATAATGTCAACAAGAAAAGGCTCTGAGCTGTTTTCATTTTAACATAAAATAAATAAAAAGGTCCATTTAAACAAGTTGACAATAGAATTCCAAAATGATGGGATGAATACACGTATCATTACATCTCTATCCTCTGGGATTAGTGGTTTTATTCCCATTGCCTCCTGTGCACACTCAGCAAGACCATGAATTCCATATTTCTTCCAGGTAAAAGGTAACTATAAAATGCTTCAAATGCTTAACATTTTTGCTTTCTGTACATGCACACACGTGAGGAGGAAAGCTGCAGAAAAACGTTTTTCGATACCAGTCCAAGAATTTGACAGCAAATTCTGGGACTGCTCTTTATCGCCATCGTAATGAACCTGAATGCTGGACAGTACTGAGCGTTTTGGAATTTGAATGGAGTATGTATTAATCATGGCTTAAAGTTATCCAGTAATATGCTAGAATTCTTCATCTTTTAATTACATTTTTTAAAATCTTTTGATCTGTTAGACAACAGTAAGCCTATTATGCCAACCGTGCTGTTCACAGATATTCTTTATGGCTTTGAAAGTCATGCTTGGACTTGGAAACAATTACCAGACTACAGCTTCCAAGTTAGGGAAGGATGAGAAGATGATGGATTTTTTTCAACATTTCCACCTACGGCTCATCTGGCTAGCAGCTGACGAGCCATTATTATTGTTATTATTTTCTTATTTCTCAGAAAGTAATACCAATAAACTATTCAGCCAAGCCGGAATATAAACAGTATTTTACTAGGTCACTGGATGTATCTAAAAACAAATTTCAGATGTAGCTCTTGGTATAGTTAAGCACAGTTTTTTAAAATAATATATGTAAATAAAAACTTTGAACACTATAAATGGCTTAAATGTTTTTTTGAGTTCCAGGTAGGAAAAAGAGGCATGAAAAAGGTGTGAAAGACAACTGTGCATGTGGATCCACAGTGCTAGTGTCCGCACAAAGTTGAGAAACAAATCAGCTTGTTGTCATCCAACTTGATCATGTGCAAGTGTACACAACGCTCTGATACATAGAGTGGAGCCTAAAGATCCCCTCACTGTATATCTGAAGCTTCCAAAGCAGCTGGGGGAGGGACTGCTGTGCACACTGTAGCAAACCCTTTTGCTATCCTGCACGAAGGACAGCACATGCTAATCTCTTTGTTAATGCAGCTGAAAGCTGTACCATCCTAGCCAGTGGGCGGGAGAAAGTGTTCATAGTGAAAATCACCCCAGTCACAGTTGATTTTGCCAACACGTTGATAGAATATGCAGAATGCTCTTCAAAGAAACAGTTTTACACTCTCTAGATGTCCACAAATAGCTCTATGCACTTGAATAAACATGCTATGTTTCATGTCCTTGTCATGACCGGGTTACTATATAGCAATTTAAGAAGCCCTTTCTCATCACATTAAATCTTTCTTTACATGGTCTTGAAGTTTTGGAACACTGGGTATCAAAACATGCCCTTGATGTATTATGAGCAGGAAATAATGACTTGGTTAACAAAATATAAAGCAGGGAAAGAAGATGAGACGCATGTCTTTCATATTTGCTCAGGCTGCGCATGCATTAGAATGGTGTTTTTCTTATCTGAAGATAGGCGGGGGGAGGAGACTGCTTTGAGGATGAACAAAAGAACAAGAAACTGTTTTCCTCAGAGAAGAGCATGAAGGGAGAGAGAACTGAGACAAGGAATTTTATAACCCCATTTCGCCAATGGGCGATAATTAACTTACAACCCTGTGCTCCAGACCCAATTAGTGCAACCATTCTGTCTCTGTGGTAACAGAATAGCAGCCCTAAGCTAAACAAGTCCTGATCTTAGGCTTAAATGTACTGAAACTATGGAAAAAGAAAATGTATGTGAAAGAATCAGAAGAAAATTTATCAAAGATGTTGGAACTGTCTGATTCCAGTGTGTGCTGCTCAGTGTTAACAGAAATATGTTAAGAGAATGAATAGAATGGGCTCTGACAATTCTTGCCACACTGGACATGAAATCATTTTGTCCATTGATTAATCTGTTCATTTATACTTGTGACTGCAAAAAAAATGACTCATATCTCTAAAGCAATTTCAACAAAAAAGGAACATTATAATCTCAATAAAGATTGTTAAACCAGTCTTTCATATCAAAGCAGAGGGAGCAGTAAGAATCACAGAAGTTGTGAAAACAAGGTTTGAAGTTTTCATGCTGGATGGGAAACTGTAAAAGCAATGGAAAGATTTTAATGTTTTACAGTGACAAGAAAAGGTGAAGCTTTTGGCATTTCATGGTTTTCTGCATTAATTTGTCATAAAATGTGATCTGATCTTCATCTAAATCAAGGGTACTGACAAATATTATGTGCCTAAAATAATAACACAAAAAAATCTGATCTTTCGTGTCTTTATTGAGAAGAACCATAAAAACCTCATAGTGGAAAAAGTAAATGATGAGTCAATGACCTCAAAAAAGCTAATTGGAGTCAGGTGTTAGTACACCTGGAGTCTTGTTAAGAAAATGAGTTTGGAGGTATGGACTTGAAATTCACCAGTCTACAATTAGGCAAACAATCTACAAACTGATGACAATGTGGTTTCTATCGGCACAAGCTGATGTTGCATTACATGACCCCCACTGTTCCTCTGCATCTTCGCCCAAACATAGTGCTACCCGCTTGAGTGTTCTCTTACTGCATGGAGGAAGACAGAGCATGGATCCAACAATAAATACCATGTCGTTTATAATAATTATATTATAATAAGTTTGAAGGCGTATGTTAACTGCATGTGTAGCAAAAACTGACAAAGTTTGTTGACTTCTGGAAACAACACGCTAAGACAGTACTGCAGGATCAACATAGCTGAACACTGAATGGCTGAAAGCATTGAGGTCAAGAGAGCCACCGATGGGGACAACCCGTTCTAGCCAGTCTGTTTTGTTGTACTTCTCCTTGTTCACTTGTGATTGAAGTTGTTAAAATAGACGGTCAAAGATATTCAAAGGGTGAAAACTCTTTATATACCCAGTGAAGTGGTTTTCATTTTAAACATCAGAAAGAATAATCTGAATACTAATATTTTAAATATATCCTGTGAAATGTATATTATGGTACGCTAAGGTTTTTAAGATACAGTGGAGTTTGGTTGTTGAGGGCTTTGTATGCGAGAAAAAAAAGATACAGGGAGCCAATTAAGAGAAGCAAATAGAGAAACATGATCTGTCTTGCGGGTTCCTGTTAGAACTCTGGCTGCAGCATTTTGGATCAGGTAGCAGTCATTGGGGCATCTTCCTCATAAGGAGTTACAATAGTCCAGTCTAGTTACAACAAATGCTTGAATTAGTTTTTCAGCATCATTCTGAGACAGGATCTTTCTGATCTGACAATATTGCACAGGTAAAAGAAAACCACCCTAGAGACTTACTTTATCTGAGAGTTAAAGGACATATTCTGATCAAAATTACCTCCATGGTTCCTCACAGTAGTGCTGGAGGCCAAGGAAATGCTATCCAGAGTAACTGTATGGTTAGATTGTGTGTTTCTAGGGTGCTTGGGGCCAAATACAATTAGTTTTGCTTGATATTGCAAGATATGTAGGTACATTTTAAATGACATTCAGAAAATCCTCTTTGTGATACGTCTCCTGTCCCTGAGGACCAGTAATTGTTGCCCCTGCTATTACTCTTCTGTCAGCACAATGCCAGTAAAATGACAACTGCTGACCAGTGACCTTCCCCTCACTCCCCTGGGATCACGGTATTCAAAATACCATCTGTGTCCAGTTATTATTATTCATTTATGTATGCTATTAGCATTTGTTCTATTTGGACCTCACCAGGTTTTACTTTGAAAATAGTGTGAAATAGTGACACACACATACAAGTGACTTACAGTGTCATTGAAATAAATCTCTCTGAGCTCTTACTTCACGTTATGTTACAGTAAATAACAGAAGCTTTTTTGAGGACTTGTTCTGCTCTTGGTGGTCTCAGTGACAGTGCATGCTGGACCCCAAGTTAGACATTCTATTTTTTCTGCTGTGTGCTCAAGGGCCGAAGAAGGTATTGTTAGATCTTTCAAGTATACAATAAAATCTAAAGGATGAAAATTGTGCATTAATTGTCATCAGCATCTGGGACTGTTTCTAAATAACAACTGGAAAACCTATTAAGAAAGTATCTTTTCTTCAGGCATTAAAGTGATCGGTGGAGTAAAGGAGCTAACTGGAGAGGAGTTTGGAGTCTACGTCAAACGGATTCTACCAGGTGGCCTTGCTTCAGGCGATGGTAAGTACTGTATTTCTGAGGGTTTCTTTTCTTGTCATGATGACCCAGGTTAACTTTTATTACTACAGTTTTCATTTTATTATCCAAAAATGAAAGTTTCAGAGTGTTCCCAATAAACACAAAAGGCTAAAAAAAAAGAGACAAAACAACAACAACAACAAAAAGTCAACAAACATAGACAATGTTGAAAAAAAAATGAGCGTCATTTAATCACAGTGTCCCCATCCTCCATACAGTTTTAATGTCAGAAGACACGTTTTAACAGCAGTCTACAAGTCAATCATTGAATCAGTCCTCGTTTTCAGCAGCTGTCCCTCATTTGCAGTGCCTTTCTGTATTTGCTTGGGTATTCTCCCTTTGAATCCCTTTTTTCTGAATGCTATGCATGCCGTGTCTTAATTTGAAGATGTTTTCTCAGTTTGCTTGTGTTTCGTCTGTCTTCACATGTTTTCCTTCAGTGCAGTGTGTTGACCTCGAGGTGTATCTGATATGCACAAATATGATCTAACACCAGGCTGTTCTGATGCATGGTGGGCATGTCTGTAAAGAAATTAAATAAAAATGCATTCCCCATAGGAAGGCATGAGCCCCAAACATCCTTCTACTCTGTGGCAATCTCTAATAACATACAGAAAGATGAAAGCACTACACATAGTAACAGTCATCAGTGTCTTGCTAAATTGCCGTATACTTGCCTGACAAATTAGAGGTACATTTTCTGATTATTTTAAGTGTGAATATTTTTTCATCTCCTTTGCACCTATCACATGAAAGGAGTTCCTTTGTCGTGAAATACATCTAACACAAAGAAATTAACTAGAGCAGCCTCAAGTCATTAGCTCAACTAAAAGATTTAAACCCTGCCTAAATGTTTAAACTTCGGTGATGAGATTATTTCTGCCTGCTTGGTATGTATCAGTGACTGTTTCAATCATATTCGACTGGCCTGTGGCTGCTGTGAAAGAAGGGACTGCTGGAAAATTAAAGTAAAATGGAAGCTGCATTTCATTTGGTTTATGTGTTGTGTTGTAGCTCTGAGCCAAACATGCTATTTGGAGTGGTGTCAGTTTTATTTTTCCTGCAAAAAGAACTTGTTGCTGTCCTTTACTACATGAAGCATTTAAAGATCTTCTGCAGATATTGCTCCTTATGTCTTTTACATAGAACATCTTGTGAATTATCTGAAAAAGTAGTACAGAATAAAGAACAGAATAGAATATGACCACAGTGGTCAAACGTGGCAGACTGAAGACTGCTGGAGTGACAGTACAAGTATTTTTGGAGCCTCTCTTGTGTGAGTATGAAAACATGAATAAAACACACCACAACACTGTCTTGGCCTACTTTCTCTGAGCCATAAATGATAGAAATAGGGCACAGATTTGTGACGGAGAGAGTGACAGAGAACTGAGTGTACTATATTAAAAACCACGGCTTTTGTTTGTGAGATTCTCCTCGATGCATTTACAGCAAAGTTGACACAGCCAGAAAAAAACTCCTATAGCTCGCACAGAAGACCACAAACTAACCATAGAGTCTTCCTGTCTAAGTCAGCTGTTCATATCCATATCAAAGAGCTTTACTCAGCCTTACTCATGTTAACCTGCTTCTGACTCACCAGAGAGATTTTTTTTAGCCAGGTGGCTCTTCTGTTCACTGAAAACTGATCTTTTTTTTAAAGAAGCACACATCATCACAAGTCCTTGGCATTTATTATCCGCTGTTCAGTGTGGCACTGTGTTAGTGCTAACCATCAAGTCCACTTAAGAAATGTGTTCATTTAGGTGTTGATCTTTCTGTAAGTGGGCTTTACTTGGTTTAGAACCATATTTCAACATGAAAGGTTTCCCAGCAGAACATTGCATTGTAACAGGATGATCAATGTTATCCACTTCACCAGTCAGTGGTTTTAATGTTGTCTGATTGTTGTGTATCTATAGCGTTAATTATAATAATCAAACATCCAGATTCCCAACACATATTCAGTTTTCATGATGTAAGAGGCATGGTGAAAATGAAAACACAGTGGCTAGCTGTAGATGACGGTTTAAATTACATGTTCTCTGAATTACAACACACTAAATACAAAACATCAGAGAAGAGACGATTGCTTTTTCTTTTTTATTTGCAATCAAAAATGTGTGCAACACTGGCATCCTTCATACTTAAGACGATTGGGTGTGTCATAAAAATAAAAGTGTACATATAAAGTATTGAAAAATAAAAGATTTAAATAAATAATGAAAGGTGCTGCATTTTGTTCTTATACTGGGGCCTGTATTCAATTTAATATAATACATCTAAGCTTGTAGTTTTTAAATTTAAATGATTTGTCATGATCCCCGCTTTGGCCCTGTCTGTCTCTCTCTTTTCTTTCTCCCTCTTTCCTCCCTCTCTCTCTCTCACCTCCTGCTTTCCTTCACTCTCTCCCTCCCTCCCTCTGTCAGCCCAACCACTCTCTTGATTGCTTGAATTGGAGGCAGCTGCGAGGAACTGCTCACCTGCAACTAATCACCTCCCTCAATTAAAAACTCAGTTCATTCATTCACTCACTGCCAGACCATAGACAGTTCAACTCTGTTTCTCTGCCGGTCCTGTTCTGCCTCCAGCCTGCCTGCCTTCCCTCCCATGATCTCCTGCCACCTTAACCTCCCACCTTAGTGACATCTCCACTACCTGGATCCTGCCCCCGAGTCAGCCTCCATCTGCTTCTGTTTCTACCTGTCTCCTGTCTGTTCTCCCTCAGCCTGCCTCTGTTTAGTTTTCTGTTCAGTGAGTATCCTCGTTTGGTTGGTCTTGCTTAGTTTATACGTATCCGTTTTCCTTTGTACCTGTTTTGCTTGTTAGTTAGTGTAGTTACTCAGTTTTGGTATTTTTGCCCGTTTATTGTATTTACTCTGTTTTCCCCCTCAGCTTAGTTTCGTCTTTCTGTATAGGTTTCAGTTTGTGTTCGGCTTTCATGGTCCCCTTTTGTTAGTTTAATATTGGTGTTGGTGATCAGTTTTCCTTAGATTTCCCCCTTGGTTAATAGTTTAAGTATTTCTTAGGTTCTGTAGTTTGCAAATTCTCTGTATTAGGTTTAGGTTACTTGTTACTTGTTTCTTCATCAGTTAGTTTTCTCTATTCTTTGTTGGTTTAAGTTTAGTCCTAGTTTAAATAAATCATTTTTGAAAATCCCGCCTGTCTCCACCTGCTCTTGTGTCTGTGCCTGAGTTCTCAGCCACCTCCTGTAACATGATTTTGCATAGGGGTGTACTAACTACTGTGATATATATGATCCTAAATAAACTAACCCTTCATTTCTGATAACTCATTCACAGCATGTAAATAATATTTATATAGGTGAATGAGTTTAATTTTTCTTAAACGGTTCCGAAACATCATGAGCTTAGTAACTAACTCTTCAATCTTATCATGCAATTTTACTCATCTGGGTTCAGCTCAGTTAAAATTGTAGTTGTTTTTTTTTTTTTTTCCTCTGACCACTTTATGGACGTGTTGTTCATGGTGGCTCAAAAACTAAGATTGAAGGTTCAGTCTTGACTTTTGAGACTGTAGTTGACAACAGTCGCATCATCACAGGGTCTGTTTATTAGCTGTTGTGGAGCATTTGATTGTATCACTCAGGATTGATTGATTCAGTATTGATCAGAAGAATGATAGGGGGATTGTCTTGTCATTTTGTTATAAATAAAATCTTTTCTTAAGCAAAATTAAGGACATTTTGTTGTGCTGGACATGGTAAAACCTTATGTGAACAACTGCATACAATTCCCACTATTTAACATGGTAAAGCATAAGGCATGCCAAATTCCAGAGACATACTTGCTTTCATTTCTAGAGTGCTGAACGTCCATGATTTGCCTGCTGTCAGGGTGAACATCCCATTGTTTCACACACATTACTCCATAGTCGTGGAGCTACTTTTGTATGGACATAGGCTCCTAATAGTGGTCAGGTTGTCAGAATCAGATATACTAAACCCATGGAAGATGTCTACATCTCAGATCCGTCCATAATCGACATTTGGCTAAACGAGCTCTAGTAGTAAGTACACTATTGAGCCATGTTATACTCAAACATGGTGTTTGTTATGGTGAATCCATGACTAGCATAGAAGTCCAAAACAGAACATTACTCGGGTTCAGATTGGGCAGGCCATTCCTCCCAGTCACCGCCCTTCATCAATGACGGAGATTTCTCTATTATTTACCACATGAGCATTGAAATCCCCTACGAGAATCAAGGCCCCAGACAAAACACAGTGGCGCACAGCCAGAGGCTTGAGAGTGTCTCCACACCTGCCCAGCGCCTCTTGCACTGGACCACTACAGAAAAAGAGATTGCTCAGCCCCTCTCCAGGCGTTTGGTTCCAGAACCTTTTGCTATGCATGGAGGTGAGGGGGGCGCGGTCTCCCTTCTCTGGGCGAGGTCTCCAAAGTACATTTGCACCCAGTAATCAAAGTTCTGTGAATTGGTCTTTGTCCGACCCCTCCTCTCATACTAATTTGCCTTGGGAAACCCACCAGGGGCTACTGCCACTGACAACATAGCTCCGAGGATCCCAGGGACCCACAAACCCCTTCATTACGATAAAGTAGCAGTTCAGCGGGGGGTTATCTCATATCACATATAAATTTCTATTGGTTCATGCAAACTACCTAATAATATCCTTAGTTTAGAATATAGATATACAATACAGGGATATGTAACAGAATAACTACTGAATGTAGCTACAGGCCATGTCGCTGATGTGTCTCTTGAGGCTTGACTGACTGAAAATGTGTTTTGCTTTTTTGTATTTTGATACTATGACATTTAAAATCTTCCGGTGGTGGTGTTTTCTGGAGAGAATCTAGACATGCCTAGCTTTGATTCATTTGTCCTGCTCTACCTGCTTAGAGCTAATTGCGTTGCCTCCTGTGCTGGGCTATAAGGCGCCACAGAAGAAGTCTCTTTGCTTACACAAGTGATTTACAAGTTCTTCTTGCAGCTAATAGCGCTACTGTCTGACCTGTCTTTGACCACTAACAGGAAACCTGATGCCAGGGGACCAGATCTTGGAGGTGAATGGGGACAGCCTTGTAGGCATCACAAGTGAAAGGTAATCTAGTAAAGGCTCACTGACCTCATGTATGTTTGAAAAGCCATGACTGTGGCATGACTGAGGTGATTCTGTAACAACATTTTAAATGTATTTTGCTTCTGTTGTTTCGTAGAGCTGTGGATATCTTGAGAGCAGCGTCAGCTACCAACCACATGCGTCTTCTCATTGCCAGAGATGAGGAAGCAAAGTAAGCAAATGAATATGAATATGTAATCATACATATTCATAGACATCTGAATTCAGTCTCACATAACCGACACATAACTCACAAAACATAATCTGCTATAGAAGGAAAATGCTCTGCCTTGTTTGTATTTCATTAAATCAATCTCAGTCATATTGGGCGAAGCTAAGCCCAGGATGCAGCAAGGGTGTTCCCTAAACATTTTGTGAAACAAAGGGGGACAGCAATGTCATTGAAATGGCCAATTCAACAAATAAAACTGGCGGAGCTTATATCTTATACGTACCAGTCTACACTTGGAGAGTCCGACTAATGAATACAGTACTGTACATTCATACAGAGACACACTGGTTCTAAGAGTGCCTTTAATTTTCGTCCCCAAACTATTAAACTGTTTGCATGTTTTAAAGTAAGATTTGATTTTAACCTCCTAACCTACAGTACAGGTTTTTATTAATTCATATTCCAACATTTAACATATGTATTCTCACCTGGCATGATTAGCAAATCGATAGATTTTGTAATTTTTCAGGTCGAAAAGTTGTCTATAAACTACATCTAAATTATTTTCAACATTTGGTTTGTGGTGTGAAAGCTAAGCAGACCAATCCCAGGATTTTAGCATTAATTGGGGAAACTGGGGAAATGTTCTACGTAATGATCATTTGTACATACATCATGGTAACATGCTTTCATGACATATATTATTAAATTATTAACCCAATTAATGTGCTCAGTGACTAGATTATATGCATACACCAGGTTTTTAAAAAATGAGTAAAGCATTACATGTATTCATCTCTCACATGGAGATGGTGCAGGACTGTTACACCAGAAGGGACATTCGCATCCAGATAGATAACAAACTCACTTTGGATTAGATAGGAAAAATTATGGTTTTGGTTCAAAGTTAGTAAGAGTCACAGTTTTTTGGGGAGTGTTTCTGGTCAGCAGTGGTGAGTATCTATGACAGTGGACCAATGAGAGACACACCATGATGTTGGTGGATGAGCTTCTCCATGTCTTCTCCCAGACAGGACACAATAAACAGTAAATAAGGTCAATGATCACCTCAAAATATGAATACAACACATGCAATACTTGAACTATACTGACATGAGGATAGTGGCATTACCCTTGGTAGTATTAGTGATGAACCAGCTTTCTAATCTTACCATGAACAGTCTGAGTGAAAACAAGGTCAGTGCAAGCTGTCAGCATGACAGCCCTCGTCTCAAATCTGCTGCATTCAACTTGATCCTTAAATGTATGTTGACAAAAGTAGTAGGGGATTTGCACATTTAAGCAAGCAAGACTGTTGCACTTGAGCTTGCCAGCCATATTTCCTCAAAAATGTGGTATGTTCTGCTTGTAGATTCTTAGTGCAGAGTCTGACACAGGCAAGATTTACACCTTAGCTTAGGATACATATCAGAAATTAAAATTCAGTAATGCGTAGTAACAGAGCAGACTTAAGATTAGAAGACTGAATATGTAGAAATACATGAGCTACATGAATGAGATTTTTGCACTGGTGTGTGTAGTGTAGTTTTGAGGTCGATAGTTCTCTGTAATGCAGAGATGGATTCTCACAAACTCATGTAAGGTAGCGTAACACCTCTGCTGTGTGTTGCGTGCAGAGGAATGACAGCAGACTGAGGAAGGGGAGACAGCTTAACCTAGGGCAGTGCTCCTGACAAGATGAGCCTTGTGTTATAATCTGTGCTCGGTGCTTTAACTACCCTGCCGCTGACAGCAGAGGAGCTGAAGGGGAGGGGAGGAAAGGACAGCAGTGAGGAGGGGGATTATGCCTGTCTGTCTGTCTTTACCAACCCATCCTTCCCCCATCCTCAACCCCCAAACACATTTTCTTGTACTTTCTAAAGACAAGTCAAAACTCACTTAGCACTTGCTGTATGCTTGCCAGCCATGAGAGCGTTGGGATATATTGGAATACAATAAACCACATCTTTACAATTTTATTAATGTCAGCCCAGCTTATTATTTTAATGATTAAGTAAACCCGGTTATTGTAAACTACAACAACATGGAGATGAAGTGGCTTTAGATAAGAAAGACAAAACATGACTCAAATTAAGATCAGATTTATTAGAAGACAAAGCATCACAACACATTAAAATAATAAAAACTGGATTCAAAAATTGACAATACACTTAAAAGAAATACAATAAAACAATAAGAGGTAGGTTTAAGTTCACGTTTGAAATCTTGACACTTGTAGCTGCTCGCAAGTCCTCAGGCAGACTGTTCCAGTGGTTCGAGGTGGGGAGGCAATGGGCAAAGCACATCAGGCAAACAGGACTGGAAAAGGCTGTAAAGCTATGCAGATAAAGGAGGCAGGGATAGAAGCAAACAAAAACTAAGTAACACTTGGCATGGAACGCTACCAGGATAACGCTAAAATCTAAAAGGACTGTTTGAGTTAGCGATGAGAACATGAACTGACAGAACACTCGACTAAAGGCTCCACAAACTTAACTACCAGATCGGGGCTGGGGAAGGGCAGTCGGGAGTTTGTGAGACGATGATGGAGCAGGAATTCAGTAGAGTGGAGGCAGCAAGTGATCCACGGAGATTACAGTGAGGTGAGCGGAGGACCTAGCAGGGAACCGGTTGAGGCATGGTTTCTAGATCCCAATGTGGCACTAAATGGTGGTCTGGGAGTGGAGAGCTTGATTGAACGCAGGTGAGCTAACCTGCACAAGTATCCTGACTTGTAATGATTAGGCTGCCGTGCTGAGCTACACACACACCATCACGCCCACAGAGAGGGAAAGAGAGAAATGAGAAGGAGTGACTGCCTGTTATACAGATGCTGAGGCAGGGAGGCTGACAAATCTTCCACTCAGTCAGTAGACCTATAAGTCAGTTTTCACTGCACTGCCGTTTCAGGACAGCCTGATTCCTTTGTGTTTTCCGACTGCAGGAAATGACCCTGTAGAACCGTTTCAGGCCGAGAAAAAAAGTACTTACTCAGTGGTAGGTATTTCTGAGCAGCCCTGGAAAACTGCTGGGCTTAATTCTGATTTGTTAGACTTGGAGAAGACGACAGCAACAAGCGCCACAACCATACCGGTCTTTTCTAACATTGTCTAGCAGCAATGCAGCAGGAATCTTGCTGTTCTGATTTGATGTTGTGGTTGAAGCCATGGCAAAATTACTACATCACCTCATGAGTGCAGTGGATCCTACGCTGCGATGGAAACACAAGACTGGAAGCACCAATTAGGGGGCCGTTCCTGCACAAATTCAGATTCACACCTCCCCTTGGGTTCCAGCTGTGAAAAATGCCAAATGTGACTACTTATCATAATCTGCATAGAAATGCCAAACTTAAAAAATAATTGATAAGGGACATCATACTGTTGCATTGTAAGTTGGTAATATTGACACAAAACAGAGAGAGTTCCATTGTTTTCTGACAGTTAACCAACACTCTTACCGACACTCTTAACCAAACAATAATCTTAACATTTCTCCTTCTGTTTCTTTTGAAAAGGAGAGAATTTGCCGAGCTGCTGGAGAAATATGGCTCTAACGGAAGCACAGGATCAACACGCAACTCCCCCATCCAACAAGGTAGGTAGATCCCTGCTTAGTCATTTGTATGCTGCATTTCACATTTATTCCCCCCTAAAGGCTGTAATTAAATATACATTTACATTAGCAGCTCTTCTACTATTGTACATGGCAGATGCTCCTTACAACACAAACAACATACACTGACTGTGCACAGTTGTATGTAAAACAAAATGAAATAAAGAAAATTGGTCTCTACACCATTGATTTTGATAAGGAAGAACTCCCCAAATATCCTTTATCAGGAAAAAAATGGAATAAACCTCAGGAAGAGTCACAGAGGAGGATTCTTCTATAGGAGCTTCTTTAGTTTCTATATATTTTAAGGGATATGGGAAATTACTGCTTCATTGCTTTGTTAAAGTGATTTTTGTTTTACATTTGCGATTGGACCATACAACAAGGTGCAAGACGCTACTTATGAACAAAAGATGAAACCTTAACTACCAGCCAGCTCATCAAACTGTCCAAAAATCAGTGGATAGCTTGTAATCAGATTTAACAAACAAGTTTGCTACTCGATTACCACTCTTTCCAATTTTATCAGTGGGATTAACGCTACCACAGAAACAGTAGAACTCCACTGGGAGAATTTCTTCTTGCTCCTCTAGAACTACATGAAATTTCCGTCTGTTGGAATAGCTGCAAGCAGTTTATACTTGAACATAAATGTGACTCGGTCCAACCTCATGACTTGAGGTTCTTCAGTGTGCTGATTCAGACATGAATGTGACATGTTCAGTTGTTGTCAGATTAATGGAAAGGAGTACATGTCTGAAAGGGGCTTATGTTTGATAAGCCTAAAGGGTGGATGGAGTAAGTCAGCCTTTAAAAATGGCTTATGACAAGTGCACTTGTCCATTACACAATTGCCAACATCTGTTTCAGTCGGGAAGGAGGCAGCCAGCTGGTACAGATTTGTTTAAAAAGGGCTTTAGCATGTGAGCAGTCTTGTGTGCTCTGAACAGAGTATACTGGGATTCAACTCCAGAATGAGAAGACCAGAATTTAATTGCACCCCTGTTTGTGTAAAGCTACTGTATGAAATGTTTGCAGTGTGAAAATAACTCTAAAAAGATAAGTTACTGTGGATGGAGCTGAAAAGCAGAGTAGGGGTTCATCACTAACACTGTTTGGATTTAGACTTGACACCATCTGAGAAAATGCCCTCACATGTCACAACAGAATCATTGACATTAAAAAAACAAAACTTCAACTTGCTATATTTGTTAGATAAACTAAAGAGTAACAGACACAGTATAGAGGAACTCTGTATGCTTTGTCATGTAATGAGCTATAATTGTCGACGTTCTTTTGGACATGTGGACCGCCCAAAGAAGCGTTACGCAATGCTACCATTTTTAGGTCTTTGGCATCTCAGTGCAAATGACGGTGTAAGAGCCCAACTATTTATGGATGTCTTTCTCTGTTTTACTGTAAATGCAATCCAGAGAAGTGTAATGCTGATATTATGTCTGGTTTATAGATCTAAACAATTGGATCCCATTGGTGTCAAGAAACAAAAAATATTGAGCTTCATAAGTCATGGGGGGAAGCATATTCTACTCACCAGAAGCATGATCTCTCTGCAGCAACTCAAAAATGTACAAAGTCACAAATCATTATTTATGAAAGAACCCATGGCGTAGCAGTACACTGCATGTATAACCTTCCCACAGATTTAGCTCTTATTGTGAGGATAGAAAAAAATGCAGATGTTTACCCAAAGGCAGTGGATAAAAACGTCTGGGGAATATTTAGGTTGCTCAGCATACCGGGTCTTATTCTGTGCTTAGAGTTGCTCAGGCTTAAGATATGTTTGACCGGATGGCACATGTATTTAAGTGGATAGCCCCACTGCTACTGGAACCATCTATAGCTACAGGAAACAGATGAGAGTTTCTATTTTAGTTTGTCTGAAAAGGAAATGTGTCGAAAGGTTATTCCCTACATTACTTTCCCTATAGCGTAAATAACATGTTTTCTTACTATTCTACAGTAAAAAAAAGTACCTGCATCACCTTGTCTCTTTTTATTACCTCAAAGGAGGTCGCTACCTGGATAGCACATCATCTGGTTCTTCGTCTCGCTCCCAGAGTCCTTTGTTGTTGAGCCCAGCAGGCTCTCAGAACATGTACAACAACAGTGGGCCAATGCTGCGCTCCCTTAGGTAAGTTTTTTTTTTGTCAATACAGGATTGACATCAGCCCAAGTTGGTAAGTTGTGGCCAAATTATGATTTACAAAGTATTTTGGGGATTTGTGTCAATGTTTGTCTTTTCAGTTCTTGGTAGTTGGACAGTTGAGACAAAGAAAAAACAATTGTAACAATCCATGTCTGGAGACTCTGTCCAGCTAAAGCTTTCAGCCATGTCGCTGTAGAATGTTTGGTAGATACTTTGTAGTCCTCTCTGTCTTTTGTTTATATATGTTATCATAAATTCACCAAAAAATTATGAAAAACTACAAAACAGAGGTAGTTTGTATACTGCCTCAAATACTTTTTCGGTAAAGCTGTACTCCTGTCCGTTCTTTATTCGTCTCTGGCAGGAAGTTCTGAACCTGTTGTGAGATTTAGAGCCAGAAACTCACAACACAGGAACAGCTTTTTCCCAAACAGCAGTAGGCCTCTTCAACAAGGCATTAGGTCCTAAGTGATACTGCCCCCCTCCCCCCACCATAGACACTGGCTCTGTACATTACAGTAACACACAGCTTTGGAATATAATTATTGTCCTCTTGCACATTTCAAGTTGTTTACATTACATACAGCGAAACCTTGCACATTCTCAGACTATTAATTTACACATTCCTGCACACTGAAAAGATTACTTTTTGGGATTTATAAACCCTGGATTACACTTATTGCTAATTTGATTCCTAACACTGCGTCTTATTTGTCTTGTAACACTTACTACCTGTTACCAAATTCCTTGTATGTGAAAACCTACTTGGCAAAAAAATCTTTCTGATTCTGTAACCAATGTACACTAATGGGTGAAAACATTATGAGAACCTGGCTAATATGCTGCTGGTCCTTCTCACGTCACCATAACAGCTTCAGTCTAGGGAGGTTTGCACTCTTCAAGGCCTCTGAAGGTACCCAGTCAGATGTCTTGCAGCAGATCCTTTAAGTTCTGTAGTGTACTAGCAAAACCTGATGTGTTTCTGAAATGCATGTGTTTATGTCTGTTTGTGGTCAGTCACCCAGGTGAAGGAGTGATTCAGCTCATTTCAGTGGCACGATCGAGCAATTTAGGCATCACCATCGGAGGAGGCTCCAACAGGCCCGACGGCCCTGCAGTCTTCATCCAGGAGGTGCTGTCTGGAGGAGACTGTCACCGGGTAAGAAATGAGTAAATCAACTACTAGAACTGCAGATACTGAAGGAAAGGGAAAGATGAAGATAAGGGGATGTTTCTTTGAGCTATACCATGATGTCTGAATTGTATAAATATAATTTTATATGATTGTATTTATAATTAACCAAACAATCTTTCCTTGTGTACTTCAATGAAAAGCATATATTTTTAAAGGCATATGTTTTACACTTTAGTATACTTTTGAAATGCTTGAGATTACTATACTTAAAGTTGTATTAAATTGACACCACTTAAATAGCACTAAATATAGTGAAAGCTGCACAGAAGGCTTGCTTTAATAAATAAAATGTTTACTTTTTGTGTATTCTGGGGTACTTTTGCTTGCTAAAATAGTACAGTAGTGTAAAAATATACTTGCAGCTTCAGAGGTAAAACTTATAAATGTCATAAACATAACTTTTTTAGCACAACTTGTATTCAAAGTACAGTTAAGTAAAATAGCGATCGCTCAAGTTGAGCTTAGTGTATTAATAGTTGTACTTAAATGTATAGAAATTATATTTGGTGGATATTGTAGATATTTTGGCTATAAAAATAGGATACTATCATATAACTATACCCTCTGCTGGACTCTCCCCTCTGCTTGCCATTAGAAAGAATGCAGATTTTTAAGGCGCTTCCACGTTGACCTGAAAGCAATGTCCGTCTGTTCTGTACAGTTAATGGAGGCTACACTGTTGCATTTTCTTTGCTCATACTAAAGTAAGTTATGTGAGACAGAATATCTGTGGCATGCAAGAGTTTGCCATGAATGGAGTTTGTTTACCTGCCACCTGAGCAGATAAAGCTCACACGCAGTAGCCACTGCGATAAGAAACAGCCGTTTTAAACCACCTTCTTGATAATAATGTCAGCTTAACTGGCTGGCGTTAGTAGACTCCTTTGAATTTGATAAAGTTACTACATACTATGTCTTTACCCAACTAACAATTTTGTCAGTCAAATCAGATTTGTCTCACATTATTATGATAAAAACTGATTTATGAATCTAAACAAGAATAGTTAAATGAATTAAATTATTAAAGTTTGTTGGATATTAGATACAAGCAAAACCTTTTTTTTTAAAACTCAAACTGAAGTCTGCAGCCTACAGTATATTACAACTAACCAGTTCCCTACAGCGTGAAACATAGCTTATAGTTACTGGAAGAATCTGATATGGGTCAGTATGGTCACTGTGTCTCTAGAGCCATGACTGGACGACCACCATTTAAGCAAATGTAACGGCGGAAGGTGGAGAGAGACAGAGGGAAAATAAGAAGAAGACAGTGAAGGAGTGCATGCAGACGTGAAGCTTTGGCCGAGGATTACTGTAAAACACTGTTGAGCCATGCCGAGGCCAAAGGCTGCTGATCCTGTTTTTCTGACTAGCTGTCTAAAACCGACCATAAGAGCCTGTCACCTCCGACATCCTACAGCCTTTTCCATTGCGTCTGCATACAAGTTTTTCGTGGTAGTCTGTAAACTGTAATGCTACTTAACCATACTGGTAAAGTAAATTGCATATTGTTGTTTGATATAACTAATGAAATTAAATTTGAAATTTAAGTCTGAGGTCTGAGGACCATCGAGCGCTGACTTGAGAGGTAATGCATGAGGAAAGTGATGATGAAACCACCTACCAAAAACACAATGGAGTAGAATACCATATTTCCTGAACGGTCATGTACACGTTTTTAATGTTAGCACTCATAACTGTCTTATTGTAGCTACACTGAAATGCAGTAGATAGAAATGTCTCCAAAGAAATTAGTAGCAGTTCTGACTTCACTCAGTGTTGTGACTTAGTTGTCCTGCCTTAATGGTTTGACCCTTGCACTAGTTAATCTTGCTGCTGTAATCTCAGCTTCACAGGGATCTTTTACCACTGCTGAAATTGTGTTAATGGGGAATTAACGGGGCCGGTGCTGTAGGTTGCCAACACTCGCTACTAAGTAATAATATTAACAAGCACATGTGTAGTAGTAGTAGTAGTAGTAGTAGTAGTAGTAGTAGTAGTAGTAGTAGTAGTAGTAGTAGTACAGTGTAGAACTATTTGAGTTTATCTCTACTAGGTAAATGCACATTCAGCGATTTGCACCTAACTTTGTTAACTGTTGATTTATACCAACACCAAGCAGTTAACAATAATGACAATCTTAACTCAAGGTCCTTTTGTCAGCTTGTCACATGGCCTCATCAGTTGACTGAGTTTACCATGGAACTGTAAATGTTTAAACTGCCACTAATTTTGACCTTAACACTCAGAACCCCAAGCAGTTTCTGGGTTCATGTCATGTATTTCCACACTGTGGGCTCATTTTTCACTGCAATATAAAATCCTGCACCTCCATGGAAACAGTACAACCATGGCTAGAAGCTTGGGAAACTCAGACATATCTTATGTATGGTAAAACACAGCTGCAATGAATGAAAGCATAAATTGGATTTCTTTGATTGTTTATCTTAAAAAAAAATTAAAAATCTGGATTCAACATGTCCAACATTTCCCCAAGTCCCCAGAGATACATTGAATACTGGAAAAAAGGGTGCTGAAGTCATATCCAGCTTGGCCCTTTCCTCCAAATATGGTCAATTCTGGCTCCATAAACTCCAAGATAGTGAGCAGAAGGTAGCAAACTCAAGGCTTCAAAACAGCAGTCCACAAAGCAGTGGGTGACATCGCTGTGACTACGTCCATTTTTATATACATTGTATGGGAAAGAGTGTATATGCTTGACATCGCTCCATGTGATAGGACTTGGATTTATAACTTAAAAAGTTGGGCAGTGGGAAACTTTCTGTAAGCTGTGTTCCAGTACAGGGGCTTGATCATCCAAAGGGTGCAAACCCTATTAAAGCTAGCAGAGACACTATCAATATATTTTACATGTTGTATTTTGCCTAAACTCCTCCCTTGTTTTTCCCTAAATACAAAATATACCCTAAATTTCTCAGTTATCTGCATCGTCACCTTGACTTTCTGAAAGAAATTACCACGAGATGACAAATCCAGTCCCAGCAGTTCATTAAATCCTGTTGAATATTTAGGCATTCTTGCTGGATTAAAGAATGTGATGGAGTACAATGGAGATGGTGTCCTTTGCGGAGCGATTTTCCAATTTGCAAACGGTAGTGGGTTTAAGATTGCAGCCCTTGATTTGTTGCAAGACAATATGCTCAAAACATTTAATGACTGTGTGTGTAAGGACCACAGGATGGAAGTCATTCAGGCAGGTTGGGTTTGACTTTTTGGCATGGGAATAATGATGGCACCCTTCAAGCCTGTGGGCACAGCTCTGTGGGTGAGGGAGATGTTAAAAATGCTTGTAAAGACTTCTTTCAACCACTAAGCACACTCACTCACAACACGTCCATGGACCTGTCCGGCCCTGCCCTCTTGCATGGGTTTACACTGGCAAAGACTTTTTTTTTTTTACCTGGGCCACTGTCACCTGGAGTGACTGATGGCTGGGTGATGGTGAGGGTGCCTGTTCCTTGTTGTTGTTTACCTGAAAGCGTTCCTAGAAGCTTAGTGCACTGGCTTATGTGTTAGAGTTATTTTATCAGAATGACCACACATCCATGGTAATGATATTAATTTGTACATTTCAGTTCAGCATCAGGACCATCAGGACTCGCTTAAAACTTCCTTATATACCCTAATCCACTATCACGTGTTTTGTAATCTGTCATGTCTGATCAGCTGCTAGTTTTGCAGGTCATTTTAATATCAGATTCAAGTATCGAACATTCTGTCATTGATGTTACCAAAACAGTTATCTTTTGTTTGTGAAACATAATTAAAACTCTTCTTGATCCGGGATTATGCAAAAAAATATATTCATACCCTAATTTGAAACAAACTAGACAGATGTATTACACTATTACATTTTTAGGCCTTCAGAGGTACTCAATTGACAGACGACAATTGATGCAGAGTTCTGTGGTTGTTTACTCAGACAAAATACATTTAATGTTTGATAAGCTGATTTAAAGTAGAATTGTATTTTATGTTCTCCTAATTAATTATAAATAAGTATACACTCAATCCACAAACTGCAACAATCCAGCATCTGTACTGGGTTTTTTTTTCCAGGACTAAGGCTACAGTGCAGCAGGCATGTAGATTTATTTTGGCCCATTTGTTTTTCTCTGACCTACGAACTCAAAATCCCCAAAATGCAACTGCGTTAGAGACGGGTCACAGTGAAGCAAAGTTCAAAGTCCACACAGTCATTAAGGTTCTTTAACTCATGCAACACTGTATATTACGGTCTGACTGCTGCGAACACAGACTCTCTGTGTTCCTCAGTCTTCTGCTTATGGAAGCAGGTTGTCCATTACCTCCAAATCCCACTTCTTAATCCCTTGTCTCATATAGGAGGCAAGCTGGAATTTCATGCACCAGGAGTTTCTGTATGGAATGAGTCAGCAGGGAGATTATGCTGCCATGCATTTGTCAGAACTTGGGTAGTTTAAAATGGCAAACACTATGTAGAACAAGAACACTAGATTTTCATGTAGATTAGTAAGGAGGATGATTTTCTGTTGTTACATTTAGCAGTGGGATCCTTTGTACCTTTTGGGGAAGAGTAATGAGTCTTACAAAGCCTGTCCTAAATTGGAGCTCTGCTTATTTGACCATATTAGGGTTCATGTGGCATTTTCGTAAGGTAGATTATGTATTTTCAAATAAGCCGTACTTGATTGACTGTTTAGTTCTTTACTATGACAGACAGAGTCCTTGCTACACCCATGTGGCGGGCCTGACATTGGACCCGCCAATAGTTTTTTTTTTTCTCCAGAATGCATTGTAGCCAGTTTAGAGATATTTGAGGAATCAGATGTAACTCCTGTTTTACATAACTGTTCACAAGGCTTTGGATTTACATCTGTGGAAGTTTTATAGGCTGAATCAAATTAAAGCAGCCCTATTGTCTTGTTCCAAATCCCAGTCACTGGTGTTTCTGTGGGACAGAAATTGATGGGATATTTTTCACATTCATGTGAAAATGAGAGAACCCAGGACACCAGGAACTTTAAACTACTTCACTTCTTGGTTTCCTCAAACGTGTAAATTAAGATCCTTTATTTTTCTACATCCCATATTTTAAATTTTTCTCTATGTTGTTTGACTTGAGTCTGGACAGTAGCTGTTGTGTTTGTTGTAGTTGTCCTTGTCATGATGTTGTGACACAGCTGCTTGATCAATCAACATTGAGTATGAGCTCCTGAGCTGTGCCCATATTTAGTTATAGGAAATCACCCAAATATCAAGACAGAGCAGTGGAAACAAAAGCTGAATATGTGACAATGGCTACATTTAAGTTCCAACTGTGAAAAATGTGTGATAGTGACTATGCTTGGCCAGGTGCTGAGGTTGCTGGCACTAGCCCCTACACTGAAACATGCCTAGCTCACTAGACCTTAATAAAGAACATTTAGAAATCCTATTTAAAAGAGTAGGCTACAGTTATAGACCATCCTGTGTCTGTCTCCCTGTTGTACAGGATGGACGTCTGAGACCTGGAGATCAGCTCATTGCCATTAACAAGGAGTCTTTGATAGGTGTTACCCATGAGGAGGCCAAAGCCATGTTGAACAAAGTCAAATTCAGGTGAGTGGTGCTTGTATTAGACATATATATTGCTCACTGAGTACCTAAAAGTGAGTAAAATTAGTCAACTATACACAGCATAACCACTTTCTTATATCTTATATGTCCATCACTGTTTCTGTGTCTCTGTGTTTGTATGTTTTTTTTGTCTCCAGCCAGGACGGTGCAGTGGAGATAGCCTTCATCCCAGGTAAAGGACTCTTTCCAAGCAGCACGTCTCTCCACAACGGAGTCCAGCGAGCCACAGGAAACGGTTACAACTCCGGACGCTTAAAAGTCCACATCAGATCACCTGAGGTCAGCTGCGCAGCATGTCTCTGTTTTGTAACAGATTCTGAGATGACAGAGCATTTTTTGCAACAGTTATAAAAGTGCAGAACATTTCTAAGTGAAAGGAAAATAATTAGGCTTTGGTGTCCACAATGCATCTTATCCTGCTGCATCAACTCACCAACAATGGGATTCAAGATAAGAATTGACTGACTTTTGGGAAACAGCAGAAACTATGAAGGTGTTTTTCTCTGCTAGTAAAAGGAATTGCTTCTTGTTGTCTTCTTCTTCTTATCCATACAACTTAAAGTGGACCTCAGGATTAATTATAAAAGAATAAAAATGTACGAAGTGTCCTAAGTAAGTCTGACTGACGTATAGTCTGTCAAACTTATGTACTGATTCCACTGACTCAGGATAGTGAAATTGACAACTAAAATTAGTTCTTTTTCTCCTGATCCAGTAGTGAGCTCCAGTCTGTATTCTTTTGTAGCAGGTGAACAGCTATGTAGGCTCAGCAGGCTGTGATCAAAGTTTCTCATGACTCTCTTGTGTGTGTCAGTGGAACATGTTTTGCCCTTCAAATTCCCCTGTTGTTTTGTATTTTTTGTTTTCCATAATCAAATATACATGTGTTGTTTCTCTGCAGATCTGTACTGAGGAGCCAGCTCCAGTGTCCTCACCCTCTCCTGACATCTGTCCTCCAGATATTCATATTTCAGGTAGAGCACGTCACTGCACACGGTCTCTCAGGCTTTCTCTCTCATTGTTCTCATATGTGCTGTGCCCAGAGCTGTGCAGGCTGCAGAGTCAGCTGTTGATTCACAGTGGGATAGGGACTGCTTATACAAGGATGCATTACAGGGGCGTGTATCTTTTCGTATTAATCAATGCAAGCTTATGTAACTTCAAAGGATAATTCTGTCAGTGTTTTCCTACTGAAGATACAAACCAACAGTGAATTCTGCTAATAAGAACTGCGTGTGTATCAAAACCTGATATATCTTCTCTGTGCCATAGACCACCATCGTTGTCCAAAAACTATGAAAAAAAACTGTAAACAAATGCTTCTTGTTTGAGTAATGTTTGATAAAAAATTACAGTAATCAGATGTCAGAAGACAGTAGTGGGCCTTTTTAAAGAGGCCCTATATTTGTGTAGTGCTTTTAAAGATTTATATTGTCTGAAAGTATTGAGAGATGGACTTCTCATGGGACAACAACAAAATACAGATAAATACTGTAGCATTATACAGATAATACTCTGAATCACTGAGGCACGGGCAAAGACCTCTGGGGGTGTCCAGTGGGATCTGACACCAGGACACTGGCAGCAGACTTTTTGAGTCCTGTGGGTTTGGATTAAAAAAAAAAAAGCAAAACAAAAAAACCTGACAGCGCAGAAACAGCCCTGCTCTGACCCCTTTTGGATGTTTCGAACATTGTGATCTGATACCTACAACTGCAGTGTATAACTGGTTTTCTACTATTATGTATAGAAAGAGTCGTGAGCTGATACAGTAGCAGCAGATACAATAGCTGACAGATGGTAAGAGACATGTCTATGGAATTTGCCTGCTTCCAAAGCTTTTCCTCATTTGCCCCAATTTCAACAGTAATTTGTGAGAGAGGGCAAAGAGGGTTAGCACGCGAACTACAGGGACATCTTTGGTCACCTCTACATTGACTTCATCACTCACACATGGTAAATGCTCCTTGACAGAAACCAGGGTTAGTAGTGACAACAGTGAAAAGTGGCCATGTCCCTGTCAAACCAAGATATAAAATGCTGCAACTATATTGTCCAAAAGCAAGAGGACATGCTGACCAAAAAGATCAGTGTCTGGGACGCAGCCTCCTGTTATTCCTAGCAGAGAGATGATGCTTCATTTTCTCTTTCTGATTTTGTAAATAAGGATTACGTATAATTTTTGTAACAAAAAATGTTATTAAGCCTCTATTTCACGATGTTGCCATGTGGTAACAGATACATTATCCTGATTTTACTAAAAGACAGTAATAAAGAACACATTTTTTAACATTTAGCTGCAAAAAATTGAGTCTCTTAGGACAAATGCACATCATTCACATGACCAGGAAATTCTGGTTGCATTTATGTTTCCCGTGGATTTCTGGGCCTGAGAAGATTTTGACCTGGAGCCTCCCAGAATTAACTAGAAGTTCAATATTGAGTTAAAATTACTTCAAAAAAAGAAAAAAGCTGAAATACTTTCAGTAAGTTAACCTGTCATCTTCATCATTAAAAGCAGTTTAGATGTAATAAGTTTGAAATATAAATGAATTTGTTGCTATATGGTAGCGACATTTACAGCATACCTATATAAGGGATTTCTGTGCATTGTATTGAATTACATAGCATTAGACCATTCAGAGACTACGTTTGCAATTTTTGATTACATCTTAAAATGGAAAAAAGTATTTATATTTTGCAATTACAGACATTTTGAAACTTTATCATATCATCAGGATTATAACACTGGAAACCATAGTTTTAACCCAAAGAGCTTTCTTAGCTGACCTTGTCATTAAAAAGGATGCAATCTACATATGCCAATCAGGATTTAACCAAATCTCTTGGTAAAGATTCGATCATATACAAGTATACAAAACCAATTTTAACAATATCAAACATTTAGTGCATAATTCCATCCAAAAATGGCTAAAAAGTTATCAGTGTCCGTTATTACCTTCGCCTTTCTCTCCCTCATCCTGTTAACTTTTTTCCCCAGCTAACTAGAAGCTTCTACTTTGAAAAGCCCACAGAGATGGATTTAATTCTCTTAGCCTTGTTAGAGTTCCATTTAAAAAAAAAGTATTATTGTATATATCCATCAACTACTGTTACCTGGGAGAGACTTATTTAAAAGTTTAATCCAACAGAAATGGAAAGTCACTTACAGGCTGTGGCTTATGGATACTCATCTGGGATATGTTAGAACGTGCATCAAGGCTTTGTTAATATGATTTGTAACAGCTGGGTTGATTTGCATTAGAGTTCCTGTTACATATGTCCTGCTGGCAGAGCACACTAGGATATTATACACTGCATATCAAGACAGCCATATTTGGAGTCGTTCTTTCTCAGTCCAGTATCAATCAGCTAATCACATGTGAGTCACTAGTTGCTATGGTGATTCCTGCCTTTTTCAGTGAAGGGGGAGGAAGGGGCAAGAAGATACAGAGTTTTGATGCGGTGAAAACAGGAGACAGAGTCAGAGACAGATGCCAGCTTGAACAGTCACAGAACGGTCACAGATTAAAAAGCTAAAGCTTGTAATCGATTTTTAAAAAAACTGCGTGAAGTTCAATCTCGTTCTGAACACGCTGATGCATTTTCATGTACGTACCGCGTATTATACAGATCTGTTGGCAGGTTAGAGAGAGACTCACGATTTCAGATTTTCACAAGACATTTTGGAGCTCAGATGTAACAGGAGTCTAGGAGAGTTTTGGTCGGCACACTCTGGGCTCTGAGGACATTCATGGAAAATCATAAGTCCTGTCGCCATGACAATCACACTGAGTGAAAGAAGACAAAAACACCAGCATTTTTACATATGAATTATAATGTCGAGCAGAAACTGTGACAAGGAAACAAGCTTAACTGCACTTTTTTCATAAAACTTTGCAGGGCAGAAAATTATGGATTTTCATTAAATTCTTAAAATGCAAACAGCAACTGTGTAAAATTTGTAAAAAGCCACCAAAACAATGAATGAGTGAAGTTTCCCCTGTAAAGTATACCAGAGCTACAGATGGCTCCAAAGATGGGTTTTGGAGCTTCTCATTCATTTCAATTAAAACACACAAAATATCGCTACCTAAAGTCACACCCATCCCAATCGAGCCACACATTTTTATATAAAATACGTTGTTTATTTAAAGCTGAGGGACAAGTTACGCAGCGAAAATCGCTCTGGACGAATTTATAAGAAGAAGCCCAAGGAACAGTAAGAAGTGTTCTTCAGTGTGCTTATACATTGGCACAATTAATAAGCCAGTGATAAGTGTGCTTCCATGCTTATAGATTGACACTGAATAACAGGATGTTGACCAACTGGTATCACAAGCTCACATGAAAGCAACGTTTTTTTGCTGAAGAGCATAAACCCTAAAAACAACATGATTTTGTTAGTAGAATTAAAAGTGCTTGATATTAAAATTAAACGATATCAGTCAGACCAGCAGCTCCGGTGTTAAAGGGTCGCCCATGGCTCCTGGCTGAAAGCCACCCAACAGCCTGTCCAAACCCTATTGGCCAGGATTACCCCAGCCAAGGTTATTTGCTCTTTGCTATGACCACTTAACTCCCCTCCAGGCTCTTATTGGTTTAGCCAGTTGCTAGCTGTGACAGATGTCAGCAGTTTGTACTGAGGTGAGTGCACGCACATTCTGACTGGATTTTTTTTTCCTGTCTGCATGTTTCAGAATTATTATATAGGCCACAGCAATGCAGAGGTGCAGTCTGACTAAGTCACCATCACTTTAAATAGAGGACATTTTCAGAATTTAGTTTGTTTGTCCTGCTTATAGTTGGTGCTTGTGCTTTAACACAACAGACACACACTTATCTCCTTGACTTAGCTGAAGACGTGACCCTCTGTCCTGTTTTGACTTAAAGCGCAAGTAGAGGAACTGGTCATTATAGGTGTTCAATCCTGTTAGGGAGATAAATGGACTCGTGACGTGCGAAATCCTATAGCACAAATACTGATAGACTTTCATAAAACAGTCAGGTCAGTTTCAAAGTTCATTCTCGACCTTTGAATCAGCACCTGACGATACATTCTCACTTCATCGTTTCTTGAGTAGCTGTTTCGGAGATCTCAAGCATCACGTCATTTATTTCAGCTTTTAAATGGAACTTTGACTTCGGCAGGTTTATCAACTGCTATTAATGAAGTTCACTCTAGTAAACATTAATCCTCAAGGGTCAATAGCATCCTATGTTTGTGAAATAATTTTAAAAAATTATAATCTAAATCTATTATTGTTGTGATTTCACCCTCTGTAAGTCTATTTAAAAATTGCATTGAAAATCCACAAATTGCATAAATGTATTTTTATAATGTATGAAGTAATATAAAGGAGTTCTTATGTAATGTTTCCTTACAGGTTTACAAAGGTGTTTGACCCCAGGCTCCTTTCTGAACATCTGGCCAACACTGAATCTTATAAGCCTATTTTGAGCTCTTACTCTTTTCTCCAGAGATGGGGAAAAATAAATAACACCACGCTGATTTCTTAGTTGGAAAGACCAGTTGTAGCAGATGTCTGTGGCACTTGGAAACCATAGACAGAATACAATAGATGGACGCAGCCGCTACAGCTGAACTACGCTGCAGGGGTTCAGGACAGCCCAGCAATCAGCTCAGATACTTAGCAAAAGGGTGCGTGCAGACTCCCAGAGGTCACCATCGCAATAGCAGGCAGCCCTACAAATCTGGGACAGACCAGCTCATCAAATTAATATTAAACACTGGCTGTCAGCCCTCCTCTCTCACACTGTTTCCCTCTCTCATCTATATAATCATCTACCTGTCTTCCACTCCTCTCTTTTTAATCATCTGCTTAACACACACACACACACACACACACACACACACCCCTCCTCTATCACCACAGCCAACCACTTCCATCCAAAGCTACAGTGAGTATCAGTCATCCACTCTGATGTTACAGATTATCCAACATGTTTTTCCTCCTGTTGTTTACTAGGTGTGCTGTGGCCTCACATACACTCTCCCCATTCTGTTTAAGGGTCATTGGCTCCTGGTTGGATATTCATACAGATATTGTAATGCAAATTTTTTTTGCAAACTCTGTGCTCTGCTAGTTTGTCTGCGACAGAAATCACGAATGTGTAACTTTTCTCTGTCTTCATCCTCTCTAACTTTTCTCCCCCTCCTTTCTCCTTCTCTTCTTTCTTTTGTCTTTTACTAGGTTCAACCAGCCAGAGGTCACCAACAGGGGCAAAACCTAAGATAACACTGGACCCATACATACGCCTCAAATCAGACAAGTTAGACTTGGTGAGTCCTGTTCTTTGTTTAAGCAAGTTGTTCTGGAGCCATGCTGCTAAATACACAAAACATTGTGACCACTCACAAATGAAATGAGTAACACTGATCATCTTTAAAAGTCAGTAGTTGGCGTGCTGGATGTGGGAGAAATGGGCAGGTGGAAAGACCTGAGTGACTTTGATAAGGGCCAAGGTGAACTCTAATATAACTCTATTGAAATGATCCTTTTGTACTAGTTGTTTATCCGTAGTAAATATCAAATATCTCTTGTTAACAATAAAATATTTTATTCAGTCATCTAATCATCAACATTATCATGTAATTTCAGTGTCACTCTGCACGCCTAGGTGCTTGATTTTACACACCTGTGGCCATGGAAGTAATTGGAACACCTGAATTCAGTGATTTGGAAGGGTGTCCCAGTACTTTTGGCAATATAGTGTACATACACACTCACTGGCCACTTTATTAGGTACACCTTGCTAGTAAAACTTCCTGCCTTAGGCTTTGTAGTTGCTTGTCTTGACATACAAGGTAGGATGGATCCATGTTTTCATGCTGTTTACACCAAATTCTGACCCTACCATCTGAATGTTGCTACTGAAATCAAGACTTATCAGACCAGGGTACATTTTTCCATCTTCTGTTGTCCAATTTTGGTGAGCCTGTGTGAATTGTAGCCTCAGTTTCCTGCTCTTAGCTGACAGGAGTGGCACCCAGTGTGGTCTTCTGCTGCTGTAGCCCATCTTCTTCAAGGTTCGATGTGTTGTGCATTCAGAGATGGTATTCAGCATTCCTTGGTTGTAACAAGTGGTAATTTGAGTTACTGTTTCCTTTCTATCATCTTGAGCCAGTCTGCCCATTCTCCTCTGGCCTCTCACATCAACAAGGCATTTACATCCTCACAACTGCCGCCCTCTGGATATTTTCTCTTTTTCAGATGATTCTCTGTGAACCCTAGAGATGGTTTCGTGTGAAAATCCCAGTAGATCAGCAGTTTGTGAAATACTCAGACCAGCCTGCCGAGCACCAACAACCATGCCACATTCAAAGTCACTTAAATCCCCTTTTCTTCCCCATTCTGATGCTCAGTTTGACCTTCAGAAAGTTGTCTTTACCACATCTACATGCCTAAATGCATTGAGTTGTGGCCATGTGATTGGCTGATTAGCTATTTGCATTAACAAGCAATTGAACAGGTGTACCTCCTAATAAAGTGGCCCATGAGTGTGTGTGTGTGTGCGCGCATATATACTGTATATACGAGTGTGAATGTATGTATGTGTGTGCTTGTGACATCTGAGCTTGCATTGTGATAAACTTGAAAAAATATAGAGAAAAAGACAAAACATACTGAACTATCATAATATAAGCAGATGTTTCCAAATGAGCCGCCATGTTGGTCCATTTGAAATCCAGGAGCAGACAACCCATTAGGAAAGCATTTGTCCAGTCAGGTGCAACCACTGTTTTCATGTCTGTAGAAGGATAAAGTCCATGTTGGATTCCTGTAAAAGAGCAGTGGTCAGTCATTTATTGTACACTGCCTAAATGTATGCCCATCAAGAGTCCAATGTTTAAAAGTGGTGGTATCCTTCTCATGCACAAATTCTCCTGTGGATAATTACCTTTAGTTTTTAATTTTACATAAGAGCAAATACCCAACTGTTCAAGTGGTGCAATTCCTGTAAAGTAACACATTTTTTTTAACTATTTAAGTAATATTGCACAGGGGTCCTACCATTACTAGCAAGGTGCACTAACTAAAGTCTATCAGTAGACAAACGTAACCATGCACATGTATGATAAAGTAACTTTAGGTCAAGGCTGTTTGTTTATAGTTTACTTACAAGACCACACAGTCTGTAGAGTGATGCACTTTGATGATGGTCTTATTTGGTCTTCTCAAGTGATGTTACCATTTCACCACATGTGCCTCTTGTCTGTCTTTAGGCTTTGTCCTTCCTCGGGTTGGATGTCACAGAAGAGAAGAGGAAGAAGTTGAAACATAGTCTGACCACAGACCCTCAAGGCACTGTGGCCTATGGAGGTGATGCACACCCACAAACATAGACACACACTTTCAGTTGTGTTGACAGCAAGATCTGTGTTGAAATTCTGTCAAATCACAGGCTGCATGTTGCTCACTGGTTGTGTCACTTGTATGTGGTGTCACATTGAGGCAGCTCTTTGCCTGTTTGTATCGAGACAGTCGGACAAAGAACAGCAATTTTATCGCCCCATGCTGCATTTATCTGTCCGTACCAAATTTAAAAAGAAAAGCCCAAATACAGAAGAAATCTTGGTCTAATTAATTTAATTTCTTTTAGATCTCTATATAGGAAATATGCAGATGATGCACTGGACAGATACATTAATCTATGGAAACATTAAATTTGCTGTGAGCACACTTTGCCTTTAAAGCAGTACCAGCTTTCCTTTGAATACTTGCACACAGTTTTCATTAAATACCCTGCTTTGTCTGCAACAAAAATTTAATTTCTGTGATGGTTTGTCAACACTCAGACTTCGTGGAGGTAACCCGAAACATCTTCCAGGAGAACTTGGAGGAGTTGGGTTTGGGAGCAGGTCCCTTCACTTTCTCCTATCATGAAGCAGCCAGTTTGATGGACACGTCAGCCTTCCATTCACCTGTAAGCAGCTCTTACAGCTTTTCATTATTCAGCAACATCACATGGCAAGCATCTGGCTACTAAACTGTCTTTAAAAAAACAAAAGGAAAGAAGTGACCGATGAAAGAAACAGAATCACATTTAAACAAATTCTTTGATAAAACTGTATTTTACATTATTGTATGTGTATCTGCAGACATATGAATCGGAAGGCAGCTACAGCAGCGAAGAGATGGAGCAGTTTCAGACAGAAGTGAAGCAGCTGCAGACCCAGATGAAGCAGCTCAAGGTGAACACACACACACACACACACACACACACACACACACACACACACACACACACACACACACACACACACACACACACAACACACAGCTTTACCAAATACAGTGGTGGAAAAAAAAATTTTCAGACACTTAAAATTTTACACAATCGCAAATATTATGAAATATATGTGGGAAAATGCTCTGGCACAGGCACATGGGGCTCACAAACAGACTGAACTATAGCAGGACTAGCTGGCACAGAACTAATTGTGGGTGTAGGATTGGTTACAGGTGAAGTAACATGCGTAATTAACTGGGAAACTTTACCGAAAAACTTGATTTAACAATGCATGGTTACTCTCCACGAAGCTACGAAGCCACAACTAATGCTGATCAAGTACCCCTGCATGACTAGCAATGGCCTGATGAATATTTAATTAAGGTAGAGTTGCTTCTGCGCCGGTCTTGTTACCCGCTGAGTTCATGTTGGTCCAACCATACTGTTACAAACGGTTCTGAGACTCAAGTGCAGGGTAACAAGACTTGTAAAAACGAATGTTCCTTTAATGATATTTTAACTATTTACAACAAATCAGATACATGAAACACTAACCAGGACTAGGTAACACCAAGCTAGGAAAGTCAGCTGGAGACAAACCCAAAATATCTTATCTATACTCTAAACTAGAAGACTTAAACTGACAAAAATCACACTGAGCTAAGAATAAACATGAAACTGAAACAACAGGGACTGACTGACTAAGTACTATAAAAGCACTTTAACATTTCTGACTAACTAATGACATTCAGACTAACCGGGATGTTATGCACAAGCATATATATACAAACTTACTAACAGAATAATGCTAGAACAAAGTAACACACTTGTAACTAGAGCTAACTCTACACTCAAGTGGGAACTAGCAGAGAGAGGGACAGGAACTGAACCAAGCAGGCAGAGGATGACAGGCAGCAGTGGTGTCATGATGGCGGCAGACAGGTGGTTCCGATGGAGGATGGTGTGATGAGGAAATCCGGAATCTCAGGAGAGGGTTTTCCAGCAACCCAGCGGTGTAGACAGAGAAGGCAGGCAGAGGGATCTGGAGAGCAGCAAACCAGGTTATTGCTGGGGCAGACGAATGAAGCTGGCAGAAGCAGATGAGTAATCCCAAGTGGCAGTTCGACGGTCCGATGGCGCATCCAGGTCTGAATGAGGCTTAAATCTGCTGGCAGAGTAGGAGCTGCTGTTCATTACACCCAGGCGCACCTCAACAGCTGATTGCTAGTGCTTCCACCTGTCTGCTGTCATGGTGCCACCGTTCTCACGCCTGCCTGGAAGAGGGAGAGGCAGAGAGAGGGAGGAAAGGGGAGGAGAACTGCCACTACCTGGAAACGGAGGTCGTAACAGGTGATCTCTGTTATGTGGCTGACACTGAGCTCCTAAGAGCTTCTCAGACCCAGCTATTTCTTCATTTGCTGCCTCTCTTGATAGGTGATGCTGAAGGACATGGAGCACAGCAAGAAAACTCTGGAGGAGGAGCTGCAGAAGACCTCAGAGGTGAGAGGACAGTCAAGACACAGTATGAGGAGACACACAGTATATCTGTTTAGATGTTGAAACCAGAGCAGCATCGCCTCACAGCTAGAAGATCCCCGGTTCGTGTCCCTGTTAGGACGCCTGGGATCTTTCTGTGTGGAGTTTGCATGTTCTCCCTGTGCATGTGTGTGTTTTCACCGGGTACTCCGTCTCCCTCCCACAGTCCAAAAACATGCTGAGGTTAACTGATTATTCTAAATTGTCCGTTGGTGTGAATGTGAGTGTGCCTGGTTGTCTGTCTCTATGTGTAGCCCTCAGATAGACTGGTGACTTGTCCAGGGTGTCCCCTGCCTTTGCCAGAGTCGGCTGGATTAAACGGTGTATAGATGATGGATGGATGGATGGATGTTGAAACCAGTCACTTTTATTTTCAGTGTAAAATAAGCCAGGCAAGCTGAAATAGGTTCTTTCTAATTCGTACTATTAATACGGATGAACACATGGTGGAACATTGTGCTGTCCTGTCCAGAAAGCCTGTTTGACTGTGGAAGAGAACACCCGTTTGAAGACTCGTCTGGAGGCAGCCGAGGCTGAGGCGGTGCAGCGGCACGCCAGCAGCGCTGAGCAGGACTACGAGGATGTCATCCAGCTTCTGGAGGCTGAGATCAAAGACCTGAAGAACCAGCTGGCCAGCAAGAGACAAGCGCGAGGAGCAGAGGCTACTAAGGTCAAGCAGGTACTTGGCAGTCTCTGTATCACTCTATCCTCACTTTGATACCTCTCCTTTTCACAAGCAGCAGAGTGTAGAGTTTATGCCTCTGAGTTTATTAGAGATTTTAGGTTTGCATTGACAAGCTGCAACATTTAAATTCTTATTATACATTACTGCATTAATAATAATAATCAAATCAAATAATGTAGCTGTTAGCAGTGATTACATTGTCAAACAGTGCACAGTCACCATTGTAACTTGATCTGATCTCATTAAAATTGTGAAATTTAAGAAGTGATAGTAAGTTGATGTTGGCTGTAAGTGACATATGATGTTATATCCTGCTTTTGGTCATTTGCCTGCTGTGGACTAGTAGGATCAAAGGACTTCACATAGGCACAATCTACACTCGCACCTTACTTGTGATATGTTTACAATGTTCTGCTTTTTGATACTTTTAATATTTCTGCCACATACATTTGGTCAACATGATTCTCAGATTTTTATGTTCATAACCATTTGTCCAAACTTGTCATCATAGCTGACATGAACAATATTACTTTTTTCTCTCTGGTCAGTTTTTAACATAAAACGTTCTTTCAAAACTCACAGCTAGTTCTTTGACATGGTCATATCAAGTTGTTGCGATTGGGGCCTGTTAAACTGTTGGCTCCCCTCGTTACCGCTTGCAGCTATATTTCTGCTTGCATTTTGATCAGATCTCAATATGCAAATAGAGTAGGTGGATTTGTGGATTCAGGTCAAAGGAATGATGTTTTGTATAGACTTGTTTGCAGAAGATGGGCTCATCTGTGGCTTTTAGAAAGAAAAGTTTGGTGACCTTGAAGAAGGTGTTCGCCATGTAAGGATTGCATTTATCTCGTGAAAAATAGCACAAGAAAAATTCATTCTCATGTTCATCAGTCACTTTTATCACTTGCAAAATGCTGCTGATATCTTACCAGGTACATGTAAGATAAAAACCTTCCATGTACCTGGTTTTTATCTCACCATAACACAAAACACATGGTTTAGGATGCTACAGGATGACAGAATAACAGGATGCAACTGTGCTGACAAGTGGGTGAAATGTTCCTGTGAGAAATAAGAATTTTCAGGAGAAACTGAGTGAATCGAGTTTCAGGGCACTCTTGTGTCTCCATGTTGTGTCTTCCTACTTTTCATAGTCACTCAGCTCATAACACAGGCCTGTAAAAAAGTTTGTCTTCCTGTTGGATAATATCTCACCAAGCTGTAATCACCTGCATATTGGAGATAAACAGCAAAAGCAACTGTGCATAAGAAGCTCATCAGCTTGTATGGACTCAAGCCCAGAGCCAACAACTGGCTATGTTATATCATGTGGAGTTTAAAGCTAAGCTTTTCCTCTCCTCTGTCTTCCCACCATCCTTCGTGACAAGCTGGAGGCCCTACAGCACTGTCAGTCTGCTGCCTGATTCTGTATCCTCCTCTTTGTGAAACACATCAAGAGGAATTTCTCACTTCTCAGTGGCCACTGAGCTCTGCCTCTGTTTTCACCGGCACCCTGCTTCAATGAAAAGAAGGCTTTATATTCATTTCTTTCCTCTGGCTCTCAGGCTTACTGCTTCACTACCTGTAGCTTTCCGTCTCAGGTGGTAAATCCTCTGGCTGTATGCTGGAACACTGCCTCTCAGCTGTGAGATGAAGCGGTATCCAGTGATGAAGATAAGGGAACAAAAGAAATGAGGACAAAGCATGTTTGAAAGAAGTGACAGCCCCTGCAACACATGGTCACATGGTTAGATGAATTATTCCTTAAATAGTACTCACCAGGCCAAAAACAGGCCCAGGGCATCAGCACATTCTAAATCAAATTTGACAACCTATATAATATTTTAAAGCACAAAGTTCAATAATTAAAATGAAGAAAAGCAGTTTGAGGTACCATCATCCCAGCAGCATGTATGTCATCTCAATAAATATTTAGTTATCTCTGGATCAAACTCCTTACATACACTTAAACAGTTTGACTACTAAATATTATGTGTTGTGAACAAAAGCATTTTGAAATCAGTAGACCCTCCAGACATCAAGTCTGCAGTGTTCTCTACATTTGTACCTTATCAGCTGCTGTTACATTGTTTATTGTGCTCACACTGACACAAATAATGGAGTGTGTACGTCTGTGTGCATTTATCAGGAGGAGGTGGTGGAGCTGAACAGGAGGCTGACGGCCATCGACTGTCAGCTGAGGAAGTCAGAGCAGAGCAGGAAACACCTGGAGATCTCCAACAAGAAACTGATGGGCTTTGCACAGGTACAACTTGACGTGGACACAGTCATGCCACAATTTGTCGTACTGATAAGGGCACAGCAAAGCTGGATGTTAGAAAAATTTTGCAAATGTATTAAAAAGGAAAAACTCATATGTATTTGTATATACAAACCCCAATTCCAATATGTGCAGAATGTTGCTCAGGCTTAAATAAGCAGGGACGTCCCTGAAAAAGACGTTGTCTGGATGGCAGCAAATGTTGCTTCAAAACGTGTATGTACTTTTCAGCAGTTGTTCACAAATTTGTTAATCTTGCCCCATCCTTGCGGATGACCAACTGAGCCTTTCAGGACTCCTTTCAAACCAAACATGACACTATCACCCATTTCCCGTGGAATGTTTCGGGTGGTTTTTGAGCATTCCTCAACTTTCCCGGTCCTTTCGGTCCGTTTTACACAATGTCCCAACTTTTTTGAAATCAGGTTTTATTGTCTGTCTTTTATTGCTGCTTAATACAAAACAAAAACTCACACAGTTCTCATTTTCTAAGACGAATCTATAAGAGAAGCCTGTCTGATAGATCATTTACTCTGATTTTCCATTTAAAAGAGACAGAGTTTGTTGACAAGCAGGCTCCACATGTGTACAGCAAAATGAGTGAGAAACAGTTGAGAAACACTGAAAAGGAAGATTTGGTTGCCAGAAAGAAACTTAACATCAGTGCAACATTAGGGCGGCACAATTACAGTGATATTTGGTTGCACACCTGTCTGAGTTGCTGTGCTGCAGTAACGGAGTGAAAACTAGACTCTTCTCTGTGCAGTTTTTCCGTTTTTCCAATATTGTGCAGCCCTACTGTCTATGATGCTGTGTTAGGATATTACCAAGCCTTTTTAAAATCAGAGCTGAAATGTTGTTGGCTTTTGTCTTTTCATTTCATTATGTGTTAAAATGCGTATTTAAAAATCATTTTAAAACACTTTTATTGCTTTTGATGTTGACCTATGTTTAATGTAATTAGTACTACTGCTGCTACTGCTACTACTAATAATAATAATGACAATAATACGTAGAATCACTCATTAATTGTACATTTTAAGCATCTCAGGTCTCTAAAATGATTTCTGTAGCAGCTGGAGTATTAGAGGTACAAGAAAAAGCAGGTCAGAGATGTAAGTCAATAAATTGTAATGGATCCATGACAGTCGGCATATGTTTTGCCAGAACTCCCAGGCCAAGCAGACTGGGATGTTGCATGCACTCTGCCAAAATCAAATCAACAGACAAATTCCATGACAGCTCCAACTATTTCACCACATTCATGGAGTCAGTCTGCCCCTCAGTGGCCGAGGGAAACACTGCAGCTCCATGCACAATGATAAGCTAGCCCCCAATGCCTCCTAGGAGGATTGTACATTAAAAATAAGGTGGGAAATGTCCAGAGTTGGAACACATCCAAGGCACATCTATAGAAAACTTACCTATATTGCATTTATGTTTATTCAAAATATAGAGGCCCCAAGGACAATCAGACAGTCCAAAAAGGCTCAGAAGACACAGACTGGATCTGGTTCATTATGCAGTCAGACAGAACAGACCTCAACATAGAGAGAAAAGGTGCCCAAACAAGACAAAAGGACAGCAGACTCTTCAATAGACAGGTTATATTTATTAAAAGACCCAGTTCAGCTCCAGCTACCAGCAATCAAGAGGGACAGGGGACATGACAGGGAGACTAACATAAAGACAGTTTTCAGCTCAGGTTTTCAGACCAGCTTTTTAAAGGGTGGGGTCTACCTCTACATGAAGCCAAAGCCTGAGAAATATTCTGTAACAAACTTTATAAAAGCTGCATCTTTTCTTACCCTCTCTCTGGCCTCATTTTTATGTCAGATGTCTGTATTGGTTCAGTATTAATACTGACAGAACAATTTCATCACTGTTATATTTTCTCTCTATAGAACGTCCACAAAGTGCTGACAATACCCAGCCTGCTTGGAGGAGAAAGCGGGTAAGAGACCCAGAACATTACCCCACAGGAGTGATCAAAAAGTTCTGACACTGAGCCACTGAAAATCAACAACTGAACCTGATTTAAATTTAGCAGCTGCTGCCTGTAAGATTCATTATATAGATACCTCAGGACGTTACAGTAGAACTCTGTGTTGACACTTTGGCCCTGGGAGATTAACTCATAGTCCACAACCATGTGAATGTTGAAGAAACAGCAAGCATGCTCCTTGTACTCCTGACCTGACACTTCTCTGGTCTTGAAGAATGTAGCTCTTCCCATGTTAAACTGCTATTTGGTCTCTGAGTTGGAGCCACTGACACGCCTTTGATGGCCAGTGATGATCTTCCACATGAACATCAGACCATCCCGGCTGCTGACTGACACAAAATGTGACATTTGCTCTCTGCGCCAGTTTGAGATGCATGTAACTGCAAATATGCACCTACCAGGGGTCACAAAAACCCGTCTAACACAGGTCCTGTTGTTGATAGTGCCGGCATGCTGACTTATGACAGCTGTTGCCCACACATGACCATGACGTGTGTGTGTGTGTGTGCATCAGGGACAGTTGCTGAACTTTTGATTGCACCTCAGATTATTATTCTACAGCTCTGCAGTAGGATTCCTGCTGTAAACTTCCAGTGTGTGTGTTTCATGTATATCAGGAGCAACAGGTCATCTCCAGCCACGGACAGCCCCGACACCCCGACACCACTTCCTGATTCCGCCTTCCAGCTGGCTGTGGAAGCTAAAGAGCTGATGGAGGGAGTGTGCGATGTCACTGCTGATGACAAAGGTAGTTCAGTGGTTCAGCTCAGTGGTTCTTAACCTGGGACACCTCTCAGCTGCAACCAACAACCACATGACAAAAATTCAGGCACGCTTCTGAACTGCAGGCTGTATGTTTACTCAGATTAGAGAGGAGGCAAGTATGGAAATGGATTAAACATGTACATAGTTAAATATCTATTGCATGCAGAGGTATTTTTTCCTAGTACTGGTAACACTGGTGAACTCTTCAAAAAATACTGGACATGGTGATTCCTTTTTTTAAACTTTTATCCATCCATCCATCATCTATGCACCGCTTAAGCTTGTGACTAGAACAAAAAATGCCCAGGTTTAGAGGGTTACTATCTTTTTACTAATAATGCTGGTTACTGATGCATTTTTTTCTGTCCCACTGTGCTTGGCCTTCAGCTTCAGCAAGTGCATCAGAGGCAGCGTCAGCACCAGATGTCAGCCCTCATCAAGTGTGAGCAACAAAGAGAAGAAAGGACTGATGGAGGACCTGTGTCGGGCTAAAAGACCTGCTGAACCTATGATGGACTAGACCTAGAGAGCAGCAAGACATGGCACCATTCCAACACAATTTCAGAAAATAATGACATGGCTTCAACAAATCCAAAAACCCTCAGTCCACAGCGACACGTTTTAATTGATGACATGTTTTAATGCCAACACTTGCGCACGCATCAAATTAGTGTCTTCCTTTGAAATATTCTACAGTCTCTCTGCAGGGTTCAGTAGCGGGATGTGTTGAATCAGCCGAGACTCGAGGACTCTCATCATTTCAACAATAAATCACATGTACAGAAGTCTCTATGAGAAGTGCTCTGCCAAAAAAAAATGTCTGCTGGAATTCTTTCTTGTTACTCTTACATTGGGTGGTGTTGGAGGAGCTGCATGATCAAGCCCACAACACACCCACGTAAACCGGTAAACCTTGTTAATACTCCTGACTGACCTCGTTTCTAACCTGACACACACACACACACAAGTTCCGTCCATGGAATGCATGTAATTTTTGAACTTGTTTGCTTTGCAAGGACAATCTCAACTGGATCCGTTCAAAGACTCTTCCTCTGTGTCATAATTATTTGCTGCCATCTGCCTCCATCACACGCTACCGCTTGTTTGCTCTGCCCACAAAGAGGATGAACTGTTGAGCAAAAAGTAGAAAAAAAACAACAGTGTTTCGTTTCCATCGTTCTCACTCTCCTTGTGCCCTTACTTAATTATAACAGGCGAAAGAAAGGTTTTAAAGATCCCGGACTAGAGCAGTGTGGGTCATCAGCAGCTTTCATATGACTGCATGGTCGATGTTAATGTGTCTGCAGGGGTGACTTAACTGTTGCTGTACTGTTGCTCCAGCTGTGTAAACTTGTATTTGATAGTCACAGAGTGTAGGCAGACATCAGTCATAGGGTACATGTAACACTGATTTTTATTTATACATACAGCTGCAAATGCGTTTAAAAATTCTCACATGTCCTGTAATTCAGCCAGATTTCATCTTTGGTGTGGCCTCATATCTTTCTGTTACTGTTTTATATTAAATGAATACCTGATGACTAGACCTGCTGTCATGTCTCTGTTATTTTTAGAGGTTTATATTTTGCTTCTACAACTAGTAATAAGAAAACACAGTGCTGCCAGTCTGCCATCAGGACCAACATGGGGTTCAGTATCTTGCCAAAAGACGCTTCTACTGCTGCACTGCCTGAGCCACAGCTTCCCACTGCAAACCAAAGGTCAACTAAAATATAAAATGAGTACAAATGTCAGGGCACTAAAATGGTCAAGACCTTTCAGTGTTATATCAAAAAAAAAAAGAAACCCCAAAATTCCACTTTGAGCAGCACTTTGTGACAGTGGGGAAAACCTCACTTAAACAGACAATGACAGAATCTCAGTGCTGCTATTGACACAGTAGACCGCAACATATGAACTAACTGGAAGGCCAGGTGGGACTTTCTGGTACTGTACCAAACTGACTGGAATCCTATTTAAAGGACAGGGACTACTTTGTGTCTGTTGTTATTACAGATCTGAACAGAGACCTATGGAGTTCTTCTAAGCTCCATTCTGGGGCCTTTCTGATCAATATATACCAACTCCCACTAGCTCAGATTGTGGAAAACAACAAAATATGTGACCATAATTATGCACATGACACACAAATGCATATGTAACAATGCAACCAGAGGATTATTATCCCATACAAGCACTCAGCAGTTGCATTACACAAGCAAATGCTTGGATATGTCAGAATTTTCTATGACTGAACAAAGACAAAACTGAGGTAATTATTTCTGGAGCCAAGAAAGAACAATTAAAAGGCAGTCCCTCCAGGATTTCGCGGGCGTTTTTCAAGATTGTTGCGACCTAAAATGCCTGAATTCGCGGGAGCTTTTCTAAAAAATTACGATCAAAGTTGCGATGTTTTAAGCGTGTTTGTTACGATTAAATTGCAGGAGGAGATAGTAAAAAATTGTCAAAAAGTTGCATTTTTTCCTTTGTTTTGTATAATTCATTAAAAATTTTAAAAGTTTAAAAAGTTAATTTCACATCCTGGCACACACTATTCACACACAGCTTGTCACGTCAATTAATTAATCTAACTTACCTTCATTCCTTCAGTGCTGGCGACAGATCTCGATGCAACAGCTGCCGTCACGGTGATTTGTCTGGTCTGTGGTCCGCTCGTTTCACCCATTCTCTTAATATGTCTCGCGGTAGAAAAATATTTCTCAGTCGATGAATTTCGTTTGTGTTCCACCTCAATATTACACGGGGTGCAAAACAGTTTACCTCCGCTCTCGTGAAGAACATCGGGGAATTGTTTTGCAGTAGTTTTTGTTGCATACATATCTGTATCTTCAAACCATGAACAAGGAAGTGAATTCGGTGACGTACGTGCATTACGTTTGCGCTGGGGACTGCTATGATTGGTGGAACTCACGGGAGGCGGGACAAAATTGCGGAAAGGTCGCGGTGATTGGACAAAATTGCAAGGTCGCGCGGAATTTACGGACAATTAAAAAAAATTGGTTGAATTTGTTTTAATTGCTGCAATCGCAACATCGCGAATTCCTGGAGGGCCTGAAAAGGAAGCAATCAGCTTTAATTGGCAATGTTACAAACCACAAACCAAGCCAGACATCTTTGTGCGGTAATGCACTTAGACATGAATTTCAAGAGCCACATTAAAATATTTATCAGGCAGCCTTCTACCACCTGAAGAATATCAAGAATTAAAGGACTTATGTCTGAGTGGGACCTGGAAAG